>NW_019167849.1:7192340-7420599 GCF_002303985.1 Durio zibethinus | reverse complement strand
TAAACTTGCACAATGAGAATTTTCTTTCCTTTTGTTTGAATAAAAAGTGTAGTATCAACTTTCCCTCTATTAAAACCATTTTCAATTAAAAATTTTGACAATATTTCATACCAAGCTCTGGGATTTGTTTTAAGTCGTATAAAGCTTTTGTCAATCTATAAACTTGATTTGAAAATTGAAGATCTTCAAAACTAGAAGGTTGCTCTACATACACCTCTTCATTTATAAAACCATTTAGAAATGCACTCTTGACATCCATTTGAAAAAGCTTAAAATCTTTGAAACATGCAAATGCAAGCAACATTCTAATGGCTTTTAACCTTGCAACCGGGCATAGGTTTCATCATAATCAATTTCTTCTTCTTGACTATACCCTTAAGCCACTAACCTAGCTTTGTTTTTAACAACATTGCCATGCTCATCCATTTTATTTCTAAAAACCCATTTGGCACCTATAGTAGGATGATCACTAAGCTTAGGTACAAGATTTGGCACTTGGTTTCTTTTAAATTGGTTCAATTCTTCTTGCATAGCCAATATCCAATGATCATCTACTAAGGCTTCATCTATGTTCTAGGGTTCAATATAAGAGAGACAAGCAACATAATTATACACATTGTAAGAAGATCTAGTTCTTACCCCTTAAGTTGGATCACCAATAATCTCACTATCTTTGACATACCTCCTTTCTCTATAGTGATTTGGTTCTTACTCTATTTGTTGTGGTTCCTCTAGAAACTCTTCATCTTTTTTTTAATGTTCTCTTCAATGTCATGTGATGCACCATTGATATTTTTTGAAGTATACCTACATCATTATCATCAAAAGACACCTTTCTCGAAGGTAAATTAGATTTATCAAAGATAATATGTATAGACTCTTCAACAATTAATATACTTTTATTAAAGACTCTCTAGGCTTTTGAATTCAAGGAATATCCTAGGAAAATGCCTTCATCACTTTTTGCATCAAATTTTCCAAGATTATCTTTTCCATTGTTCAAAACAAAATATTTGTAACCAAAATGATGAAAATAACTTATTTTGGGCCTTTTTCCTTTAAAAAGTTCATAAGAAGTTATTTTCAAGATTGGCCTAATCATAGCTCTATTTATAATATAATAAGAGGTATTTATGGCTTTTGCCCAAAAATATCTAGGTAAATTATTTTCACAAAGCATGGTTCTAGCCATTTCTTCTTTCTACTACCTTATTTTGTTAAGGAGTTGTAGAAGCAAAAAACTTATGGCTAATACCATTTTCATTACAAAACACCTTAAAGCCAAGGTTTTCAAATTCTTTTCCATGATCACTTCTAATCTTAAAATTGAATAACCCTTCTCATTTTGTATTTATTTGCTAAAAGTGATGAATTTTTCCAAAGCTTCATTCTTTGAATACAAAAAGAGAACCCATGTATATCTAGTAAAATCATCAACAATAACAAACCCATATTGTTTTCCATAAAGGCTTATTATCCTAGTAGGACTAAAAAGATCAATATGAAATAGCTAAATAAGTCTAGTAGTTGAAATACAATTCTTAGATTTGAAAGAGATTTTTTTATGTTTTCCTTAAGCACATGCATCACAAATCTTGTTATTTTCATATTTCAATTTTGGTAAACCAACAACCATATCATTTTGATAAAGTTTTGAAATTACATGCATACTTACATGTCCAAGTGTTCCATGCCAAATCCAACTTTTATTTTCTTTTTGAACCATAAAACACACATTTTTAGAAGATAGATCATCCAAATACACCACATAAACATTTCCTTGATGATGCCTAATAAAAATAAGTTTGTTAGTTTTGATATCAATCACTTGATAGCACATGGATTCAAATACAACTCTGAATCTTTTGTCACACAATTGACTAATACTAAGTTATGCTTGATTCCTTTCACAAGTAAAACATTTTCAATAGTAGTAGAAAAATTGTTACCAATGGAGCCAATCTCTTCAATTTGGCCTTTGGAGTTATCTTCAAATGTAACATCTCTTCCACTTTTAGCCTTTAAGTCCTTAAATTGAGCCTTGTCTCCAATCATGTGTTTTAAGCATCCACTATCAAGGTACCTCGGATTGTTCTTGCTTGAATTTACCTTGTAGCAATGCTCATCTACCTACAAGAACACAATCAAGTTTTTATTTTGGTTAACCAAACTTTCTTAGGTCTTTTAGTGTTAGTACTCACAATTTTTGTACCTTTTGAAATCCACTTCATCCTAGTAATCTCATCTTAAGATGTGCTAACTTCTTTTAGAATTCACACACTCCTAATGAATTTACCTCTATGAGTGACTTTTTTTAGGGAACAATGTTGTATAGAATGACCCAATTTATGACAGTATGTACATGTGCTAGAAGAATCATTTGTCTTAACAAAGAAATTCTTCAAATGAGTCTCCTTGTCACCACTATTATAGCCTAATCCATCTTTATCAAAGAATGCTCTTTGTGTTTCAAGTATGTCATTGAGTTTTTTATGTCCTATATAAAATCTAGAAAATAAGTTATGCAAATTCTTATTTTTCTTAGTCAAATCATCAACATTCACTTTTAAAAGCTCAATTTCCTTTTCTAAGTCATTCTTTGCTTTAGACAAAAGCTTATTTTCTACCTTCAACTTAGAAATCATTCTTCTATACTTCATGTTCATGCTTTTAAATTCTATAGCTAATTCATCAAAAGCATTTTGTAATTCATCATATATGTATGAACTTAAATCATTTGAATTAAAAATTACCTTGGGCTCATTAAGGGCCATGAGACATAGGTTGGCTACTTTTTCCTTATTTAATTTATCATTAGAGATGCCACTATCATTCCATGTTGCAACTATTGCTTTTTTCTTTGGCTTCATGGTGTTTTGCTTTTTCCATAAAGTATAATCTAATTTGATATGACTTGATTTATTGCATTCATAGCAAACAATTTGATCCTTTTCTCTTTTACTTGATTCTTATTTGATTATCTCCCTTTGTGGTCTTTTTCTATTTGAGAACTTGTTTATCTTCTTAAACTTTTTAAACCTTTTTACAAACATGACCATTTCTTTATCTTTATCAACCTCATCTTGCTTCATTTTTTCTTTATCTTCTTGAAAGGTTAATTTAAAAACAATACCATATTTTTTGATTGGTTCTTATCTTTTTTTTAGTTCCATCTCATATGTAAAGAGAGAGCCCATAAGTTTATCCAAATAGAATGTTTGAGGATCTTTAGACTCTTCAATGGCTATCACCTTAGCTTCTTCACTCTTTGGTAAACTATTTAGAATTTTTTTTACCATCTTTACATTTGAGTAAATCTTTCTGAGAGCCTTCAAATCATTAATGATATTGGTGAATCGATTTGACATTTCACTAATGGTTTCTTTTGATTTCATCTTGAATAGCTCGTAATCATGAGTAAGCATGCTAATTTTAATCTTTTTCACTTGATTAGTACCTTCATGAGTGATGGCCAACTTGTCTCAATTTTCTTTGCATTTTCACATAAGGAAACTCTATTGTACTCATTAGGCCCCAATGCATAAAAGAGTGTATGTATTACTTTGGCATTGAGTTAAGCCATCTTTATATCATTGGCATCACATTCACTTTTTTGCTTGACCATATCTCTACCATCCATCATTTTATTGGAATTTGAAGACCATTTACAATAATCCTCCAAACTTCATAGTTATTGGCTTGAATAAACAATTTCATCTTAGTCTTCTAATATGAGTAGTTGTCACCAACAAAGAGAGGAGGCCTTATAATCGAATGACCTTTACCTCCAAGAGATATAGCAACCCTTTCATTTATCGTGAGACATATTTCTTGTTGCCCATTATATTTGTTAAAACTTGAGGATGATTGCTCCACATTGATCACCATACTTCTTTGAGCTATTTTTAAGATTAGTCTTAGGTTGTTAGACATACAAAAAAAAGAGTATTAGCTCCAATACTAATTGTTAGCTTAAAAATTTAAATTAAACTAAGAGAAAGGTGAATTGGTTTGATAATAAATTTTTGAAAATTCAATATCCAACAAGCACAAAGATCACAAATTAGTTTTTCTAAGCAAGTAAACATAACAAATATGAGTACGAATAATCTTAAAATCAAGAGATAGAGATAAAAAATCAAACACCAAAATTTATAAAGGTTTGGCCCTTCCTTTTAGGCACTTACGTCCTCTATTTTAGCCTTACTTGCCATA
Source organism: Durio zibethinus (assembly GCF_002303985.1). The sequence continues at coordinate 7,416,384 of NW_019167849.1, read as the reverse complement.
GAATTTAATCCGCTATATGTTGAAAGTTACAATCTAGCTCTTTAAAGCTTTATAAAATTAACAACGTAATCTTTTAAGGGCTATCCTCTTCCTTAACTTACAATCTCATAAGATAAGTTTTTGAAGTGTTTTGCAAACTCAAAGAACCTCTCTAAGGTTGGGTGCTTGCTAATTTAAAATATAAATCAATATTAAGAAAAATATCAAGAAAAAATATGATACAAGAAGAATTTTTACATTTTTCTCACACTAAGATGCTCTTTAATGCTTGATGAAGATGGTAGATGGAAGCAATAAGTTTTCTTGGCTCTAAGTTGCTTCAAATGTGGTGGAAGACCTTCATTTACATGTTAAGAATGGAAGACAGCCATTACTTGCATTAATTATATGGAGCCTTTGTAATTTTTAAACAAAAATAGCTGTTGCAAGCATTTTGGGCATGAGGGGATCGATCCCTTATGGGGGATAATTGGGTCAATTAAAATTCAAACAACTTTCCACATGAAAAGGCGCAACCAATTGATCCATATTTAGTACCAATAGATCTTTTTTTCATGTGATCGATCCCCTAGTATAGATGATCAATCCCTTATCAAATCCTGGAACAAACTTTTCATTATGTGTAAAAAACCAATTAATCCCTTTATGAGGGGATCGATCCTATCTTTAAGAACCTAAAACCAATCGATCCATACAAGAAAGGGATCAATTATTTTTCATGAAATTTGCATGAGAAAGCTTTTTGGCTAAAAAACTAATCGATCCCTTTAAGAGGGATCGATCCCATCTATGTTACTTTGCCTAATTTTATTTTTAAACCATACATGATAAATTTGAACAAATTTTTAACTGGATTAAAGGCTAAAAAAGTGTTCAAATTAAGTTCAAATCATTTTAATTCAAGTTTAGCAAATTTTTGTTTTGTCATTTGAAAATGTTTTATCAATTCAAAGCTAATAGAGTGTATAATTGTCTATTTGGCCACATGTCAGTTTTCTTATCATAAGTGGAAAGGGCATTTCGATAATTTCTTAGGCGGTTATTTAGAAAATGGTTATAAAAGAAGAGGTATTTTCATTTTTATTGTATGAGAACATAATAGTTAATTTAGCCACATGTTGACTTCTTATCATATAATGGGAAGGGTATTTAGGTAATTTCATTGGTGATTATTTAGTAAATAATTAGAAGAGAATGGGTATCTTCACAATTATGGTATGATGGCATATTAGTCCATGTGGCCACATAATTTCTTATCATATAATCGAAAAGGTATTACAATAATTTCATACAGGATTATTTAGTAAATAATTTCTTATCATGTAATCCTTTTAGTCACATGTTAATTTCTTATCATATAATGGAAATGGTATTTTGGTACTTTCATAAAAGATTATTTAGTAATTAATTATAAAAAATGGTATTTTCATAATTATCTTTGAAGGCATAATAGTCCATTAATGGAAAATTGTATTTCGGTAATTTAATAAGGATTATTGTCATAATTATGATATGAGGGCATAATTGTTCATTTGGACATATGTCAATTTCTTATCACATAATGGAAAGGGTATTTTGCTAATTTCATAGGGGATTATTTAGTAAATAATTATAAGAGCAGGGGCATTTTCATAATTATGGTATGAGGGCATAATAGTTAATTTGGACACATATCAATTTCTTATCATATAATGGAAAAAGCATTTTGGTAATTCCATAGGTGATTATTTAGTAAATAATTATAAGAAAAAGTTATTTTCATAATTATGGTAAGAAAGTATATAGTCCATTTGGTCGTATGGTAACTTTTTACCATATAATGCAAATGGTATTATGGTAATTTTATAAAAGATTATTTAACAAATAATTATAAAAGAAGTGGTATTTCGTAATCTTGGCATAAGGGCATAGTAGTCAATTTGGCCACATGTAACTTATTATCATATAATGGAAAGGATATTTTGGTAATTTTACAAAAGATTATTTTAGAAATAATTATAAAAGAATGAGTATTTTCATAATTATAGTATGAAGGTGAATTATTTCATTTGGCTGCATGTCTATTTCCTATCATAGGGGATTATTTAGACAACAATTATAAGAGAAAGGTATTTTTGTAATTATGGTATGAGATCATAATAGTTAATTTGGGCAAAACTCAATTTCTTATTATATAATGAACATGGCATTTTGGTAATTCCTTAAAGATTATTTAGTAAATAATTATAAGAGAAGGTATTTTTATAATTATGGTATGAAGGCATAATAGTCCATTTTGCTATATGTGAATTTCTTATCATATAATGGAAAGGGAATTTTGGTAATTTTAAAGTGATTATTTATTAAATAATTATAAGAGAATGAGTACATTCATAATTATGGTATGAGGGCATCATAATCCTTTTGGCCTTATGTCAATTTTTTATCATATAATGAAAATGACATTTTGGTAATTTTTTATATGATTATTTAGTAAATAATTATAAGAGAATGCGTATTTTCATAATTATAATATAAAGGCATAACGACACATAAGGACACATGGCACTTTCTTATTAAATAATGGGATAGGCAGTTTTGTAATTTCGTAAGAGATTCTTTTAACATATATTATTAATGGAAAGGGTATTTTGACAATTTAATAAGGGTTCTTTAGTAATAATTATAAACGAAGGGGTTTTTTTGTTATTATGGTATGAGAGAATAATAGTCCATTTGCCCACAGGTCAATTTCTTCTTATGCAATGTAAAAGGCATTTTAATAATTTCATAAATAATTATTTAGTAAATAATTATAATAGAAAGGTTACTTTTGTAATTATGATATGAGGGTGTAATAGTCAATTCAACCACTTGTAAATTTCATATAATATAATGGAAATGGCATTTGTAATTTCCTTAAGGATTATTTAGTAAATAATTATAAGAGAATGGGTATCTTTGTAATTATGGTATGAGGGTATAATAGACCATTTGGCCATATGTCAATTTCTTATCATATAATGAAAATGGCATTTTAGTAATTTTTTGAGGGATTATTTTGTAAATAATTATAAGAGAAGGTTTTTTTTTGTAATTATGGTATAATGGCATAATAGTTCATTTGGCCACATGTTAACTTCTTATCATGTAGTAGGTATTTTGGTAATTTCATAGGAGATTTTTAACCAAGTAATTACAAGAGAAGAAGTATTTTTCTAATTATGATATGAGAGAGAATAGTCCATTTAGGCAAATGTCAATTTTTTACCATATAATAGAAAGGGTATTTTGATAATTTTATAAAAGATTATTTAGTAAATAATTATAAGAAAAAGGTTATTTTTGTAATTATATTATAAAGGCATAATAATCCATTTGGCCACATGTCAATTTCTAATCATATAATGTCTTAGGCATTTTGGTTACTACATAGGGGATTATTTAGTAAAAATTATAACAGAAGGGCATTTTCATAATCAAGGTATAAAGGCATAATAGTTCGTTTAGCCAAATGTCAATTTCTTATCGTATAATGTAAAAGGCATTTTGGTAATTTCATAAGGGATTATTTAGTAAATAATTATAAAAGAATGGTATTTTTGTAATTATGATATGAAGGCATAACAGACCATTTGGCCACATGTCAATTGCTTATCATATAATGAAAAGGGCATTTTAGTAATTTTTGAGGGATTATTTAGAAAATAATTATAAGAGAAATGTATTTTCGTAATTATGGTATGAGGGCATAATAGTCCATTGGGCCACATATGAAGTTCTTATCATATAATAGAAAAGGGCATTTTGGTAACTTCATAGGAGAATATTTAGCAAATAACTACAAGAAAATGAGTATTTTCCTAATTATGATATTAGGGATAATAGTCCATTTGGATGCATGTCAATTTTTTATCATATAATAGAAAATGTATTTCAATAATTTCATAGAGGGTCATTTAGTACATAATTAGAAAAGAAAGGCTATTTTCATAATTAAGATATGGAAACATAATAGTCCAATTGGCCACATGTCAATTTCTTATCATATAATGTGAAAGGCATTTTGGTAATTTCATACAAGATTATTTAGAAAATAATTATAAGAGAAAGGTATTTTCATAATTACGATATGTGGCATGGTAGTTCATTTAGCCAAATGTCAATTTCTTATCATAAAATGTAAATGGTATTTTGGTAATTTTAAAAGAGATTATTAAATAAATAATTATAAGAAAAGAGTATTTTTATAATTATGGTATGAGGGCATAATAGACCAATACGACACATGTCAATTGCTTATCATATAATGGAAATGGCATTTTAATAACTTTTTAAAAGATTATTTAGAAATTGACTGTAAAAGAAAGGTATTTTCGTAATTATGGTATAAGGACATAATAGTCCATTTGGCCACATGTCAACTTCTTATCATATAATAGAAAAAGTATTTTGGTAATTTTATAGGAGAATATTTAGCAAATAACTACTAAAAAAGGAATATTTTCCTAATTATGATATGAGTGATAATAGTCCATTTAGGCGCATGTCAATTTCTTATCATATAACATAAAGGGTATTTCGATAATTTCATAGAGGATTATTTAATAAATAATTATAAGAAAATGGTTATTTTCCTAATTAAGATATCAAGGCATAACAGGCCATTTGGCTACATGTCAATTTCTTATCATATAATGTGAAAGGCATTTTGGTAATTTCATAGGGGATTATTTAGCAAATAATTATAAAAGAATGGTATTTTTATAATTAAGGTATAATGGCACAGTAGTCTATTTGGCCACATGTCAATATCTTATCATATAATGTAAAGGTCATTTTTGTAATTTCATAAGAGATTATTTAGTAAATAATTATAAGAGAAAGAATACATTTGTAATTATGGTATGAGGGCATAATGTCTATTTAGGCACATGTAAATTTCTTACCATATAATGGATAAGGCATTTTAGTAATTTCTTGAGAAATTATTTAGTAAATAATTATAAAAGAAAGGGTATTATCATAACATTGGTATGACGGCATAATAGTCCTTTTGACCACATATCAATTTCTCATCATATAATAGAAAGGGTATTTTAGTAATTTCTTGTGGGATTATTTAGTTAATAATTATAAGAGAAAGTGTATTTTCGTAATTATGGTATAAAAGCATAATAGTCCATTTGGCAATATGTTAACTTCTTATCATATAATGGAACTGGTAGTTTACTAATTTTTTGAGGGATTATTTAGTAAATAATTATAAAAAAGGGTATTTTCGTAATTATGTGATTGATAAATAAAAGTCTAATTGACCTCATGCAATTTCTTACATATAATGGAAAAGGCATTTTAGTAATTTCTTAATGGATTATTTTGTAAATAATTATGAGAGAAAGGGTATTTTGTAATTATGGTATGAGTGTGTAATAGTCCTTTTAGTCACATGTCAGTTTCGTATCATATAACGAAAATGGTATTTTGCTAATTTCATTGGGGCTTTTTAGTAAATATTTATAAGAGATGGGGTATTTTCATAATTATGATATAAAGGCATAATAGCCCATTTGACCACATGTTATTTTCTTATCATATAATTGAAAGAGTATTTTGGTATTTTCATAAGGGATTATTTACTGAATAATTACAAGAAAAAGGATATTTTTGTAATTATGATATAATGGTGTAATAGTTGATTCAGTCACATAACAATTTCTTATCATATATTGGAAATGGCATTTTGCTAATTTTTTATAAGATTATTTAGTAAATAATTGTAAGAGAAGTGGTATTTTCATAATTATGTTATATGGGCATAATAGTACATTTAGACACATGTCACTCTCTTGTCAAATAAAGGGATAGGTAGTTTCATTATTCCATAAGGGATTCGTTCAATGCATATCATTAATGGAAAGGGTACTCTGGTAATTTAATAAGAAATTATTTTGTAATAATTATAAAAGAAGGGGTATTTTAGTAATTATGATATGATGGCATAGTAATCCATTTGGCCACATGTCAATTTGTTATCATATAACGGAAAGATTATTTTGGTAATTTCATAGGGGATTATTTAGTAAATAATTATATGAAAATTGGTTTTTTTGTAATTATGGTATAAGGGAATAATAATCCATTTGGCCACATGTTAATTGCTTATCATATAACACGAAGGGTATTTTGGTAATTTAATAAGAGATTATTTAGTAAATAATTTATGAGAAGGGTATTTTCGTAATTATGGTATGAAGGCATAATAGTCAATTTAGCAATATGTTAACTTCTTATCATATAATGGAAAGGGTATTTTGGTAATTTCATAATGGATTATTTAGGAAATAATTATAAGAGTTGTATTTTCATAGTTATAGTATGAAGGCATAATAGTTAATTTGGCCACATGTTAATTTCTAATCATAATTGGAAAGGCTATTTTGGTAATTTATTAGAGGGTTTTTTAGTAAATAATTATAAGAGAAAGGTTATTTTCATGATTATGGTATAAGGACATAATAATCAATTTGACTATTTGTCAATTTTTAATATATAATGGAAATGGCATTTTAGTAATTTTGAAGGGATTATTTAGTAAATAATTAAAAGTGAAGCCTATTTTTATAATTATGGTTTGAAGGCATAATAGTCCTTTTAGCCACAGACATTTTGTTAAATTCATAGGTGATTATTTAGTAAATAGTTATATTAGAAGGGGTATTTTTGTAATTCTATTATGATGGCATAGTAATCAATCTGGCCACATTTTAACTTCTTATCATATAATGAACAAGGCATTTTGGAAATTTCATATGAGATTATTTAGTAAATAATTATAGAGTAAAGAGTATTTTTGTAATTATGGATGAAGGGATTATAGTTTATTTGGCCACATGTTAATTTCTTATCATTTATTGAAAATGGTATTTTGGTAATTTCATAGAGGATTACCTACTAAATAGTTATAAAAGAATGGGCATTTTTATAATTATGGTATGAGGGCATAATATACCATTTGGCCATATGTCAAGTTCTTATCATATAATAGAAAGGGTAATTTGGTAATTTCATAGAGAAATATTTAGCAAATAACTATGAGAGAAGGAGTATTTTCCTAACCATGATATGAGGGATAATAGTCCATTTAGACATATGTCAATTTTCTTATCAAATAACAAAAATGGCATTTCAATAATTTCATATAGGATTATTTAGTAATTAATTATAAGAAAATGGCTATTTTCATGATTAAGATATGAAGGCATAACAGTCCATTTGGCAATTTCATAGGAGATTATTTAGTAAACAATTTTATATGAAAGGTATTTTTGTACTAATGGTATGAGCACATAATAATCTATTTAGCTGTATGTCAATTTTTTATCATGTAATGTAAAGGTCATTTTGGTAATTTTATAAGAAATTATTTAGTAAATAATTATAAGAGAAATGGTAGTTTTGTAATTGTGGTATAAGGTCATAGTAGTCCATTTTATTGAGGAATTATTTCATAAATAATTATAAGAGAATGGTGATTATCGTAATAATGGTGTAAGCGCATAATAGTCCATTTGAGCACATGTCAATTTCTTATCATATAATGAAAAAGGATATTTTAGTAATTTCTTGTGCAATTGTTTATTAATAACTATTAGAGAAAGCATTTTTTCATAATTATGGAATGAGGGCTTAATAGTCCACTTAACCATTTGTCATCTTCCTATCATATAATGAAAAAAGTATTTTGCTAATTTCTTGAGGCATTATTTAGTAAATAATTATAAGAGAAGGGGAATTTTCATAATTATATTATTAAGGAATAATAGTCCATCTGACCTCATTCAATTGCTTCTTATATAAGGAAAAAGGTATTTTAGTAATTTCTTGAAGACTATTTTGTAAATAATTATAAGAATAAGGGTATTTTTGTAATTATGGTATGATGGCATAATACTCATTTTGGCTATATGTCAATTTCTTATCATGTAATGGAAATGTTATTTTCGTAATTTCATTAAGGATTATTTAGTAAATAATTATAAGAGATGGGGTATTTTCATAATTATGATATAAGGGCAAAATAGTTTATTTGATCACATGTTAATTTCTTATCATATAATCGAAAGAGTATAGGGATTATTTGGTAAATAATTATAAGAAAACGGTATTTTGTAATTATTATTTAAGGGTGTAATAGTCAATTTTGCCACATATGAATTTCTTATCATATAATGAAAATGGCATTTTGATAATTTTATAGAGGATTATTTACTAAATAAGTATAAGAAAAAGACTATTTTTTGTAATTATAATTTGAGGACAAATTATTTAGTAAATAATTATAAAAGAATGACTATTTTCATAATTATGGTATAAAAGCATATTAGTCCATTTGGCTACACGTCAATTTCTTATCATATAATTAAATGACGTTATGGTAGTTACATTAGGGATTCTTTAGTACATACTTATAAGAGAAAGGGTATTTTCATAATTATCATATAAGGGCATAATAGTCCATTTGGCCAAATGTCAATTTTCCATCATATAATAGAAAAAGTATTTTGGTAATTTCATAAGGGATTATTTTGTAAATAATTATAAGAAATAGATTATTTTCGTAATTATGATATGAGGGTATAATAGTCAATTTGGCCACATGTTAATTTTTTATCATATGTTGGAAAAGACATTTTGATAATGTTTTAGAGAATTATTTAGTAAATAATTATATGGGGTATTTTTGTAATTATGGTTGGGGGCATAATAGTCAATTTGGCAACATGTTAACTTCTTATCATATAATGGAACGGGTATTTTAACAATTTAATTAGGGATTTTTAGTAATTATTATAAGAAAATGGGTATTTTCATAATTATAGTATGAGCGAATAATATTTTATTTGGCCACTTGCCAATTATTATTATGTAATGAAGCATATTTTGGTAATTTCATACGGGATTATTTTGTAAATAATTATAAGACAAGGATTATTTTCATTATTATGATATGAGGGATAATAATCCCTTTGGCCACATGTCAATTTCTTATCATATATTGAAAGGGTATGTTGGTAATTTCATCAGGGATTATCCAATAAATAAATATAAGAAAAGGGATATTTTCGTAATTATGATTTGAGGGCGTAATAGTCCATTTGGCCAAATGTCAATTACTTATCGTATAATGTAAGGCACATTTTGGTAATTTCATAGGCAAATATTTAGTAAATAATTATAAGAGAAAGGTATTTTAGCAAATAATTAGGCGATTATTTAGCAAATAGTTATTAAAGGGGTATTTTCGTATCTATGATATGAAGGCATAATAGTCAATTTAGCCACATGTTAACTTTTAATCATATAATCAAAAGAAAATTTTGGTAATTTCAGAGTAGATTATTTAGTAAATAATTATAAGAGAATGAGTATTTTCGTAATTGGTATGAGGGCATATTAGTCCATTTAGCCACATGTCAATTTCTTATCATATAATCGAAAGGGTATTTCAATAATTTTATAAGGGATTATTTAGTGAATAATTATAAGAGAAGGAATATTTTCGTAATCATGACATGAAGGATAATAGTCCATTTAGCCACATGTCAATTTCTTATCAAATAATGAAAAAGGTATTTTGGTAATTTCATAAGGGATTATTTAGTAAATAATTATAAGAGAAATGTTTTTTTTTTTTGATAATTATGATATTAGGGCACAATAGTCAATTTGGCCACACATTAATTTCTTGTCATGTAATGGAAAGAGCACTTTTGTAATTTCTTAGGGGATTATTTAGTAAGTAATTATAAGATGAGGGGTATTTTCATAATTATAGTGTGATGGCATAGTAATATATTTGGTTACATGTCTATGTCTTATCATATAATTGAAAGCACATTTTGGTAATTTCATAAATAATTATAAGACAAGAAGCATTTTCGTAATTATGGCATAAGGGCATAATAGTCCATTTGGCCAAATGTCAATTTTTTATCATACAATGAAAAGCGCATTTTATTAATTTCATAGGGAAATATTTAGTAAATAATTATAAGATAATGGTATTTTCATAATTATGGTATGTAGGCATAATAGTCTATTTGACCACAAGTCAAGTTTTATCATATAATGGAAAAGGTATCTTAGTAATTTCCTATGAGAATATTTAGAAATAATTGTAAGGGAAGGGGTATTTTGTAATTATAATATGAAGGCGTAATAATCCATTTAGCCACATGTTAATTTCTTATCATATACTGAAATGGTATTTTGGTAATTTCATAAGAGATTATTTTATAAATAATTATAAGAAATAGGGTATTTTCATAATCATGATATAAGGGTATAATAGTCAATTTGGCTATATGTTAATTTTTTATCATAAATGAAAAGGACATTTTGGTAATTTTTTAGAGAATTATTTTGTGAATAATTATAAGGTGTATTTTCATAATTATGGTATAAAGGCATAATAGTCAATTTGGCAACATGTTAACTTGTTATCATATAGTGGAAATGGTATTTTAGTAATTTAATTAGAGGGTTATTTAGTAATTATTATAAGAGAATGGGTTCTTTTATAATTGTGGTATAAGCGAATAATATTCAAATTGGCCACTTATCAATTCTTATCATATAATGGAATGCATATTTTGACAATTTCATATAGGATTATTTTGTCAACAATTATAAAAAGAGTATTTTCATAATTATGGTATGAGGGATAATAGTCCGTTAGGCCACATGTCAATTTCTTATCATATATTGGAAAAGGGTATTTTGGTAATTTTGTAAGAGATTTATAATAAAAAGGATATTTTTGTAATTATGATTTGAAGGCATAATAGTCCATTTAGCTATATATCAATTTCTTATTATATAATTAAAGAGTATTTAGATAATTTCATTAGGCATTGTTTAGTAAATAATTATAAAAGAATTAGTGTTTTCGTAATTATGATATGAGGACATAATAATCCATTTAGCCGAATGTCAATTACTTCTCATATAATGTAAGGCGCATTTTCATAATTTCATAGGCAAAATATTTAGTAAATAATTATAAGAGAAGGGTAATTTAGTAAATAATTAGGTGACTATTTAGCAAATAATTATAAAAGAAGGTGTATTTTCATATTAATAGTATAAGGGGAGAATAGTCAATTTAGCCACATGTTACCTTCTTATCATATAATGGAAAGAGTATTTAGTAATTTTATTGGAGATTATTTAGTAAACAATTATAAGAGAATGGGTATTTTTGTAATTATGGTATGAGGACATATTAGACCATTTGGTCACATGTTAATTACTTATTATATAATGGAAAGGGTATTTTTATCATTTCATAGGGGATTATTTAGTAAATAATTATAAGAGAATGAGTACCTTCATAATCATGATGAGATGGGTAATAGTCGATTTTGTCACATGTCAATTTCTTATCATATAATGGAAAGGGTATTTTGATAATTGTATATGGCATTATTTAGTAAGTAATTATAATAGAAGGGTATTTTCTTTATTATGATATTGGGGCACAATAGTCAATTTGGCCACACGTCAATTTCTTATCATGTAATGAAAAAAGTATTTTTGTAATTTCTTACGGGTTTATTTAGTAAGTAATAATTATAAGGGAATGGGTATTTCGTAATTATAGTATAAGAGCATAATAGCCCATTTAATTGCATGTCAATTTCTTGTCATATAGTCGAAAAGGCATTTTGGTAATGTCATAAAGGATTATTTAATAAATAATTGTAAGAAAAGCACATTTTCGTAATTATTGTATGAAAACATAGTAATCCATTTTGTCACATGTTGATTTCTTATCATACAATGGAAAAGGTATTTTGGTAATTTCCTACAGAATTATTCAAAAATAATTATAAGATAAGTGATATTTTCATAATTATGATATGAAGGGATAATAGTCCATTTAGTTACATGTCAATTTCTTATCATATAATGAAAAAGGCATTTTGGTAATTTCGTAATGGATTATTTAGTAAATAATTATAAGAAAATGAGTATTTTGTTAATCAGGATATGAGGGTATAATAGTCAATTTGACTACATGTTAACTTTTTATCATATAATGAAAAATAGTATTTTGATAATTTTTTAAAGGATTATTTAATAAATAATTAAAGAGAAATGGTATTTTCGTAATTATGATATAAGGTATAATAGTACATTTATACACATGTTATTTTCTCATCAAATTATGGGATAGGCAATTTTGTAATTTTGTAAGGGATTCTTTTAATGTATATTATTAATAAAGGGGTATTTTGGTAATTTTATTGAAGATTATGTAATAAATAATTGTAAGAGAAAGGTTATTTTTGTAATTATGGTGTGAAGGTGTCACATGTCAACCTTTTATCATATAATAAAGAAGGTATCTTGATAATTTAACAAGGAATTATCGAGTAATAATTATAAGAGATTGGATTTTTTATAATTATGGTTTGAGGGAAGAATAGTTCATTTGGCCATGTGATAATTTCTTATGATATAATGTAAAGGGTATTTTGATAATTTCACAGGAAAATATTTAGTAAATAATTATAAAAAAGAGGTATTTTAGTAATTATGATTTAATGGCATAATAGTGAATTTGACCATATGTAAATTTCTTATCATATAATGGAAATGGTATTTAGTAATTTCCTATGGGATTATTTAGTAAATAATTATAAGAGAAAAGATACTTTCGTAATTATGGTACGTGGGCATAATAGTCAATTTGGCAACATATTAACTTCTTATCATATAATGGAAACAGTATTTTAATAATTTAATTAGGGATTATTTAGTAATTAGTATAAAAGAATGGGTATTTTCATAATTATGGTATGAAGGAATAATATTCAATTTGGCCATTTGTCAATTCTTATCTTGAAATGGAATAAATGTTCTAGTAATTTCATAAAGGATTATTTCGTAAATAATTATATAAGAAAGAGTATTTTCGTAATTATGATATAAGGAATAATAGCCTATTTGGCCATATGTCAATTTTTTATCATATAATAGAAAATGGTATTTTGGTAATTTTATAGAAAATATTTAGCAAATACTAATAAAAGATATTTTTGTAATTATGATATAAGAAAATAATAGTCCATTTGGCCACATATTAATTTCTTATCATATAATTGAAAGGCATTTTGGTAATTTCATTAGGGTCTATTTAGTAAAAAATTATAAAAGAATGGATACTTTCGTAATTTGATATGTGGACATAACAATCCACTTGACTAAATATCAATTTCGTATCATAAAATGTAAAGCGTATTTTGATAATTTCATAGGCGAATATTTGGTAAATAATTATAAGAGAAGGATATTTTTGTAATTATGGTATGTAGGCATAGTAGTCAATTTAGCCATACATCAATTTCTTATCATATAATGAAAAGGGTATTTTGATAATTTCTTATTGAATAATTTATAAATAATTGTAAGAGAAGGGGTATTTTCATAATTATGATATAGAGACAAAATAGTTCATTTGGCCACAAGTCAATTTCTTATCATAAAATAAAAAAAAGTATTTTGATAATTTTATGAGGGATTATTTAGCAAATAATTTTAAGAAAGTCAGTATTTTCGTAAATATGATATTTAGTTCTAATAGTCAATTTGGCTACATGTTAATTTTTATCATATAATGGAAAGGTGTTTTTATAATTTTTTAAAAAATTATTTAGTATATAATTTTAAGAGAAATGGTATTCTATTAATTATAATATAAAAATGGAATAGTACATTTAAACACATGTCACTTTTTCATCAAACAATTGGATGGGTAGTTTTGTAATTTCATAAGTGATTTTTTTAATGTATATTATTAATGAAAAAGGCTATTTTGGTAATTTTATAAGAGACTATTTAGTAAATAAATATAAGAGAATGTGTATTTTCGTAATTACGGTATGAAGGAATAAAAATCCATTTAACTATATGTTAACTTCTTATCATATAATAGAAAATGTATTTTGCTAATTTAATAAAGGATTATTTAGTAATAATTATAAAAGATAGGGATTTTTTCATAATTGTGGTATGAGGAAAGAATAGTCTTATTGGCCACATGATAATTTTTTATGATATAATGTAAAAGATATTTTGATAATTTTACAAGAAAATATTTAGTACATAATTATAAGAGAAGTATTTTTATAATTATGATATGAGAACGTAACAATCAATTTGGACAAATATAAATTTCATATCATACATTGGAAATGATATTTTGGTAATTTCTTAGGAGATTATTTAGTAAATTATTATAAATAAAAGGGGTATTTTTGTAATTATGGTATGAAGGCATAATAATCAATTTAGCGATATGTTAACTTCTTATCATTTAATGAAAAAGGTATTTTAGTAATCTAAATAAGGATTATTTAGTAATTATTATAAGAGAATGGGCACTTTCATAATTATGGTATGAGGGAATAATATTCCTTTTAGCCATTTGTCAATTCTTATCATGTAATGGAAAGCGTATTTTGGTAATTTCATACAATATTATTTTCTAAATTATTATAAGAGAATGAGTATTTTCGTAATGATGATACGAGGGATAATAGTTATAAACATCGAATTTTGTCCAAAACATTTTTAATAGGATTGACCCGGGCTCATTTGCGAACATAGGTTGAAACCATTAATATAAGATCATTACATAAACAATTTAAGAGGATCATTTATAACCAATAAAGAACCCACAAATTAGCCTATTTAGAGATACAAAGTTAACTCATGTCAAATTTAATCAAACTTAGTCAATAAAGTTTAAATTAGTCAAACAAAATCAAAATTACATAAAACTTAGTCGAAATGGATAGAACTCGGGTTATTTCTCAAAATTCACAACCTAATTGGAGTCAACATGGTCCAAAAGTTAAAATTTGTTATTTTTTCAAGGCACTAACAGTTTTATTGCACTTAGGCAATTACAAAAGTACTAAAATACCATTTTAAAAGGATTTTCTCAATTTGACCTTTTTAAGCTTGGATTTTCATAAAACATTTTAGATCTTAATTTCATAATATTTCATGATTTTTGGTAAGTTGTGAAATTATCGAAATACCCCTTAGAGGTATTTTTGCGATTTGACCTTCTCAAACTCGGATATTCATAAAATTTTTCAAATCTCAATTTTATAATATTTCATGATTTTTGGAGCTTTAAAATCCTGAAAATGAGCATGAAAACATTTATTTCTAAGAAAATAACATAAATAACAAAAATTTTATACTAAGGGTAAAATGATCATTTCATTTAGTTTAATGTGGACTATTATATCTATTTTTGAATCTTTATCCAATGGCTAAAGATTGCTTCTTGAAAAAAAAAGGAAGAAATTTTCACCTTTGGATGAGATTTGATCTAATGGCTATAATTCAATCTTTGATGGATATTTTGTCTTCATCTTTTTTAAAAGGGGGACGGTTTTTTATAATTTTGGAAGAAGGAGGGCAGCTAGTGAAAAAAAAAAAAGAAACAAAATCAAGGAAACAAGAATGAAAGTTGTGAAAAGCTTGGAGTATGTAGAATTATTCTCCTTTTTTTTCTTCTTCTTTCCATTCCATAACATTCATCATATCCTCCATATCATTTACTTTTTTTTAATTTTTGTTTTTTCTTCAAGAACATAGTAATTCTTCATTGATTTTTTTACTAAGTTTGGATCAACTTACACCAAACTAGTTAATAGTTTGGATTGAAACAAGAAAACCAAGCAACAAAGAATTTTCAATCCTCTATTTTGGCCTTTAGAGGTTCAGCCAAACAACCTCACCATGGTTGAACCTCCTTTAGTCCTCCATTGATGTTTTAGTTGCTTTTCAAGGTTATTTTGTAATGATTAAATGGTAAGTTTATTTGTTGTTTACATAAATTTTAGCTAGAATATGATATGAGGATGTTATTTTGCTTTAAATGTTGACTCCATGTTTTCTTCTTTTCTTAGTTCATCATATTCTTGTTAAAGCTCTTCATATATTGTAGATGCCTTCATATGATGGAAATTGTGATATTTAATGCATATTTGAATGAAATGAAATGTTTACTACTTAGGGAAATATCATAGAGTGTTTGGCCAAGGTAGTTTCTTTGCTTGGCCAAAACTTGCTCATCCATTTTTGGCCAAATGTTGCTTGATCTTATGTATTTGATTTTTGTGTTTGTCATGTTTACTAAATTTTCAATGTGTTGGATTAATTTTTTAATGGAAAAATGATAGTTGAATGAGTTATTTGGTGGATTTTCATGTTTGTTTGGTTAGATTTTTAAAGAACAAAATGGCGGAACATTCAAACTAATTTCAAAAGTTTGTTATGTTTGATCCATTTTTTCTCTTGAATTTTCATATGAAACTTGTTTGTAATTTAGTTTTGTAAATGCATAGGCTTGTAATTAGTTTGTTTTATGGTCATGTTTTTATCATGCATTTAGTAATGGCATTTATATAATTTGTTCTTGTCGTGTGCATAATTTCATAAAACCCCAAATCCATTTTAAATTTTTAAGAATTTGCATGAAATAATTGTTCCCGAATGCCGCCTAAAAGTTTGAGTATTTAGGAAATTTTATTTCATTAAGAATTTTCATAATTTTCACAATTGATCAAAATAAATTTGCTTTGTTAAAACCATGATTATCAAAATACAAAATAATAAAAAAATAATAGGATGGGATTTTAAATATAAAAATTTTCACCCAAACTCTGCTTAGATATTAGAGAGTTTAGGTGGTCTCTTTATATTTGAAAACTTGATTCTTAAATTTGTATTTGATCATCAGTTGTATACATTTCATTTTTAGATTAATGTCCTCATTTATAATGCATATATATACATTTGCTTTGGTTATGGATGTTTAATATTAATTATAGTATTTTTTTTACTACATAAAAAGTTTTCTTAAAATTTTTTAGTTTTGAACAAATAAAATTAAAATAGCATTATGTGAAAAATAATTGTTGGTACTATCTAGATGTTGAAAAGTCATTAATGATTATCATTTACAAAGAGTGTTATTTTATTATTTTAGAAGGAATGTTACGATAACTCTTAAATGGAAAGACTTTATTCGAATTTTGCCTTTATGTCGGAGACTTTGAAGGTATTTCTTTAATTTGAAGATTTTCATAATATTCCTAAATGAAGGATTTTTTTTAAACTTATTTTATTTCTTACAAATAAAAAGAATTATAATTAAATTTCATATAAAAAACCATTTTTATCCAAAATTACAAATAGTGCATAATTAATTGTACCAATGTTGTAGGTGTTGTGGGGGTGTTACTCTTTCGTCGCACATAACCAACTCCTAAACCTAATCTATTTTTGTAAACCAAAATTATCTTTTTAATAAAGCTTTAAACTTGTTTTATTGTTTTATTAAAAGATAAAATTTTTATGGCCAATCACACCCTAGAAAGAATTAGTGGTGACTCTCCTTATTTTTCACGATTTTTGAAATTTTACATCTATCAATCGAGTCTCTGGATCAATACGTTATGATAGCTTAGCGACTCCACTAAGGACTTTTTAAGAGTCGAGCCAAAAATTTTAATTATGTGCTATTAATAATTGTTGAATTTAATTGGTTTTATTTGATATTTAGTTTAATTCCCTTTATTTTATTAATTCAAATATATATATAAGTTAATAAATAAAATAAATTGCATGTTAGTTATTACTCTATTTTTATGCTTATGATTTATTTGTTATTTTGATTAATATGTCACTTTGTGCACCTTTGCATATTTACTTATATGCATGAGCTCTAGACCCGAGCTCCGTCCTTATTAGGAGGAAGTGAAGTAGCTACTCTCTCATGAGGTGATAACCTTCACATTTACTAGCAAAACACTTCTGCTAAGATTGAACCCTTTCCATTAGTAGCTTGTAATGGGTGAAGATCGAAGAGCCTTACTAGTCTATAATGGATGATGATGTAAGGAATAGTCTGGGAACCTTTAGATGTATAAATTCTAACCTATCATATCGTGAGCCATATGGATCCAACCTTGATAGAGCTATACTATTTTTTTAGATTATACTCTAAATTAGGACACATGAGAGCATTCATTTTAACTTGATTATTACCCTAATTTATTTTGTTTTCTTTTTGTTTCATGATTATACATCAATATAAACATCAACATATGGGGTGTGTTTGTCAAAGTACCAAGAAGTCAACAGATTTTAGGTTTTGCTACGAAACACCATCATTTTGTCTTCAGCTTTGAAGCCCAACATATATGAAGATGTCAATAAGGTGATAATTCAATCATCAAAAATCCAAAGAAAAAAGAAAGATTGTCTAAAAGAAACTAGAAAGGAATCTTTGCCAAAAAAAATCATATTGGAGCTTCAACAAAATGATATCTTTAAGCTAATTGAGATTTGGCTCCAAGTAGTAATACCTAAGAAAATGGACTTCGAGTAAAAATAGTTACATTGCTTCACTTTTTGAGATGCCTATAGAAGACTAGTTGATTAAAGCTTTGATTCAGTTTTGGGACCCTGCTTATAGATATTTCATGACCAATGAGATTGATATGATGCTGACAATAAAAGAATATTCTGCTTTATTATGGTTGCACCTTCCTGATCTAGATAAGATCTATTGTTGATGTCAAAAACTTAGATCCAAAAAAAAATTTACCTAAATGATAGAAGTGTCCCTTCAGGAGGTGAGCACCATATCCAAACAAAAGGCAAAAGAGAATACATTCCATGGGAAATCTTACGCAATTACATTGTCAAACACTTAGAGGATGAAAGAGGCATGAGAATGATAGCTTTGGCAATTTATAGTTTAGTTATTTTTCTGAAGGTCCTGGGGCACATTGAGATGTCTGTAATACACTTTTTCGAGCAAGTGGACAATAAAATGAATCCTATCCCATCCATGCTGACAAAAATTTTTTGATCATTGAATCATTGTAAACGAAAGGGAGAACGTTTCATAAGGTGTGAACAACTACTTTATATTTGGGCAAAAAGTCACCTTCAACATCTTATAGGCAAATTTTACCCCATTTATAGTAAGAAAAAGAGGCCTATTGAAGAATTTTGTAATGTTGGATGGCTAGAATCAAAGCCCAAAGAAGAGTGGTTATTGGTTTTGTAAAATCTCACCAATGCTCAAATTATATGGAGGGCCTTATGGATGCCATAAGAAGTCATGTTATACAAATATGGTGATAAGCCATGGGTTCCACTCTTAGGACCATGGGAGGCATAAGTTATGCTCCAACTATGGTCTATAAACAATTGGGATTAGAATAGTTTGTACCAATGACTCATGGGCTTTAAGAATTGGAATATTCTTTCAAGGAACCAAGATTTCTTTAAAAGTGAAAGAAATTATCAAGGAGTGGAAGTAAACTCGAAGAGTAGGTTGTGAAAGATTTACAGACAAAGTAATGCTTAAATATCTGGTATAGAGAAAGCAATGTGTCCACAGCAGTGTGATGCCCATATATGAAAAATCATGCCTATTAAAAAAAGCTAATTACGAATACATGGGAAATTGAAAAAGTGAACATTATGAAACATAAGTTAGAATAAGAGAAGGAAACATGGGAAATTGAAAAAAAGAGACTTCAGTAAGAGGTTAAGGAATATAAGTTCAAAATTAAATAGAACGAAGGAAATTTTCAAAAATTTGAAAGAGAATAAGAAGATATGTCAAAAAATATACATAAATCTGTCATGTCAGTGATCACTGAGCTTAAAAACATCAGAAAGAATACTAAACAACTTCAGTCTAAGTTGCAGTCTAAGGAAAACGAGCTCATTTAGTCTGTGGAGGAAAAAAGTACTACAAAAGCTCATTGATGACTTGAAACAACAAATATGCTGTCAACATGAAGCCAATCAAATCCTAAAGGAAAAGGGAGATCAATTTAAGCTAAAATCAAGGAAGCCCAATATTGGAAAGATGAATGTTTGCTAAAAGAGTATCAAGCTATTCATCTAGTGGGTCAGATAAAAAAAGTTAGCTTCAAAGCGAGAGACATGGCCCAAAAAGCTAAACAAGTAAAGAAAAAAGTGTATCCAGGATAGTATAGTCAACATTTGGCTAATTTTTTGGAAAGTACTTACAAGCAGTACAAGCAAATAAGGTGCTTCTTTTGATATCTTCATATTATGGTGTAAGGAATCTTTAATAAGGTATTGTAGTGAACTCAATGTTGAAGTAGAAAGTTTTCAACAATATAACATTGTAAAACCAAATTTTTCATGATGTGGTTCAAAGCTTAACTTGAAATCTTTTGCAAGTATTGGGTACCCTACAAGCACATACGTTGCATTCATATATTCAAGCATCATACGCATGTTCTATTTAATGTTAGTGGTGTTGAAAGATTAACTTTTGCAGGCATTTCTATTTTAATACACTAAATTTGAATTTTGACACTAATAAAAGAGGTTTTCTTATTTAGTTAGGGTTTTGTATTATATTCTTACATTGTGTTAAATAGATATTTTGAGAAAAATAGTGTGATAATTTTCTATTTAAAGATTATTTTGAATAAAAAATGCTGCATAATTTGATTTCTAGATTACAAGAATAAGGCCAAAAATTATCTTGCGAGTCTTCAAACAATTGGTAATCATCATTGGAACGGATTTAATTCAAAAATCATTTTTTTGCCAATCTCTTTCTGATCCATTATTTTGAAAGGCATGAGTCTGAGACTCAAAAACTAAATTTTCATGGTACCTGAAAGACTAGTTTCTATATAAGCAATGAACAAAAGAGCCCAATTTTGGAAATTCATTTGATTTTCAAAAACCAAGCAAGATACTCTTACAAATTTTTAATTGGTAACTCAATATGTGTCAAATTTTGTCAATATGATTGAACCATCCAAATTCTTTCAACAACCATAGACACGAAATATGCTTGAACCTTCTCTCTCAAGTAACCCCTATTCCACGTCTTAAGCCATATTAACCAAAATAAGCAAAATTTCCTCTCACCTAAGGCAATTTGTTTCATGCATAAATACCTTTTCCCTCATTTTTCCAAAAATGCCAGACAGTTTGGAACTAAAATGAGCTTTTTTATGACCTATGTGATCAAATTTGGGATATCCCATATAGCTTAATTTTCACCATCATAAAAACCTTGGGTGAAAAATAAGATGGGGCATTAATCACACAAAAATGATTAACGGTTATAACATAAAAGCAAAAAAAAAAAACCTTTTATCTCTTTCTTCAAATAATTTGCTCTTCTAACTAAGTGATTATGATTGAAATGATAAATGGTCATCTTTCTTTATCCTTCGCATATAGAAAAATTATCCATTTGCTGCCCCTTTGAGCCTATTAAATTTTTTGTTTCAAAAGAACCTCAACCGAAGATCATCTTTTACGCTAGAAAGCAAAATAAGGATATCTTTAAGAGCCTAACTTCAAAGATAGTGTCTAATATTGAGAATGCCTAACATGCTCTTCGGAGATAAGAGCCTGGAAAAAAATGAATGAAGCAATAGTTAGAATCTTAAGAAGATAGAATTCAAGAAAAAAGAAAGCTGAAGTAAAATATTTCCAAAAAAAAAAGAGAGAAAAAATATGAATAAAAATGAATGAGGATTGATAATTAAAAACCCAAAAAGAGCAATTTGAGTTAAAGAAAGGATCTAAGTTGAAAATTTGAAAAAGCGGCTTAGATGTAAAGAATAACAATTTATAGGGGGCAATGCCCAGTACAACAAAGTTGGAAGGATCAAGGGCATCAATAGGATAAGTTTTTAAGAAAAATAATTTTGGAATATTGTTCATGATTGTCTAAATATTCATTATCTAAATACAATTGCTTCATTAAAAAAATAAAGAAAGAAAGATATGCGCCTCAGAGATAAGAGTTTGAGGTAGAAAGTGAATAAGGCTTCAATTAGAATCCCAAGTAAACAAGGGAGATAGAATTCAAGAATGAATGTTTCCAATATAAATAAAACAAAAAACAAAAAAAGAAAGACATGCACCTCAAATATGAGAATTTGAGACGAAAAGTGAATTAAGCTTCAGTCCCAAGTAATAAAAGGAAATAGAATTCAAGAAAGAAGAAAGTTGAAGTTAAATGTTTCCAAAATAAATAAAAAGAAAGAAAGAAAGAACAAAAAAAGAAAAGGCATGCACCTTAGAGATGGGAGTCTGGGGTGAAAAGTGAAAAGGTTTCGTTAGAATCCAAAGTAAAAAGGGAGATAGAATTCAAGAAAGAAGAACGCTAAAGTTGAAGTCAAATACTTCCAAAAAAGAAAAAACAAAAAAAGAAAGACACATGGCTTTTCGTCTAGAGAATGCTCTATAAGATCCTTAGCGTAATTACCCCAAATAATATATTTTGAGCCTATTTATCCATTCTTTGAGAACCACGAATCTTAGCCTACATTACATACCTTGAAAAGTCCATTCTGATCAAATATGGACACTTGAATTGAAGAGCTATGTCCTTGAAAATTTGTATATACCCATTATTTAGCAAGCTTTTAGTAAGTTCTTCATTGTTAAAAAATATAACTCTAAGGGGAAAACCCAAAAAGGGTAGTTTAAAGCTAGAGCCACTCTTAAAACCCTAAAAGAATTTTAAAGTTTCAAGGTTCTATCTAGAATAAAAAATCACAATGCATAACCTTTTGAAAGATCAATACCCATCGAAAACTTTGCATCTCACTAAAGTGTGAAAATAAAAAATTAGCCTTTTTCTCTTCCCAAATCTTTTTTGAAAAATAATGATTAGTTTTGAAACACATCGAAGTATCATGTTTTCAATTAAAAAAAAAGTGTTTTAGAAAATTATCTCTTTTGTGAAACCAAGAAAAATTTTTGAAACCCTCGTCAAGCCTTCCTTGAAATATACCCACCAATGAAAATTAAATTAACAATCACCCCATCCACAAGCATTTCAAATAGTAATCATTGAGCCTTCCTTGAAATATGCCCACTAGTGAAAAATTGAATTGTCAATTACACCATCCACAAGCCTTCTAAATAATGGTCATCAATTTGTAAAAGATTTGAAAGTTATGTGTTTTAAACTTTTCTCATTGATTATGGAAACACTTTATATGGGGCAATATTGTGATTACTTTGAAAAAATTTGGAGATTAGTTTAGCATTTTGTACAAGATATTGAGATAATTTTTGTAAAAAGTAAACATTGAAAATTTGAAAAGTGATCTTTCAAAAAAAATTGCATTTGCATAAATTATATTTACATCATAAGAAAGACATTTGATTTACATGTTGCAAAAATAAAAAGAGTCTTTGTATTCACATCACTTGTACTTACATGTGCATCATCAGAAAAAACATTTGATTGGCATGTTGCAAAAACAAAAAGAAAGTATTCACATTCGCATCACTTGTGTTCATATTTGTATTAGATCTACATGTTACAAAAAAAAAAAGATATTTACATTTGCATCATTGCATCCACATCATAAGAAGTGTTTGTAAGGGCATCTACATGAAAGGGGGATATTCACATTTGCATCACTTGCATTTGCACTTACATGTGTATCATGAGAAAGATATTCACATTTGCATCTACATCATGAAAAAGACATTTGTAATTGCATCATTCACAAAAGACATTTCCATTTACATCATCTGCATCATAACTAAGACATTCGTACTTATATCATAAAAAAGGCATTTACATTTGCATCATTGTATCCACATCATAAGAAGTGTTTGTCAGGGCATCTATATGATAGGAACATTGGCACTTGTATTAAGACAACCTTTAAGGTTTGAAAAAGCCAAGCTAATATTGGACTTAAAATTGATATGATCAAGTGACGTATGGTATAAACTGTTGATTGATTTTTACCATTCAAAGCTCATTTAGTAATCGCATGTATTGCATACATTTATTTTAATAAATGATGTTATAGGTTTTCTTATGAGGATATTAAGTTATATGATAGTGTTTTTCCTCGTGTTTCCCTTGTGTTGAGCAAAATCTTTATTCTTTTTTTTTTGACCATACGGTATTGTCCCGGTCGTCTTTATTTCCCAATCATTGGAAAAAGGTCTCGGTTATATTTATTTTTTCAACTATTGGTATTGTCCCAGTCATATGTACTTCTCGACCGTCGGTGTTGTCCCAGTCATTTTTATCTTCTTAAATGCTGGTGTTGTCCTGATCATCTTTACTTCCCAACCCTTGGTGTTGTCTCGATCATCTTATCTTCTCAACTATTGGTGTTATCTCAATCATCTTTATTTTTTGAATTGCAGTGTTGTCCTAGTCAACATTATTTTTTCTGACCTACGATGTTATCTCATTTATCATTATTTTTTGACTTATGGTGTTGTCTTGGTCATATTTATTTTTTGACCTATAATATTGTCCCTATCATTTTTATTTTTCTAACAATTTGGTGTTGTCCTGATCATATTGTTTTTTCAACTATTAGTATTATCCCAATCATCTTTATTTTTCTGACCTACGATGTTATTTTGATCATTTTTATTTTTTTAACTTACAGTGTAGTCCTAGTCATATTTGTTTTCTTAACCGTTGGTGTTGTAGCAATCAACTTTATTTTTTCAACTTGTAGTGATGTCTCACTTATTCTTTATTTTCCAAAACAAAACAAAAAAATGAAAACAAAAACAAAACAAATAAACAACAACAACAACAAAGCAACAATAAAACCAAAACAAACAAAAAAAGGAAGGAGGGGAGCAAAGGTCCTCTCTCTCACTTGGAAGTATCATCTGGACAAAATTATTGTCTATGTTTTTACATTATTTTTGATTCTCAGAAATATATAAAAAGGGACAGCTGTAAACATTAAATTTTATCTAAAACATTTTTAACATGATTAATTCGGGCTCATTTGTGAAAATGAGCCGAAACCATTAATATAGAATCATTACATAAACCATTTAGGAAGACCATTTACAAACCATAAAGAGCCCACAAATTAGCCCATTTAGACCTAAAGTCAACTCGGGTCAAACTTGGTCAATAAAGTTAAAATTAGTCAAATAAAGTCAAAATTACACAAAATTTGATCAAAATAGATAGAACCCTGGTCAATTCTCAAAATTTGCAGCCTAATTGGAATCAATGTGGTCCAAAAATTAAAATTGGTATTTTTTTAAAGCATTAAAATTTTTGTTACACTTAGGGAATTACAAAAGTACTAAATATCCCTTTAAAGGTATTTTCATAATTTAGCCTTCTCAAGCTTAGATTTTTATGAAACTTTTCAGATCTTAATTTCATAATATTTCATGATTTTTGATCCATTTGAAATCACAATAGTACCCCAAAAGGTGTGAAATTACATAAATATCCATTATAGATATTCTTGTAATTTCACCTTTTTGAGCTCGAATTTTCTCAAAATTTTTCAAATCTTAATTTTATAATATTTCATGATTTTTGGTGCTTTAAAATCCTAAAAATGAGCTTGGGAACATTGATTTCTAAGAAAGCGACCTAAATACCAAAAACTTTCTAATAAAGGTAAAATGGTTATTTCATTTGGTTGTGGGGCTATAAAAATCAAACCTTTACAGTGAATAATGTAGACCATTAGATTTCTTGTTGCATCTTGATCCAATGGCTAAAGATTGCTCCTTGACCTTGAAAAAAAAAAGGAGAAACCTTGGCCATTGAATGAGATTTGATCTAATGGTCATAATTCAATCTTGGATGGATATTTTGTTTTCATTTTCTTCAAGGGGGGATGTTTTCTACAATTTTGGAGGAAGAAGAATAGCTGGTGAAAAAAAAAAAGAAAAAAAATCAAGGAAAAAAAATGAAAGTTGTGAAAAGCTTGCAGTATGTAGAATTCTTCTCTTTTTTTCTTCTTCTGCTTTCCATTCCATAACATTCGTCACATCCTCTATATCATTTACTTTTTTTTAATTTTTTTTTTTTTTAAGAAAGTAGTAATTCTTCATTGATTTTTTTTTACTAAGCTTGGATTAACTTACATCCAACTAGTTAATGGTTTGGATTGAAACAAGAAAACCAAGCAATAAAGAATTTCCAATCCAACATTTTGGCCTTTAGAGGTTCGGCCAAACAACCTCACCATGGCCAAACCTCTTTTGGTCCTCCATTGATGTTTTCCCTACTTTTGAAGGTTATTTGTGATGATTAAACTGTAAGTTTATTTGTTGTTTACATAAATTTTAGCTAGAATGTGATATGAGGATGTTGTTTGGCTTTAAATGTTGACTCTATGTTTTTTTCTCTTTCTTAGTTCATCATATGCTTGTTAAAACTCCTCATTTATAGTAAATGCCTTCATATGATGGAAATTGTGATGTTTAATGCATATTTGAGTGAAATGAAATGTTGATTGCTTAAGGAAATGCCAGAGTATTCGACCAAGGTAGTTTCCTAGCTTGGCCAAAACTTACCCATCCATTTATGGCCAAATGTTGTTTGATCTTATTTATTTTATTTTTGTGTTTGTCATGTTTTCTAAATTTCAATGTGTTGGATTAATTTTTCAATGGAAAAATGTTAGTTGAATAAGTTGTTTAGTGGATTTTTATGTTTGTTTGGTTAGATTTTTAAAGAGCAAAATTGTGGAACATTTAAACCAATTTCAAAAGTTTGTTATGTTTAATCCATTTCTCTCTTGAATTTTCATAAATAACTTGTCTATAATTTAGTTTTGTAAATGCATAGGCTTGTAATTAGTTTGGTTTTTTGGTCATGCTTTTATCGTGCATTCAGTAATGGCATTTATGTAATTGGTTCTTGTCGCATGCATAATTTCATAAGACTCTAAATCCATTTTAAACTTTTAAGGATTTGCATGAAAACTTTTTATGAAATAATCTGTTCCTAAATGCCACCTAGATGTTGAGGTATTTAGGAAATTTTATTTCATTAAGAATTTTCATACATTTCAACAACTCAAAATAAATTCGCTTTGTTAAAACCATGATTATAAAAATACAAAATAATAAAAAAATAATATGATGGGAATTTAAATATAAAAATTCACACCCAAACTCTACCTAAATATTGGAGAGTCCAAGTAGTTTCTTTATATTTAAAAACCTAATTTTTAAATTTGCATTTGATCATCATTTTCATACATTTCATTTCTAAATTAATGTCCTTATTTATAATGCATATATATATATATATGTTTGCTCTAGTTATGGATGTTTAATATTAATTATATTATTTTTTATTTTTTTACTACATAAAAGTTTTTTAAAATTTTTTTAGTTTTGAACAAATAAAATTAAAATAGCATTCTATAAAATATAATTGTTGGTACTCTACCTAGAAGTTGGAGAGTCATCAATGATTATCATTTACAAAGAGTGTTATTTTATTATTTTAGAAGAAATGTATGATAAATCTTAAATAGAAAGACTATTTTTGAATTTTGCCTTTATGTCAGAGACTTTGAAGCTATTTCTTTAATTTGAAGATGTTCATAATATTCCTAAATAAAGGATTCTTTTAACTAAATTTATTTCTTACAAACAAAGGGAATTATAATTAAGTTTCATATAAGAAATTGACATGTGGCCAAATGAACTACTATGCTATCATATCATAATTACGAAAATATCCCATTTCTTATGATTATTTACCAAATTATCCCCTATTAAGTTATCAAAATATCCCATTTCATATCATAATTACTATAATACGTTTTTCCTATAATTATTTACTAAATAATTCATTTTGAAATTATCAAAATACCTTTTCCATTATATGATAAGAAATTGATGTGTAACCAAATGGACTATTATGCCTTCATACCATAATAACGAAAATGCACATTCTCTTATAATTATTTACTATATAATCCCTTATGAAATTATCAAAGTACCCTTTCCATTACATAATAAGAAATTTATATATATGGCTATTGGACTACTACTCTTTTATACCATAATTACAAAAATACCACTTCTTTTATAATTATTACTAAATAATCAAATATTAAATAATCATTGATAAAATTACCAAAATGCCCTCCCCATTATATGATAAGAAATTGACATGTAGCCAAATGGACTATTATGCCCCCATACCGTAATTATGAAAATACACCTTCTCTTATAATAATTTACTAAATAATCCCTCCATTTCCGTTATATGATAAGTAATTAACATATTGCCAAATGGACTATTATACTTCATACCATAATTAGGAAAGTACTTCTCTTATAATTATTTGCTAAATAATCACCTAGAAAATTACCAAAATACACTTTGCATTATATAATGAGATATTTATATGTGGCCAAATTGACTATTACATCCTAATATCATAATTATAAAAATACCTTTTCTTTTATAATTATTTACTAAATAAACCTCGATGAAATTATCAAAATACCCTTTCGATTACATGACATTATTTTTCATTTTTTTACTACATAAAACTTTTCTTAAAATTTTTTAGCTTTGAACAAATAAAAGTAAAATAGCATTTTGTGAAAAATAATTGTTGGTACTCTGCCTAGATGTTGGAGAATTATCAATGATTCTCATTTACAAAGAGTGTTATTTTATTATTTTAGAAGAAATGTTATGATAAATCTTAAATGGAAAGACTATCTTCGAATTTTGCCTTTATGTTAGAGACTTTGAAGGTATTTCTTTAATTTGAAGATTTTTATAATATTCCTAAATAAAGGATTTTTTTTAACTAAATTTATTTCTTACAAACAAAGGGAATTATAATTAAGTTTCATATAAACAAAACCATTTTTATCCAGAATTATAAATAGCACATAATTAATTGGTACCAATTTTGTTGGCATTATAGGGATGCTAATCCTTCCCCACACATAACCGAGTTTTGAACCTAAAATATTTTCGTAGACCAAAATTATCTTTTGAATAAAGCTTTAAACCTATTTTATTATTTTATTAAAAGATAAAATTTTTGGGTGGCCAATCACACCTTAAAAAAAATTACCAGTGACTCCCTGTGTTTGTCATGATTTTAAAATTTTTTCATCTATTGATCGAGTTTCTGGACCGATGCATTATGACAATAGTCTATTTGATCACATATCAATTTCTTATCATATAATGGAAATGGTATTTTGGTAATTTTATAAGGGATTGTTTAGTAAATAATTATAAGAAAAAAGATATATTCGTAATTATGGTATGAGCACATGATAGTCCATTTAGGAAAATGTCAATTTCTTATCATATAATGTAATGTGTATTTTGGTAATTTCATAGGTGAATATTTAGTAAAAATTATAAGAGAAGGGTATTTCGTAATTATGGTATGTGGGCATATTAGTCCATTTGGCCACATGTCAATTTCTTATCAAATAATGGAAAGGATATTTTGATAATTGCCTATCGATTATTTAGAAATAATTGTAAGAGAATGGGTATTTTCGTAATTATGATATGGGATATCATACAATAGAAAGGGTATTTTAGTAATTTCATAAGAGATTATTGAGTAAATAATTTTAAGAAAGTCGGTATTTCGTAATTATGATATTTAGCTATAATAGTCAATTTAGCCATATGTTAATTTCTTACCATACAATGGAAAGAGCATTTTGATAATTTTTAGAGAATTATTTTGTATAAATTATAAAAGAAGTGGTATTTTAGTAATTATATTTTAAAAGCATAACAGTACATTTGGACACATGTCATTTTTTCATCAAACAATTAGATGGGCAATTTTGTAATTTTGTAAGTGATTCTTTTATTGTATATCATTAATGGAAATGGTATTTTTGTAATCTCATAAGGCATTATTTAGTAAATAATTATAAAAGAATGTATATTTTCGTAATTAGGTATGAAGGCATAATAGTCGATTTAACCACATGTCAATTTTTTATCATATAATAAAAAAGGTATATTGGTAATTTAATAAAGGATTATTTAGTTATAATTATAAGAGATAAGGCTTTTTCATAATTGTGGTATAAGTGAAGAATAGTCTCATTGGCCACGTGATAATTTCTTATGATGTAATGTAAAGGGTATTTTGATAATTTCACAAAAGAATATTTAGTAAATAATTATAAAGGAAATGGTATTTTCGTAATTATAATATGAGGGCATAATAGTCAATTTGGACAAAATGTAAATTTCTTATCATACAATGAAAAAGGCATTTTGGTAATTTCCTAGGGGATTATTTAGTAAATAATTACAAAAAAAGGGATACTTTTCATAATTAAGGTATGAAAGCATGATAGTCAATTTGGTAACATGTTAACTTCTTATCATATAATGGAAATGATATTTTTGTAATTTAATTAAAGATTATCTCATAATTGTTATAAAAGAAGGGGTATTTTTATAATTATGATAAGAAGGAAAAATTTTCCTTTTGGCCACTTATCAATTCTTGCCATTTAATGGAAAACATGTTTTGATAATTTTATACGTGATTATTTTCTAAATAATTATAAAAAGAATAAGTATTTTTGTAATTATGATATGAGGGATAATAGTCCATTTGGTAACATGTCAATTTCTTATCATATAATGGAAAAGGTATTTTTGTAATTTCATAGGGGATTATTTAATAATAATTATAAGAAAATGGATATTTTCATAATTATGATTTGAAGGCAAAATAGTCCATTTGGTGACATGTCAATTTCTTATCATATAATTAAAAGGCATTTTGGTAATTTCATTAGGGATTATTTAGTAAATAATTACAAGAGAATGTGTATTTTCATAATTAAGGTATGAGGGCATAATAGTCCATTTGGCCAAATGTCAATTATGTATCATATAATGTAAGGCAGATTTCGGTAATTTCATAGGTGAATATTTAGTAAATAATTATAAAAGAAGGATAATTTCCTAATTATGGTATGCAGCATAATAATCTATTTGGCCATATGTCAATTTTTTATCATATAATTTAAAGGAAATTTTAGTAATATCATAGGAGATTATTTAGTAAATAATTATAAGAGAAGGGATATTTTTGTAACTATAGTATGAGGCATAATAGTCCATTTGGCTATATGTTAATTTCCTATCATATAAAGGAAATGGCATTTTGGTAATTATGGTATGAAGGCATAATAGTCAATTTAGTCATATGCTATCTTCTTATCATATAATGTAAAAGGTAGTTTGGTAATTTCATAAAGGATTATTTAATAAATAATTATAAGAGAAATGGTATTTTGTAATTTTGGTATAAAGACATAATAGTCAATTTGGCTACACGTTAACTTCTTATCATATAATGGAAAGGTATTTTAGTAATTTCATAGGGATTATTTAGTAAATAATTATAAAAGAATGAGTGTTTTTGTAATTATGGTATAAAGGCATATTAGTCAATTTGGCCACATGTCAATTTCTTATCAAGTAATGGAAATGGTATTTTGGTAAATTCATATAGGATTATTTAGTAAATAATTATAATTGAAGGGGTATTTTCATAATATGATATAAGGGTATAATAGTTTATTTGGCCCCATGTTATTTTCTTATCATATAATGGAATGTTAATTTCTTATCATAAAACGAAAAGAGTATTTTAGTAATTTCATAGGAGATTATTTAGCAAATAATTATAAAAAAGGGTATTTTTGTTATTATGATATGAATGTGTAATAGTCAATTTGGCTACACATCAATTTCTTATCATATATGAAAATGGCATTTTGTTATTTTTTTAGCAAATTATTTAGTAAATAATTGTAAGAGAAAAGGCATTTGTGTAATTATTTTATAAGGGCATAATAGTACATTTGGGCACATGTCACTTTCTCATCAAATAATAGGATAGGTTGTTTCGTATTTCTTAAGGGATTCGTTCAATGTATATCATTAATGGAAAGGGTACTTTGATAATTTAATAAAGGATTATTTAGTAATAATGATAAGATAAGGGGTATTTTAGTAATTATGATATGAGGACATAATAATCCATTTGGCCATATGTCAATTTCTTATCATATAACATAAAAGGCATTTTGGTAATTTAGTAGGAGATTATTTAGTAAATAATTATAAAAGAAGGGTATTTTGATAATTACGATATGAGGGCATAATAGTGCATTAGTCTACATATCAATTTCTTAACATATAATGGCAATAGTATTTTGGTAATTTCATAAGGGATTATTTAGAAAATAATTATAAGAAAATGTGTATTTTTGTAATTATATTATAAGGGTAATATAATCCATTTGGCCACATGTTGATTTCTTATGATATAAAGGAAAGAGTATTTTGATAATTTCATTAGGGATTATTTAGTAAATAATTATAAAAGAAGAGGTATTTTTGTCATTATGGTATGAGGGCATAATAGTCTATTTGGCCACATATCAATTTCTTATCATATAATGGAAATGGCACTTTAGTAATTTCTTGAGGGATTATTTAGTAAATAGATATAAGAGAAATGGTATTTTCATAATTATTATATAAGGGCATAATAATTTATTTGACCACATGTCAATTTTTTATCATATAATGAAAAAGGCATTTTAGTAATTTATTAAAAGATTATTTAGTAAATAATTATTGGAGAATGGGTATTTTCATAATTTTGGTATGTAAGCATAATAATCTATTTGACTACATGTCAATTTCTTATCAAATAATGAAAATGGTATTTTTGGTAATTTTATAGGTGATTATTTAGTAAATAATTATACAAGAAGTTGTATTTCTGCAATTATGGTATGAAGGTATAATAATCTGTTTAGCCATATGTCAATTTTTTATCATATAATGAAAAGGTAATTTCATAGGGATTATTTAGTAAATAATTATAAGAAAAGGGATGTTTTGTAATTATGATTTGAGAGCATAATAGTCAATTTGGCTACATGTCAATTTCTTATCATATAATTAAAGGGCATTATAGTAATTCAATAGAGGATTATTTAGTAAATAATCATAAGAGAAAGGGTATTTTCGTAATTCTGGCATGTGGGCATAATAGTCAATTTAGCCACATATAAATTTCCTAACATATAAAGTAAAGGTTATTTTCGTAATTTCTCAAGGGATTATTTAGCAAATAATTATAAAAGAAATGGTGTTTTCGTAATAATTGTATGAGGGTATAATAATCAATTTGGTCACATGTCAAGTTTTTATCTCATAATG
The DNA here is from genome assembly GCF_002303985.1 of Durio zibethinus. Next base: position 7,383,263 of record NW_019167849.1, on the reverse strand, counting down.
AAAGGGTATTTTAGTAATTTCGAGATGGATTATTTAGTAAATAATTATAAGAAAAAGAGTATTTTTGTAATTATGGTATGAGGGTATAATAGTCCATTCAACAACATATCAATTTTTTATCCTATAACGAAAATGGTATTTTGGTAATTTTATGAGGGATTATTTAGGAAATAATTATAAAAGAATGGGTATTTTCGTAATTATGGTATGAGACATAATAATCAATATAGTCACATGTCAATTTCTTATTATATAATGAAAAGAGTTTTTTGGTAATTATGGTATGAAGGCATAATAGTCAATTTGGCCATACGTTAATTTCTTATCATATAATGTAAAGGGTATTTTGGTAATTTTATGAGGGATATTTAGCAAATATTTATAAGAGAAGTGGTGCTTCGTAATTTTGGTACAAGGGCATAGTTGTCAATTGCATCACATGTTAACTTTTTATCATTTAATGAAAAGGGTATTTTGGTAATTTTCATATGATTATTTAATAATAATTATAAGAAAAAAGGTATTTTCGTAATTATGATATAAGAACATAATAGCACATTTGGACACATATCACTTTCTCATTAAATAATGGGATGGCCAATTTTGTACTTTCATAAAGGATTCTTTTAATGTATATCATTAATGGAAATAGTATTTTAATAATTTAATAAGAAATTATTTTGTAATAGTAATAATTATAAGCGAAGGGGTTATTTCGTAATTATGGTATGAGGGAATAATAGTTTATTTGCGCACATGTCAATTTCTTAGCATGTAATCTAAAAGGTATTTTGGTAATTTCTTGATGATTATTTAGTAAATAATTAGATGAGAAGAGATATTTTCGTAATTATGATATGAAGGCATAATAGTCAATTTAGCCACATGTAAATTCCATATCATATAATGAAAAAGGCATTTTTGTAATTTTTAAGAGATTATTTAGTAAATAATTATAAGAGAAAAGGTATTTTCATAATTATGGTATGAAGGCATAATAAATCATTTGACCACATGTTTGTTTTTTATCATATAATTGAAAGTGTATTTTAGTAGTTTTTTATGTATTGTTTACTCAATAATTATAAAAAAAATATTTTCGTAACTATGGTATGAGGGTACAATAATTCACTTGGCTACAAGTTAACTTCTTATCATATAATGAAAAGCATATTTTGGTTATAAGAGGAGTATTTCCCTAATTATGACATGGGAGATAATAGTCCATTTAGGTATATATCAATTTCTTATAGTTATACCCTAATATCATAATTACGAAAATACACGTTACATTATATGATAAGAATTTGATATGTAGCCAAATAAACTATTATACTTTCATATCATAATTACAAAAATACCTTTTTCATATAATTATTTTCCAAATAATTACCTATAAAATTACTAAAATACACTTTCCATTATATGATAAGAAATTGAGATGGAATAAATGGACTATTATGCCTTCATACAATTATTATGAAATTATCAAAATACCATTTCTATTACATGATAAGAAATTGACATATTGCCAAATAGACTATTATGTCCTCGTACCATAATTATGAAAATATCGTTTCTCTAATAATTATTTACTAAATATTTTACTACAAAATTACAAAAATATCATTTCAATTATATAATAAGAAATTGAGATGTGGACAATTAACTATTATGCCATCAAACCATAATTATGAAAATACTTTTCTTATAATTATTTACTAAATTTTCTTTATGAAATTACCAATATGCCATTTCATTATATGATAAGAGATTAACATGTGGCTAAATTGACTATTATATCGCATACCATAAATACGAAATATCCATTCTTTTCTAATTATTTTCTAAACAATCCTTTATGAAATTACCAAAATTCTATTTCCGTTATATGATAAAAAATTGACATGTCATCAAATGAACTATTATGACCTTATATCATAATACTAAAATACTTTTTGTATAATTATTTACTAAATAATCCCTAATAAAGTTACCAAAATACTCTTTCTATTATATGATAAAAGGTTAACATGTGGTCAAAATGACTATTATACCCTCATACCATAATAATGATAATACACTTTCTCTTATAACAATTTGCTAAATAAGTGTCTATGAAATTACCAAAAAACCTATTCCATTATATGATAGGAACTTAACATGTGGTCAAATGGCCTATTATGCCCTTATACCATAATTATGAGAATATTCATTCTCTTATAATTATTTACTAACTAAGCCCTAATGAAATTTTCAAATTGTCTTTTCTATTATACGATAAGAAATTGACATGTGGCCAAATTGACTATTACACATTCATATCATAATTATGAAAATACCCCTTATCTTATGATTATTCACCAAATAATTCTCTATCAAACTATCAAAGCACCCATTTTAATATGTGATAAGAAATTGACAAATAGCTAAATGGACCATTATACCCTCATACCATAATTAAAAATACTCCTTATTTATTATTTTTTATGAAATAATCCCTTATGAAATTACCAAAATATCATTTCCATTATATGATAAGTAATTTACATATGGCCAAATTGACTATTATGGCCTTTTACTATAATTATGAAAATACCTTTTTTCTTATAACTATTTACTAAATAATCGCCTATAAAATTACCAAAATACTCATTCCATTATATAATAAAAAATTAACATGTGGTCACATCGACTATTATGCCCTCATTCCATAATTATGAAAATATCCATTCTCTTATAATTATTTACTACATAAACCCTTATGAAATCACCTAAATACCCTTTACATACATTATAAGAAAGTGACATGTGGCCAAATGTACTATTATTCCCTCATACCATAATTATAAAAATACCCATTCTCTTATAATTATTACCAAATAATCCTTTATAAAATTACCAAAAATACCCTCTTCATTATATGGTAAAAAGTTAATAGGTAGCCAAATTAACTATTATGCTCCCATACCAAATTTATGAATATAACCCCATTTTACCAAATTAAAGTTGAAGTTTCTTCTTTAAGAGTCTTTATGGAAGTGCAACTAGAAAAAGCTAAAGGATCCATAATTGCTACAAATAGTTAAATCTTATTGAAGAGAAAAGACTTGTGGCACTAAATCATGAATAGATGTATCAAAAGAGAATGATGCGGTCACATAATAAAAAGTTACGACCTAGGCATTTTTATGAAGAGGAATTAGTTTTGAAAAGGATATTGACCAATCAACATGATGCGAGAGAAAATGGAAACTAAATTAGGAAAGCCCATATGTAGTAAAGAAAGCCTTCACAAGATGAGCGCTAATTTTGGCTAACATAGATGGAGATGAATTGCCAAACCCTATGAATTTAGATGCTATCAAAAAGTATTTTGCATAAAAAAAATAAAAAAAAAAAAGACGAAAAGAAAACCCAAGTTAAAAACTCACAAAGGGCAATTTAGGTCAAGAAGGAAATACTTAAGTTAAAAACTCGAAACGCACGGCTTAGGTATAAAGAGGAACTTAGGAAATGATCAGGCCATAAACTTGAAATGGATTGGGATACAAAGAAACAGCATGATTGATTTAAAGGTGGTAAAAGACAAGTCATCAATTTAGATTAGGGGGCATAGCTGCAATTAGATGAATTTGTGTCAACCAAAGTTGTTAATGGAATGGGATTTTTGAAAGAGGATTAGGTATAAACAATTCAGGTTCATCCTGGTGTTTAATGTTTAAAAAATTAAAAATTGATCATTGATAATATCCTATTTATTCATTTTCTTTTGGAACCAAACTATATATTTCTTTTTCAAGACACTTTGCAAATGAAACTTATCCTAAAATGCAATGAACACTTTTTTATTCTCTCATTTCATATTCATTTTATTCAAATCTTGCTTGAAAAGGACATTGCATTAGGCGTCTTATTGCTAGTAATAATTGATAATGCTTATAGTAAACCATGAATCATGCTTAAATGAGGCTTTAGGATAACAAAGATAAACAAATAAAATATAAAGGGCATAAAAAAAAAGAAATGAAATGAAAGATAGAAAAGAAAAAAATGAATGAAGAAATGAAGAAATTGACAAATGAAAAAAGTGGAAAAATGGAAAAAAATGAAAATGAAAATAAAAATGAAAAATGAAAAATGAAAAATGATGATGAAATGGTTAATGGATGAATGAAAATAAATGATGAATGATAAAAAAGAAAAGGAAAAAGAGATATCCTTGATAGGAACTAGCAGATAATTACTAAAAGGAGTAAGGTAATAAGAAAATGTGGAAAAAGAAAAATTCAAATCATGAAAAAGGTTTCAATCATATAAGAATGTTACTCAATTGCTGAGAACTTACCTTGAAGCAAAAGCTTGAAATAGTTATTGGTTAGGAAAGCCTTGTTACCATACTTATGAGTGCATGATGTAAACAAAATGTTTGAACCACATGCACTTTGTTCTTTGCATTCATTACATTAATTGCATGTAGAATAAAACATGATTTTGGAATCAAATGCTCATTTAGAAAACGAATTACTTTTTAATAAAAATTAGAAGGGAGAAAACATTTTTTTTAGGAAAAAAAAATCTTTTGTAAAAACTTTAGGTACAACTAGCAGCTTTTTCAAAGACAATATTTTTAAAGTTTCACAACCTCTATTTAAAGGAGCTTTCCAAAGATTAAGATTTTAACGTTTCAAACCCTCTATTTAGAGGTGCTTTCCAAAGACAAGATTTTTAAAGTTTTAAAGCCTCTATTTAAAGGAGCTTTCTAAAGATAAGATTTTTAAAGTTTCAAAGCTTTTGTTTAGATTAGCTTTCCCAAAATAAGATTTTTAAAGTTTTAAAACCTCTACTTAGAGGAGCTTTCTAAAAGTTAGGATTTTTTTAAAGTTTCAAAGCCTTTATTTAGAGGAGCTTTCCAAAGATTAAGATTTTTAAAAGTTTGAAAGCTTCTATTTAGAGGAGCTTTCAAAAGATAAGAATTTTAAAGTTTGAAAGCTTTTTAGAGAAGCTTTCCTAAGATTAAGATTTTAAATTTTCAAAGCATTTGTTTAGAAAAGCATTCTAAAGATGAGATTTTTAAGTTTCAAAGCTTTTGTTTAGAAGAGCATTCCAAAGACAAGATTTTTAAAGTTTAAAAACCTTTGTTTAAATGAGTTTTTCAAAAGTTAAGATATTTTTAAAGTTTTAAATCCTCTATTTAAAGTAGCTTTCTAAAGATTAAGATTTTAAAGTTAAATTTAAAAAAAAAATTAAAAACCTTTATTAGAAGAGCTTTCTAAAGATTATGATTTTAAAGTTTCAAAACTTCTACTCAATAAGAGCCTTTCAATTTTTTTTTTATTTACAAAACCTTTGAAGGAAAAAAAAAAGAAAAAGAGAGAGAAAAAACCACTTTCAAGCCCTAGTCTTGGACAAAATCGATATTTTTGTCTTTGGATTATTTATGATTCTAAAAAATAAGTAAAGAGGAGTAGCTACAAGCACCTAATTTTGTCCAGTTAAATTTTAGCTAGTTGTGAGACTTTTAAAGTCTGAATCGGTTTGAATCCAAAATTTTTTTAATATTGATCAATTTTCAAAACTAAATTAAGGATTGAATTGACCCGAATGACCCATGGTCAAACTTCGTCAAATAAAGTCAATCCTAGTCAAAATTGTTCAAATTAGGTCAAACTTGGGTCAATCTTTAGAATTCACAATAGAATATGATTAATAGAACTTGGGATTGAAATTTGTGAATTTAATTCATTAAAAACCTTGATCACACCTCGAAAGGTGTGAAATTATCAAAATACCATTTAAGGGTATTTTCGTAATTTGACCTTCTTAAGGTCATTTTTTCATTAAAAGCTTCAGATCATGTTTTGACATTATTTTATGATTTTTAGTGCATTAAAAACCTTGATCGCACCTTAAAAGTTATGAAATTATCAAAATGTCCTTTAGGGGTATTTTTATAGCTTGACCTTAATAAAGTTGGTTTTTCATGAAAAGCTACAGATCATATTTTAATATTATTTCATATGTTTTAATGCATTAAAAACCTTGATCACACCTTGAATGGTGTTAAATTACTAGAATACCTTTTGGGGTATTTTGATACTTTGACCTTTTCAAGGTCGATTTTTTGCAAAAAGCTTCAAATCATGTTTCAATATTATTTCATGATTTTTGGTTCATTAAAATAAATAAAAAAAAAACAAAGATGGGATCATAGGAATTTAAAAAAACCATACAAAAATGTCAAAATTTTAATGAGGGCAAAATAATATTTTCCCATGGTTACAATTGCACTATAAGCTAATTTTTGTGTTGTATTCTTTATGAACTGTTGATCTTTCAAGATTCTAGATCCAAAGGTGAAAGGTGGTTGCTTGGTGAATAAACTTGTGGGAAAGTTAGGAGTTTTTGGATGGAAAAATGATCAAGGGCTAGCATGTATATGCATGGCCTTTATATTTATCATTTAGGGCTAGAAGTGAGGAAAATGATGGAGCAACATTGTTCGCATGAAAGGGAAGAAAAAAGATAAAAAAATAGAAATTTTTAAAAAGCTTTAGAAGGTATAATCCTACTATACCCTTCATGCATTTTCATGTTAGTTTCTATAGTTTTCCATACTAGTTTTCTTTGATTTTATGATTTTTCAAAGAGGAACAACCCTCTCCTTGGTTACTTTTCTCCTTAAATACACGCTTGTCTAATAAATTCAACCAACTAAATTAATAGTATTAGTTTGAAGCAAGAAAGATCAATGAATAGTAAAATGTCCACTATTGAAGACCTTTTAAAGGTTCGACCAAGCTTCACCATACTATGGACAAACTCCAATGGGTTTATGTCTATGTTTTGATTGCCTTGATTGATGTATATTGATGAGATTTGGTTGTATTGAATGTTATTTGCATGCTAGTTTACTACTTTTATGGATTGTTTATTATGTTTGATTAGTGTGTATATTTCTAATGCTTTCCTTTTTAGTAGTTTATTACATGTTTGATGAAAATCTTTTAATAATAAAATGCCTTCATGAGTTAGATTTCTATGTGTTTAATATATATCTTAGCTAAATGAATGATTGAATATTTACAGAAAAGCCATATGAAGCATTCAACCAAGCACTCCCCATTACTTAGCTGAAACTTCCACCCTTGCTTGGTATGGCTAGAAGTTGACATTTTCATACTTGTTTGCTTATGTCCTTAGTTTGATTTCTATGTTTTCTATAAGTTTGATTAAGTTTTCAAAGAATAAAAATGTCGTGTTAGTGAATATTCTAGTAAATTTTACTTTGTTTTGCATATGTTTGATTTGAAACAAAATGGTGGAGATGTTGTTGTATTTATGTGGCCAATGCAATAGAGCTTAAAAATGGCCTTGAAAGTTTCAGCCTAGGCTCTAACCTTAGCTTGGTTCGAACCTTCATGCTTCCTTTAACCATTAGTGTTTGATTTCTTTTTGCCTAGGTTTTTGCATGCATGATTTGTTTCTCATGTGTTTGTGAATTTGCCTTCTCGTAACGTATAGATCTATAGACCTATCACTAAACACAACCTAAAGAGTCACCACCAATATTTTGTATAGGTGTGATTGGCCACCTAAGTGAATTTATCTTTTAAAAGATGTCCTAAGCTTTACTAAGGGTCTTTAAAAGAATAGGTTCCGATTTGAGTTTTAGAACTACGTTCAAGAGTTTAATTACGTGTGGGAAAGGGTATCGAACCCCTACCATGCCCATCTAGAAATGGTACCATTTAATTTTACATTATCTTAACAATCATCTTAGTTCTAATGATATTTTATTTTAATGTTTAAATATTGAAAATAACTTCTAAGATTTCTCCCCCAATTTAGCAAAATTCTTAAAAATATTTTCTCACCTTAAGAGTATTCAAGAATCCCATTGTTTTCTTGAATATGTTCTATCGTCAGAAAATGACTTAATCATTTGTTTTTTGTTAACATTTTGTTTTATTGAAAATATATCTAATTTTCCACAATTTAGGTTGAAATTAGAAATACTTTTCCACCTAGAAATCTCTTATATAATCATTCATTTGCGATTACTAAAATTTCATCATCAAAATTTATTTTATTTTTACAACTTTTCATTTTTAAATTTTCCGCCACTTAGGCCTAATTTAGAAATATCTTTCCTAAAATTCAATCTTTATTTATTCATCATTTTTAAAAAAGGAAAATATTATAACAATTATTTTTTAAAAGTTTCATCAAAATTATTCCACCATTTGGGTTGAATTTAGGAAAAAAAAAAAAAACTTTTCACATAGAAATTTCATAGGAGTTTAGCCATTTGTGATTTTTCTTGAGATTTCATTCTTGGACAATTATCAAATATTTTCACACAAATTTTTAAGTTACATTTTTAATTTTTAATTGGAAAGGAATACAATTAATTTTATTAAAATTTCATCTAATTTATTTCACTATTTAGGTTAAGTTTAGAGAAATTCCTCACTTAAAGATTCCTCAAAAAATTTACCATTTAAAATTTTTAAGAATCTCATCATTGGATAATTGTTAATTCAATCCCCAAATTTATTAAAGTTTTATTTTACATATTTTTAAAAAAATTAAAAATAAATGTTAATTATTGTTATTCAAACTTTAACTAAAATTTTCCTCCATTTGGATTAAATTTAGAAAATTTCTTATCTAGAAATTTTTTAGAAATTTACCAATTGTAATTTCTAAAAATTTCATCATTAAAAAATTATTATTCATTATCAAAGTTTTATTAAAGCTTTATTTTATATTTATTATAGTTATTTCTTTTAATTTTTCCTAAAATTAATCATGCAAAATATTTCAAAATAAATAAGCAATGATAAAATAAAATAAAATAGATAAATAAACCAACCATTAAAAAAAGAATAAAATTAAAATTAAAAAAAATCACAAAGAGATCGACTCGGGTTGGCTTCTTAAGGACTATGGCTGCAGGCACAAAAGAATGGCTTGAATGGCTGGAGAACAACTCGACCCGGCTCATGATAGCTAAAGCAACACGAGTTGAAAACTGGGTTGAACGACAAGGGTTGAGTTGCCCACTTCAAAACACATGTATCATTGTATTGATTAAGATAAAAATAACATAATTTCTAGATAGTATAAAATCCCTTAAAAATTTTTTTTTTGAAATTTCTTTATTTGCTCTTTTTCTCTCTCTAACTTTGACATTCTCTGCTTCTCTCTCTAAAAGAAAAGGAACAACAATGGCTAGACTCCTAACTCTCGTCGAAATTTGGGTTTTTGTCACTAGAGTCTAACTAGTTGTGTTCGAAGTCTTGGTTTTGTCATCGAGTTTTGGGGAAGGCTGCTAGTAATTGGGAAATTGTCATCAGATTCTAGAAACTTCACTAGAAGTTGATCGAAAAATTCATCTTATTCCAAAAATGTTCCAAAAAAGAAAAAAAATTCCAAAAAATTCCAATAATCTTTCTAAATCTCTTAGGGACCAAATTAGACTTGCTATTTCCAAAATTTTCCTAGAAAAACTTTATGCCAAAATCTTTTTTTTTTTTTTGCTTAAATTGCTCACAGTTTCCCTGTTGATTGTTTTAATTTTTTCTGTTGTGTTTACTCGCTAATTCTTTTATGTTGCTGTGCCTCATTTGCTCTTTATAATTTCTATGTGTTCTCTCTAAAATTTTTTTGTCTCGATTGTTTTTGTAATTTCTATTGTTTCTTGCTGAATGTTATGCTTCTGGGTTCTTAGTGTTATGAGCTTGGATTTTTCAATTCTCTATTGAGACTGGTTCAAGTCTGGGTATTGTAGATATGGGTTTTTTATGGGTAGTGGATTTCTATTGTTAGTTTGTGATTTTTCTAATTTTTGGGTGAGTGGATTGTTAATGGTTGTGGTGATGTGGGTTTTTTAGGCTAGAAATTAATTGATGAAAAACTAGGTATTGGATTTTTATTTAGGTTGATTGGGACTGAAAGGTTGTTAAACCAAAACTGAAGCTTTTATGTTTCTCCTCTGATTTTCTTTTGCTATTTACTTGTTGTTCTCGCTATAATTATTGTCTGTTTGGCAGTGAATTATAAATCTTATTTATAGTACAAACCAAGAAGAGTTCAATTTGAATGAGAGTATTTCACTAGCCACTGTGGAGACATTAAAACCTCACGAAAGCATAGGTACATTACTTTCTCCTAAAATGATGGAGCTTAGGTATAGAGCTCATGTTATGCACATGCAAATTGATGAAAATATATAACAAAATAAAAAACAAGAAAAAATTTATAAATTTATTAAGTTAGACTTGCATAACATGAATTCTGTTACTGGCTTGACTTTTAGCATATCCCTAACATAGTTACGAAACTATCATAACATATAGATTCGTAGAACTATCGCTAGATACAACTTAAGGAGTCACTAAATGTATCCTCTTAAGGATGTCCTAGGCTTGACTAAGGGTCTTTAAAAGAATAGGTTCTAGTTTGCATTTCAGAACTAAAAGAGTGTGGTTATGTGTGGAGAAGGTTATAGCACCCACATAACACCCATATAGAGATGGTACCATTTAATTTTAAATTATCTTGACAATCATCTTGGTTTTAATAGTCTTTTATTTTAATGTTTAAATATGGAAAATAACTTCTAAGATTTTTTCATCAATTTGATAGAATTCTTAAAAATATTTCTCACCTCAAGAGTATTCAAGAATCCTATTTGTCTTTCATCAGAAAATGACTTAATCATTTATTTTTTTTGTCAAATTTATGTTTTATTGAAAATATATATAATGTTTTTCACCATTTGGGTTGAAATTAGAAATATTTTCTCACATAGAAATCTCTTAGATAATCATCTATCTGTAATTATTAAAAATTTCATCCTAGGAATTTATTTTATTTTTACAAGTTTCATTTCTAAATTTTTCACCATTTAGGCTTAATTCAAAAATATCTTTCCTAAAATTCGATTTTTATTTATTCATCATTTTTAAAAGAAGGAAAATATTAAACAACTATTTTTCTAAAGTCTCATCTAAATTCTTTTACCATTTAGGTTGAATTTAAGAAAAGAAATTTTCACCTAAAAGTCTTATAGAAGTTCAGCCATTTGTGATTTTTCTTGAGATTTCATCCTTAGACAATTGTCAAATATTTTCACACAAATTTTTTAAGTTATATTTTTAATTTTTAATTTGTAATTTGAAAGAGAATACAATTACTTTTATTGTAATTTTATTTAAATTATTCTGTCATTTAGGTTAAATTTAGAGAAATTCCCCACCTAAAAATTTCTTAGAAAATTTACCAATTCAAATTTTTAAGAATCTCATCATTGAATAATTGTTAATTCAATCCCAAAATTTTATTAAAGTTTTATTTTATATGTTTTTTAAAATTAAAAATAAATATTAATTATTATTATTATTATTATTGAAACTTTATCTAAAATTTTCCTTCATTTTTTGTCAAATTCAAAAAAACTTTCTCACCTAGAAATTTTCTAAAAATTAACCACTTGTAATTTTTAAAAGTTTCATCATTGAATAATTATTATTCATTCTCAAAATTTTATTAAAGTTTTATTTTATATTTATTATAATTTTTTCTAAAATTAATCAAGAAAAATATTAAAAAAACAAATGATAAAATAAAATAAAATAGATAAATAACCCAACCATTAAAAAAATAATAAAATTAAAATTAAAAAAATACCACAAAAAGATCAGCTCAGTTTGACGACTTAAGAAGTACGACTGCAGGCACAAAGGAGCAGCTTGAACAATTGGAGAGCTACTTGGCTCAGCTCACTACAGCTAAAAAAAATGAAAATTGGAAACTAGGTTAAACGGTACAGGTCGGGTCACCCACTTCAAAACACATGGATCTTAGTATTAATTAAGACAAAAACGGTGTCATTTTTTGACAATATAAACTCCCTAAAAATTCCCTTTCTATCAAATTTCTTTCTTTGCTCTTTTTTTGACATTATCTGCTTCTTTCTTTAACAAGAGAGGAGCAATGGTGACTAGATGCGTAACTCTTATCGAGATTTGGGTTTTTGTCATCGAAATCTAGCTAGTTGTGTTCGAAGTCTGGGTTTTGCCATTAAGTTCTAGGGAAGTCGTTGGTAATTGGGAAATTATCATCAGATTCTAGAAACTTCACTGGAAGTTGACCAAAAAATTCATCTTTCTCCAAAAATTTTCTAGAAAAGAAAAAATTTCCAAAAAATTTCTAATGTCTTCTTGAATCTCCTAAGGACCAAATCAAACTTGCTACTTCCAAACTTTTCCTATAAAATTTTTTTGCCAAAATAGTTTTGTTTTTTTACTTAGATTGCTCATTGTTTGCTTGTTTATTGCTTTGATTTTTTTTTTGTTGTTTTTACTCACTAATTCTTTTATGTCACTATGCCTAATTTGCTCTCTATAATTTCTATATGTTCTCTCTAAATTTTTTTGTCTCGATTGTTTCTATAATTTTTGTTGATTCCTACTGAATGTTATGCTTTTGGGTTCTTAATGTTATGAGCTTAGATTTTGGGTTGTCTCTGTTAAGACTAGTTTGGGTCTCGGTATTATAGATGTGGGTTTTTTGTAGGTTACGGGATTTCTATTGCTAGTTTTTATTTTTTTTATTGTAGCGTGAGTAGACTATTGATGGTTGTGGTGATTTGTGTTTGTTTGGCTGGAAATTAATTGATGAAAAATTGGGTATTGGGATTTGTATTTAGGTTGATTGGGATTGAGAAGCTGTTGAACCAAAACTGAAGCTTCTACGTTTCTCCTCTAATTTTCTCTCAACCGTTTACTTGCTATTCTCCCCATAATTATTGTTTGTTTGACAATGAATTATAGGTTTTATTTATAGTACAAAACAAGAATTTAAGATCAACTCAAACTCAATTTAAACTGAGGACTATCACTTCTTATATTTTTCTGGTTTATCAACTCAAGCCTACTTTCAATTTTTGTTTTTTTTTTTAAATTAACCAGATAATGAAAAAATAATAATAAAAGAAAAAAAAAGAATGAGATAAATGAAAATGAATATGGCCCAAAAGATAAACTGTAAATCAAAAACGATAAACAAGATAAAAATAAATAAATAAATAAATCAAATTGGATAAAATAAAAATAGGTGAAACATAAAACATAATTTGATAAATAATAATAAAAAATGTATATACAAATAAGATAATAAGAGTAAAAACATGAAATAAAAAAAATCAACTACTGTTAGACTTGACGCAAATACAAGCTTAACCGATTTGGTCCTCAGACTAAATATGGTGTCATGATGCCTAAATTATGGTTTTCTTATGTAGTTTCATTTCAAGCATTAAAGGTTTCATTTTTACATCAACATCATGGTTATCTTGTCACATGCATTCCTCATGCAAACCTTAATCCCTAAAGTTAGAAATTTTTTCAAAACTCTGCCTAAATATAGGAGAGTGTAGGAAGTGTTTTAATCTTGAAGATTTTTCATCTTGATCCAAAAATGATTGCCTTTTTTTTTGTTTTTTAAAGAAGTTGAAAGTAAAAATGATTTATTTTCAAAAATATAAATTTTAAAAGACTCGATTTTTGAAATGAATAAATAAAATTAAGGACTTATTTTATAAACATTAAATTTAAGACCTTTTCTTTACAAAAACTCAAGGATAACATCCAATCAATTGGTATTATTTTTAATGGGTATTATGCGAGTGCTAATCCTTTACACATGTAATCAACTTTCGAACTTAATTTTGTTTTTTTAGATCAAAAATATCATTTTAATAAACTTTAAAACTTGTTTTAATGTTTTATTAAAAAGATAAATTTTTTTGGTGACCAATCATACCCTAAAAAATATTAGTAGTGAATCTTTGGCTTTGATTTTTTTTTCAAAAAGACAATGCTTTTAATTAGTTTCCCATATCCAGCAATAGGGTTTCCAGACATGCACGTTTCCTTTTTTCCTTTTTTTGTTTCTTTGATTTTTTTTATTTGAAAATTTAAAATAAATTTCGGTAATTTTAAATTTATTAACAAAAATATTATATGATATAAAATAATTTTAGTAATTTTCACTTATTTATTACTTTTATTAATATCAAATATATACTATAAATTTTATTATACAAGTCTTAATTTAGTCTCATTAATAGTCATTTTTCTTCTCACTACAATTTATTTCATTGCTATTGCTACTTTTACAACTAAGCACATATTCCATAACTGATTTTAACCCTCCACTATAATAATTAATTTGACATTAACCTTAAGGAATTATGAACATAAACTGCAAATTATGATTAAAAAGTATGAACACATGCAGTAGCCCAGAGTAAAATGATATATGCAGAAATTTAAGACCATTTGAATGTAAGAAGATTAGTCACTAGTGTAGTTCATATTAATGTATTCAACCTCTAATAAGTATGTACCTTGTGCCATCATGAGAGAAAACAAGATGAATAAAAAACAGAGTTCCTGCTCCTAAATTAACTCCTACGTTCTTGTTCAAATCTATCATATTTCTAACAAAATAATACCAGCACCTAGTTTTCATCAATCATCAATTTAATGTCATTAAAGGCTGAAAACAGCCAACAAAAATCATCAAGATACTCATCAACCTCGGATGTTGGTGATAAAACGTTACGCACACATTGGTAATCCTTGTGTTACTCGAAAAGACATTTTCACAAATGTCCAAACCAAGATCAGCTGCAGCCTCATTGTCCAATTCCTGTTCCTCAGTACAATCTTCATGCACACAAGTCAGGTTATAGTTCTACATTTGTGTAAGCTAAAACAAGGACTAGCCCAGTCACTAGGGCATCAGAATCCGAATTCACATCCCCGGATGATTCCTTAGTCAAAGACTCCGCAGCCTGACTAAAGGTACCCAAACATAGAAGAGTCAATAGAATATTATTTGTGTCAATGTCATTGCAAAAACTTAATGGATGGAAATGAGCTTGTGAATCGGAAATTAATTAAATTGATTCAATTAATTATTTATAAGAAATGATTTTGGAGGTGATATTCAGTATGTCTTAAATTCAATTCTCAGTACATCTATAAAGTGAGAGAAGGCATCTAGAAAGAAAAGTTGCAGTGGAAAAAAGACCATGAAAATTACTCCAAAGATTTCTTGGAATTATTTTTTTTATGGGAAAGGCGAATATCCAAGATTTATCAAAACCCAACTTGAGTGAGTTATCCAAAGAGATGAGCTCTTTTGAGGGACTATTGTTAAGTTGAATATTATAAGAAGAAAGAAATGAAGGTTTTGCATGTTCATTAATAAGAACTAGTCTATTTCCTTGGAATCTGTTTAGTGAAAAAGGTTCTGAATTTCTGCCTCCACCGACCCTTTTAGGGCACATGTTCTTTGTCTTGATTGAACATTGATAGAGCTTCAATTTTTGCTGTATAAAGCTTTTCTGATCGAGTTGTTTGATTGATCAGTTTCTAATCAATAACAAGTCACAATCATATTGTACGAAAAAAAGCGGGTGAATTTTTAAATCGTGGGAAGAAATTCAAGAAAAACAAAAGAAGAATAACATTGGGGCTTGACCGCGGCATCGCGGCTGTCTTTTGGCAAAAGTCTTTGATGGACCGACCAAGATGCCAGGGAACATTAAGGCAATATATCAGAACCAAGATACATCCAGTTGCTTCCATGGATCCTCCACAATGAAAATATTAATGTTAGACGACGCATGCTAGCTTGCTTTTTAATTTTGATCCATTCATTAAGAGTACCTTTTCTTGAGTTCTTTGACAAATATCGCTTATTTACCCACCAAAAGTTTTATCATGATCTGTACGTAAGATTTGTTTTCAAGTAGAGTATCAATATCACTTCAAATAAATTTTGCCTTTTTGATAGGAACATCATAGTCTCCAAAAATATTGTTATACCAAAATAAAAACAATTAATCTCCAATTAACTTTGTCCTTGCCTGGATAATTAAAATTTTGATTTTTAAATTAACAAATCAAGTTGGAGGCTATGGAATAAAATGGTTAATGGATATTTAGGCAAGTTTGTGAATCCAGTTGTTGCTTTCATAAAATTAAGTAGTACTATTACTTGACAACTTTCAGCATGTATAAGAACAGATGGTACAATTTGAACTTAGCTTAATAGTTTACATATTTAATTGACTGGTCAGCTCCCCAGATTGGTTCTTTGAAATTTAATGTTGACGGGTCTGCAAGAGGTGATTCAAGCCCAACAGGTTGTAGTGGTGCATTACGGGATTCTTTATGTTCTATTATTGTTTAATTCTCTAACTCCTTTGGAACAGCAAAACTCTAATGTTCATTAATACATATAGTGGTTCGATAAAGTTAGATTTATTGTGAAATCTGATTCTGTTATTGCGATTAAATGGGTTAAGAAAGTGTTGGATAGGCTTTGGAGGTTGTGGAGAACTTTCAATGAGATTGATGTCCTTAATGTTGCTTTAAATTGGCGATGTAACTTTTGAGAATGTTTTGAATTAGAAGTGAATGGTATCGCTGACTCTTTTGTTAAGTCGAAGTGTCATGGGTCGAGACTTAAGTTTTGAATTCGTGCGGTTTCGAGATTCGAGCATATATTCATGCAACATCTCGGATCAATCTGATCGTCACAGTTTACATCATTGTGAGATATTGTCCGCTCTGACCCCCTAGTCTCACAGTTTTATCTTACAAAAGGTACTTCACAAGGGTGTGAATCCACGCGGCTCTGGAACCCGGGCATCCACTTATCCGACGTCTCGGATCAACCTGATCGTCATGGTTTACACCCTTATGAAGTATTATCTGCTTTGGCCCTCTTGTCTCAGGATTTTGTCCTACAAAATGTACTTCACAAGAGTGTGAACCATTGCCAGATAGGTTGATCTGGAATGCAGAAAGAGTGCATGCTAGGGTCCCGGAGCCACGCGGGTTCGGAGCTTAAGCATTGACCCGTGACAAGTGGTATCAGAGTCAACCCTATACCGTTTCAATTCATGCCAAGCACCTCGAGAGAGATAGGCATGGTAACTAGTCTTCATGATGAGTGTATCACAAGGTTGGGTGAGAAAGAATGTCACGGACCTAAGGAAGTCCCACATCGAACATAAAAAAAGGGTCGCTAGGGTATAAAAAGGTTCACACCACTATCTCTTTCTTGTGAGACGCTTTTTGTAGGATAAAACCGTGAGGTCAGAGGAGCCAAAATGGATAATACCTCACAAGGGTGTGAACTATGACAGGTAAGTTTATCTGAGATGTCGGATGAGTGGATGTTCAGATCTCGAAATCGCACAAGTTCGAAGTTTAAGTCTCGACCAGTGACAGAAGTGTCCAACTAGAGAGAAAATGTTCGAAGCAATTAATACATCTTTTTCTTAAAAAACAAAAATATTTGAACATACATAACTGTTTAATTTTACTCATTTACAATATTGAACATACATAAATTTGATATCAAAAATGAAAATTTGAAGTATCAATATAAAATTATCAACATAATCCTAGCTAGTAGTCTACATGACGTACCTATTAAAATTAAGCAAAGACAACAAATTAACTGAGTCAGTTTTAATGAGACTGTACTGTTAAATTAAATATTCAAAATATAATTGGCTTCTTAATTTAATGATGCACATGATTCCCATCTCGCATGTACATATTGGTTTTAGATACTACATAGTATTAATTTTCATGGGTTCCACTACTTGATGTCACTGCATTACAACTTGGAACAAACAAACGAATATTAATTGCTATAAAAATAATAAAATTCATCAGAAAGGAACGATCAGTACAAGGCTCTATATCTGAAACTAAAAATATTTAACATATCAATTCATGGCATTCGTAGTATATTAGGGTACTTTTTATCTTTAAAGTCGATTATTAACTTCACTCTGAATTCCCAGATATACGTCATCTCCACTCATCACCAGTAGACCGTTTCAGCAAAGCAAGTTCATGTGCGACTGCAACTGCAATACATGGTGCAATATTGTTCATCAAGGAAATTGAAAAGGGGAACAATTAAGTTAAACGTACTGGATAACTGATAGATAATCTGCGAAGCACAGGCATGGATATATAATATAGTACTGACATAATATGGATACAATAATAAAATAATTTTTAAAAACTAAAAATACAAGTACGACAAGATATAATAATAAAAAATTATTTTTATATATTTTTATATATATTTTTAAGTAAATATTTAATGTAAATATAAATATAGATACTTTTATTAATATATAATCAAAATTTTCACTAAAAAATGTATCAAATGAACCCAAACGAAAAATATTAATAAAAGAAATTATAATATGCTTAATCTTTAAATTATGTAAATTTCATTATTTCATACACTAACAAAGTAACAATGACAAAGGCTCAATTTATGACCCAAGACCTCAATTGAATATAAACAAAAGCCCAAGAGGGTAAACCCATCGTTTAGCACAGACCTATGTTTTCTTTCCTCTACTCCTTCCCCACCCTTCTCCCTCTATTAGTATTCCCAAGGCATTATCCGTGTCGGACATCGATATGACTCTGGTACGTAGGAGATCGACTGTGTCCGTGCTTCCTAATATATAATAAATAGTAGAAAAGGGGAACAATAAAAGTTAATTCAGACTTTGCAGTATAGATCGATCGATTGCACTGTATTATATACTTACTGCTTATATTTCCTCAGATTTGCTACTCACAGCCTACCACTTCCACTGTTTTCACCTAGAAAATCTTGAAAATCAAACTTCAAAAGAAAGCTCCAATTTGAGTTCAAAAGATCATGGACATAAAATAAGACAAGAACAGCTAAAAGAGTTAACAGGTTTGCTAACGGCATTGGCAAAACTCAAATACCAAACTGAAGTGAAACAACCACTAAATGATAATGCGGATTATAATCCACTGTGCGTATTCCGAAAGCATATTGCATATTTGAAAGTTATTATTTACAGGAAAATTGGAAAGTAATTTCATAGTAAAAGAAAAAAGAGCAATATCGAACCTGCTCCCCAAACTTTGCGAAGTTAGCGGAGAAAATAGATGGAGAAACAATGATATCGAAACAATCGATATATGGGGTTAAAAATGTGAGTGAAACAGTCAAAATAGCAAGATTAGAAATGGGTATGAAAACTATTGAAAAGGAAGGCACTAAAAAAAATTAGGAGAGAGCATAATTTTAATAATTAATTATTTATAAATAAATTTATTAATATTTATTTTTAAGGATATGAAAGTTTAATTTTTATTCATTAAATGTGGTGTCATCTTATTATTGATTAATAGTGTATAAAAATGATATATTATCAATGTATTAAATATTAATTCATTTATATAAACATCTTTTTTCAAACACAACTCTCAGTAAATCTATAACTTTTTTTTTTAAATATAACTCGTAGTAAATAATTATATGATTTAAAGGGACGTAATCTTTTCCATCACATGCAATTCCTGTGATTTAATATTTTCAAAATGTTCAAACAATATTACCTTCGAGAAAAAAAATATTATTGCTAGTTTTGGCAAAGGGCAAACCACTTTAATGATAAGCATGGAGGTGTCGCTGAAATTGCATCTGCTTACATGTAATGTAACCTAATTAGATCTACTTGTGTAATTAAAATTTTAAACGGATAGTGTATTAAATATTAATTTTTAAATATAATGCATCAAAACTGTAAATTTCTGTGAGGTTTCTGTTATAAACAAGCTCAATGAAAACATCGTTGTACTTTGAAGTTCAAACTAGTAATAAATTCTTGATCAAGTTCTTAGACCTTGGCCCCCAGTTACGTTAGAAAGGTAGCGTTTGTCTAGCTAGACTCATTTTTATCAAAATTTTTTGGTACAAAAGAATCTTTAAAGAAGAAAAAGGTTGTACAAATTGTAATTTAAATTTTAAATTTGTTAAATATTATCACTTAAAAATAATTAAACCGATTAATTGTGTTAAGCTTTAAATTCATTTTTTCTAAGATTTTACTCTTAATGCTAGCTAGCCTCTACCGCCAACCATATCATTTCGGGTTAAGAAAAAATCGAACCATTTTGAATTTTAATTAATTTAATTTTGGAATAATTAAGTTGGGTTTAGATCAAAGAATGATTGAATCATTTTGGGTTTAAATCATTTTAATTTCAGATTAGATCAAATTCAAATCAAGAAAAACTATGTCATTTCAAATTTGATCTCAATGAATGCATATTGTAATTTCAAGTTCAAACTAGTAATAAATTCTTGCTTGGCCCCCAGTTAAATTAGAAAGGTAGTGTTTAACTAGCTAGACTCATTTTTATCAAGATTTTTTGGTGCAAAAGAGACCATAAGAAAAACGGTTGCACATATTAAAATTTAAATTTTAGACTCACTAGATACCACCTCTTAAAAATAATTAAATGAATTAATTAAGTTCCGAGTTTATTTTTACCAAGATTTTACTCCTAATGCCACGTATTCTCTGTCACCATCCGTATCTTTTTAGGTTAAGAAAAAATCATATTATTTCAGATTTGGATCAATTCACTTTCAGATAAGGTTGAATTCGATCAAGGAACGATCATATCATTTTGGGTTCAGATCATTTCAATTTTAGATTAGGTCAGGTTTAGATAAAATAAAACCAAATCATTTTGGATTTGATGTATTTTGGGTTGAATCAATTAGGGTTTAGTTCAATTTAGTTTTAGATTATTTTAAATTTAAGTCAATTCAATTTTGAAACATTTCGGTATCAAATTATTTGATTTCAGGATCATTGAGGTTTAATATTTAGGTTATTCATATTCAATTTATTAACTTCTAAAATCATATACATATATTTAAATAATATAAATATCAAAATATCAAAGTTAAATGATTTAAAAGTTATTTGCTAATAATATGGAATTATGTTATATTAAATATAAAATTAACTTTGTCCTTGATAAAACTTTATTAATAATTTTTTATTGATTGATATTTAATTATTAATTATTAATTTTAAGTTATAACATTTGATTTTGAGTATTAATTTTATATATAAAAAATATATATGTTTTTATTTTGTTTATGTTATAAGAAAACAATATATTTAAGTTATAATTGGCAACTTTAGGCATCGGAGTGATTTAGTAATCTATGCTCAGTACCATAATAGATTATTATACATCTCTTTAATTCTTTTTGGTTTTTTTTTTTTTTTATGTATAGAATAATTGGAGGCACTAAGTGTAGTTGATGTGGCTTTTGTGCTTAGTGACATGTTGACCATTGTAATAAATTTAGGTTAGTTCTTCATGAATTTTATTTATGGCTGAATGTAGATAAATTCATCATAAAAGTGAACATTTAAGTTTAACTAGGTCTTACATGGAAAAAAAAGTTTAATTAGGCTCAAAAAATATAATTCTTGTATTATTGAAAAAAAAATATTTTTACCATAATAATTTGGTCATTAATTATTATATTTAAATATTCACTATTTGTCTTTGATATGGATTTTTTTTCAATTTAATTATGCAAATAAAATTAGTTCGTAAAACCAATATTGATAATATTAGAAGATGAAATAGATTTTTTATTCTTCTATTTATTTTCTAGATATATCATTTTTTATTATCTTTCTAATTTTTTATTTATAAATGATAATGTATATCTCTTGTACTTTGTGATACTTATAAATAGAACATAACTCTCACCAACTGCAAAACATAACTGAGATTTTCTCCACCATTATCCTATTTCAAGCCAATACCCAATTCCTTTATAAAGCTTTAGCATGAAATTTAAAGTCGGATCATTTTAGATTTAGATTTGAATTAATTTGGAGTCTATTAAATTTGAATTCAGATCAATTTTGAATTTTGATCAAGTCGGGTTAATTGGGTTTGAATAAATTTAGGTTCGAATCAATTTAGGTTTGAATTAATTTGGATTTAAAT
This sequence comes from Durio zibethinus, assembly GCF_002303985.1. Next base: position 7,361,331 of record NW_019167849.1, on the reverse strand, counting down.
TGTTGACTTTTTTAATCAAATTTAATTGGTCGGGTTTAGTTTGATTTGGGCTAATCAAATAGATTTTTTGGATTAGGTAAACTTTAACAACCTCAATATACATATATTTAAAACACTTAGAAATTGTATACATATGATATATGCATTATTTTTTATTTTATTTTTTAATAATTTTTATATTGTCTAAATTTTTATGTATATAAATGAAATTTTCATAGTTGTTATTTATAATAACTTTTTTTTAATAACACACATTAGTTTCTATTGGACTTCTCAAAAGTCAAAACCTAACAATAATAATACACCTAAAATACACTGTAAAAAATAATAAATGTATTTTGGGCAATCTATATATGACTATATCACTTTCATAAAAAGGTCTATATCATATATATTTCTATTGATCTTGGGGTTAATTAATTGAATTCAATATATTTTTCAGTTAATCTCTATATATCTTGACTTGAATTTAACCAAATCATTATACAACATCATCTTATCTCATATCTCCATTTTAGGGCAAATTAAAAGCAAGCTTTGCAAACTTGGGTAGAGATTAAGTTTTACAACTTAGTTCATTAAATATTAAGGATTTTAACTTTGAATTTGTACTTTTCATGACTGGGTATTATGTTACTAAGTACTCATTCGAAGATGATAATAAGTGCAGTGGAGATTCAAGTTTCAGATAACGTTTTGGCTTTAAACGAGACTTTGATGCTGAAAAAAATAATCTCCATCGCATTTAAAATCTACATTGAATGGGGCCTAAAGTTGTTCAATATATATATATATATATATATATGTTGTGGGTATTTTTAGATTTAAAAGGCAACTTAGTCTTTTCCCTCATTAGAGATTGTTCGTAAATAGCCAGGAACATTTTTTACTTTTAAGCCAACCTGACATATACAATGCCACGTCAACTTAGCTATGTCACTATTTTACCCAATAGACTCCTCACATTTTGCCTATAAATGGAGTTGTCCATGTACTATTAGGGGATCTATCTTTTTCCTTTACTTTCCTATTTTCCTCTTCTTCCAATCTCTTTTATTCTAATCTTTGACTTGAGCGTTGAAACGTAAATATAGGGAACACCCTCTACATTTGCTTTTAACCGCTCTTTTTTTCTCTTGTGATTTCAAAGTCTTGACCCTCAGTTTAGAACTTAGTACCAATATTTGGCACATTAGGTAGGGAGCTATTATATTTCTTAGTCGAGCTAAACATTTTGCCATCCAGAAAGAGAGCTAATGAGGTAGGAGAACCAACCATCCCAGTTGGGATCGAAACCCATAATAGCTAACCTATGGGCCGACTTGCACCGATACAAGTAAGCACAACCATGGAGCAATTCCAAGCCTTGACTGAACAAATCCAAACCCTAAAACAGATGGTCTAAAGCATAACACCACCTAAGTTTCAAAAGTACCCGACCTGGTCACCTTTGGTAGATAACCAATAGAAAGACAATCGAGTTATAAAGAAGTTAAGGCCTCTTCAACCTTTAGGGAAGAGGAACATGCCATCTTAGCCATGCATCATCACTACTCCAACCATAAACTCTACCTAAGCCATGACCTAAAAATCCAAACAGATCGACTTGGAGCCCCAGTCGAACATAGATCTGAAAGCTAGAATACAAGCAATGAAAAAAGAACTGAAACAAAAAGTTGTTGCTTTTGAGGATGAGCTAAAGTTTTTGAAATCTCACCCTTCAATTAGGAAATTTACTAAATTATGCCCCTAAAGGGATTTAAAATGTCGACCTTAGAGATCGATGATGATACCTTAAATCTTTTTTATCATTTAGAGCTTTATAGAATTAACATGATGATGCAGGTGCAGACAAGGCCTTGATGTGTAAAATGTTGGCTATAACCTCAAAGGGGTAGCTCAATCCTAGTATTGCAGCTTAAAATCAAGGTTAATCACCATATTGAAAAAGTTTAACCACTATTTTTTCTCCCTGTTTCATCAGCAGTAGAATAACTAAAAAAATTACCTTAAGCTTGATTTCAATCCATCAAGGCAAACACGAGTCTTTAAAAGATTATGTTACATGTTTTAATGTGAAAACTCTACAAGTGAAAGATCTAGAGCAAACTGCTATTATAGCTACCTTAACCAGTGGACTTAATTACAGAGAGTACCACCTAAAGCTTACCTTATCTCTAGAGCCACTAAAGATACTAGCCAACATCCTACTTATGGCTGAAAAATACATAAACAGTAAAGTTACTACGAAAAACAACCAAGATAAAAGAGGCTCATCTCTCTTGCATAGTGGCAAAGGTGAGAGAGGCTCATCCCCTCTCTTTTGTCAAAAAAAATGCAAGAAATTCTACAATCTTCCTTCAAGGAAAAGAAAGCAAGGCTAGGAGCTTAAGTAGAGAAAGAAACTATGTTGCACTAAATACCTCTAGAGAAAGGATTCTGATGTAAACAAAAAAAAAACTTAGAGCTCAGATAGTTTAAGCCACTAAGATAAAGCACAAAGAAAGATCTAACCCAAAAATATGTTTTCATCGAGACATTAGCCATAATATTGAAGACTGCGTCGACCTGAAGAATGGGATAAAAAGTTTGATTATGAAAAGTTAGCTGGAAAGGTTTATAGATCAATGAAGATAGGATCAAGGTAGGTTAGACTATAGAAAGAAAGATCATAAAAAAAAGTTAAGGAAAAATTAAGAGGACAGACCAAATAGAAATTGAGGTGATGAAAATAGGTAATAAGTAAGAAAAAAAAAAGGTGAAGCAGTATTTGTGGTAGATAAGGGGATTATAAAATTGGTTGGTATAGGAAAGCTAAAACATTATTTGTGGTGGGGTAGTTTATGGGATAAATGGGTTGTAGATAAGGAGTATAGTTCTTATATTGTTGCCATTCAAAATTCATAGCTTGAGTTTCACTATCTTTTTTCTTAGGCATTCTCTTGGCCACAAAAGACTTTTCTTTTTCAAGCTTGCCATTCTTAATGGCATTTCCAATGATCTCGCCTGATATCACCATATTAGTAAAATTTTTAGTCTTATTCCCTATCATCTTTCCATATTAGGACAACTTCAGAGTGTTCACAAATAGAACCATTGTCTCTTTTACAGTTAAAAGTGGCTGGACCTAAGTAGCTATGTCCCACCATCTTTGGGCTATAATATGATGGTATTGATTAATGAAAGAGCGAGTCAAATCCTTCAATGATTAGGTGTGAGTTCTATCAATCGGACATACCACCTTGCAATAGAACTAGTCAAACTATATTAAAATATACGCATGAGTAATTTTTTATTATTGACATAAGTTACCATCTTATGACAATACATTGTAACATGCATGATGGGATATTTTGTATCATTGTATTTTGGTACCTTAAACTTTAGAGGTATAACTATATCTGGAACTAAGCAAAGCCTAGCAGTATCCATGGAACCATAAAAATTAATAACTTTCATAGCTTGCAATCTTTCCTTGAGCATGTTCATCTTGTAATCAGATTTAGAGTCCTCCAAAGACTTAACAACCTTTATTTTAGTTTCTTTTTTAGGTCATCCAAATTGAAAAATTGGATCAATTTAACTACATTTTCAATGAAGGCAAGGTTGATTAACATTAGACATTCTCTTGGCTCGGTGTAGGTGGCATTCTGATAAAGTATATTTTGTAAGAAATATAGACTGTTGTGGTGAGAAACTTTGAGTAAATTGGGCTAGATACGGGTCATAACCTAGAAGATATATAGGATCAATAACTTCACATGAAACATCTTCTTCTACCACCTTTTCTTTATTCAGCTTGCCCAATGTTTTAAGGATTTTGCTAAGTTCTCCTTTGATTTCCTTTTAAGCCTTTTCCAATTTCTCAAAATGGCTTGCATTATCTTATTTCATTCTTCTAGCTTGAGCCCAGGTTTTGTACTAGTGTTCAGCTATCCTTGAATCTTGTGTACCACAACCTTAAATTAATGGTCTTATCATGGACTAACATGATTAAAAATTTAATTATGAATGAATAAATGCTATGCATGAGAAAAAAGAAAGAAAATATTTACCCCTTTAAAGATTTTCCACAAAAGTGAACTTTCATTTATTCTATAAAAGTCTGTTTTACACTAAATCTATTATTCTCCACTTGTAAAAATGTTTAATCTGCTCATACTGCTTGTTAGCCTCTTTAATGAAGTTTAACAAATGTTGTCCATATTCTCCTACTAGTGTAATCACTGTTCTCAATTCCTTAGCCTTTGTAACCATTTCTCTTGCCTTGATCATTACTTTGCTTATCTGAGTCACAAGGTGCTCTATATACTTTTGTCTTCCTAGATTTTCTTTTTTGCCTAACCATGCTTGGTAAGATAGCTCCCTAATCTTTTTTATGAGTGCCATAATGTGATCCCTTTGTTTATTCAATTTTCGCTTCAATGTCTGAATATATCTTTTAAGCATTTCATTCTCTTTTTGGGCTCAATACAATCATCCTCCATCTGGGAAGATTTCTCTTTAGCTTTTCATTCTCACAAGTCAAATCAATGATATTTATTTCTTTGGCCTTTACTTGAATACGTAATCTTTTATGCTCTTGATGCATCTCCATCAATTCCCTAATGGCATTGCCACACTCTATAACAACCTTTTGGGCTCTACTCTCAGCTTCCAACTTCTTATGTTATTGATGAAGTTTAGCCAAATCATTAATTATTGTATCATGCTCTTTGGGGATTTGACTTCTATCTTTTCTACCTTGTCTTTCCATTACTCCCCCTTTTTTTTTTAAGCCTTTGAATCATTTACTTAATCTTGTCTCTCTTAGCTTCAAATTCTTTCTTTGTAAATCCTAATTTTTAGGACATCTTATCCAACTCCTAATTCATTGGCTGGCAATGATCTTTGAACGTAGACATAACCTCGTTGCCCTTTTGGCTCTTCACATTAAATACCAATGAGTGACTTTATCAGTAAATGACCTACGACTCACTCTCTTAGGCTTTTTTCATTCCTTGATCACATTATCCACCTTTTGCAACATTTTTTACTCACTATATGGAAAATCTGATTGAGTGAGCTTAAGTGTCATAAAAACGAATTGCTTAGCCCTAAATTACCTTTGACCCACAAGTGGTGCATAACTTGTTGCTTCCCATAAGCCTAGAAATGGGACCCTAGTCTTATCTCTACATTGATATAACATTAGTTCACGATTAATTTATAGAACTAACCATTTCACCTGAGTTCAAGTAAGGCCTTGCAGTAGGAATATCCATTCTTTTTTAGGTTTGGGCTTTAGCCATTCACTTTCACAAATTTCCTTAATTGGGGCTTGATTGTGAAAGTAAAGTTTGGAAAATGCATTTTTTTACACTCAATGTGACTCTTCATGAACAAGTATAATAATGGCAAATATCCAACGAAGCGTCATTCAACGTTTTGATGACAATAATTTAGGGATCTAATTGTTTCAATTAAGATTGTAGGAGAAGGATTGCAACCTTTTTCCATATACTAAAAAAAATCAATCACTTCTATCTCAATATGTCCCAAAATTCTAGAAAAGACTATGATGCCATATATAGCTACAGCAAATATATCCAACCCTTGATCATCATTCAAATACTTTGTGATGAAATCATAAAAAAACTCTCAAGGTAGACAAATATGGTTATTTCTTTCTTAAACCTCTACATTCACATCTTTTTTTTTTTTTACTCCCATGAGATTTACTAGTTTCTTATGAAATACTGGCTTCTGCCTCCTAACATATATCTTATTTGGTGATTGGACATGTAAACCATTAATGTAGAATACTCTTCTATAGTTAGTGTCATGTCAACCTCATTGAAGATGAAGCATCTATATAAAGGATCCCAAAATTGCACCGCTGCTTTGATGAGGGGATTTTCAACTACCACTGAAAAGAGATGTGTAATATGACTATACTTCTCACAAAAGGTTGACTGCCTAGACTGACTCATACTTTTCCACATGTTTGGCAAGTATTTCAAATCATTTTGTTTGAGGAGCAATAAACTTCTTTAGGCAAGATAGAAACATAACCCAATGGTAAACAATCCCCTTCCTTTTGGTGCTTTTTTTCTAATTCTACCTTCACATCATTAGGTGACTACACTCAAAAAAGATAGACGAGGTGCAAATTAGATGTTCAATGGATTCCATAAAAACTTTTGTTAAAAATATCTTTGAGGTAGGCTTGTTATGCAATCTTTATAAATGTTTTATGAATATGCAAGACAAGGAAAAAACAAATGAAGAAATTAGTTAATTATTTCAATATAAATAAAATAAGCATATCAATAAAAAAAAATATAACAACAACATGATACTAACTCAAGGTCAACTCTAAAAGGCCGGGAACATGGCTCTACCTATGGGTTAAGTTCATAAGGTTAACTATACGTGGTTTGAGTTATTTCTAAAGGTCCTCAACTTGTTTCTTACATCATTGTCCATCACAAGCTAGTAAGGCTCCCTAATCCCCACCCATTATAGGCTACAAGTGAAAAAGGTTCAATTTGAGTGGGAGTGTTTTGCTAGTCCATGCGAAGACATGAAATTTCACAAAGGTGTAGGTACTTTACTCCTTCTTAAAGGGACGAAACTGAAGTGTAAATCTTATGTTATGCATGTACAAATGAATGACATATATGAACAAAATAAATAAATAAATAAATAAAATATGATAAGGAGAAACATTATTAAAATTTATTAAGTCAAGCTTGGATAACAAGAAATCATTTACTGGCTTGACTTTCGATCTTTCCAATGGAGTTATCAAACTGTCATAACATATAAATCCGTAGACCTATTGCTAGACATAGACTAAAGCAGTTACCACTAATATTTTTTTGTTTAGGTGCGATTGACCTTCTAACTGAATCTATCCCATTTAGAAAAGAGTTTCAAGATTGACTTAGGTATCTTTAAATAGTATATTATAGTCCATAAAATAAAAGTTTAGGTTCGAGAGTATGGCTACGCATAAGGTTATAGCACCCTTACAGTATCCATCCAAAAAATGGTACCAGTTTGATTTCAAGTTATCCAAGTTTTAAAACATATTTATAATTTGCCAAATAATTTTAATATTGAAAATTTTCCTTAAATTACTTTAATATGTTGTTAATAATTTAAGAATATTCTCTTTCTTCACAAGTATTTAAGAAGATTATTTGTCATGCTTTGAAAAAGTTCCGACGTTGGATTTATTTAATTTTGCTTGTAAAAGTAAATTTCTATAAACCTGGTTTCTAGTCAGAAATGTCCTCTAATATTTTGATAAGATTTTCTGTCAGAGGTTATCTTCCAATATGTTAGTATAAAAAAATACTATTTTATTTTATTTTATTTTTTTCAAACTTAATTTTTTGTTAAAAATGATAAGGCTTTCCAATATGTTGATAAAACCTTATTTTGAAAGTAAAACATTGGTTTTCTAATCTAATGGTAAAGCTTTTTCTTAAAAATATTATTATTATTATTATTATTATTATTATTTAAAAAATTTAAAATTTATAAGGTTTTCTCACATGTTGGTAATACCCCATTTTTGAAGATAAAATGATTTCCCTTCAATCTATCGGTAAGACTTTTTATTCAAATATGTTTTTTTATAAAAATATTTAAAATTAAATAGATAAATAAGTAAATACATAAATAATTAAAATAGCTAAATAAACTAAGCATATAAAGTAAAAAGAAAACAAAAATACTTGAAGTCTGCTTGGCTTAGCGGTTGAAAAGCATAATTGTAGGCACAAATCGACTTGGGTGGCTTGGCATTTGATTGGGATCGCAGTTCGACTCAAAGTAAAAGGAAATGCAGGTCAAAATTGGTCATGTAGGTATCGAGTCACCTTTAAAGAAACACGCAGATCCTTCGTTAAATGAAATGGTGCATTTTGATGCGTTTTAAAAGCAAAAAATTTCTTTTATTTTTTTTTAGTTTTCAAACCTTCGCTCTCTCTCTCTACTCTTTGATTTTCACAACTTCTCTCTCTAAAGGAAAATCTAGCAGTTGGTAATTGAAAATTCTTGTCGAGAAATTCAACACCTGCTGGAAACTTCAATTGAAAAATTCATAAAACCAAGTAAAACCTAGGAAAACCTAGAAAATGGCCTAAAACTTGAATCACAACCCAAAAATTCCTTGCAATCCCAAAAAACCCTGTTGAATAAAAAACCAAACCCAGAAAACCCCAAAATCAGAACAAATCCAGAACCTAAAAAACCTCTGATATATTTTGTATAATTTCTCCCTATAGTTTCTATTAATTTTTATATATTTTCTGTATATCCTTTTGTTTTACCTTAGAATGATTTATATAGGGATTTTTAATTCAAAATTTTAGGGTTCCATTATTTAAGATCGAATTTGCCATAAACAAATTCAATCTAAATTATGACTTAATTCTTGGGGTTTTAATCTCATTTAATTGTCGTCAATGGTTTTTTCTGATTTTGTTTCCAATTTCACGCAATGATGATTTTTGGATTTAACTCCAAAAAATTTTTTGATTTCATTTCTTTTTTTATATATATTCGAATTTTTTTCAACAAAAAAAAATGAATAAAGAAAAAATAATGTCAGGTCAAAACCGTAACCCAAGTGGAAACCAGCAAAATAACTCGCTAGGCCTAAGGCCCAAAAATTATATGTTGGACATATAACCCAAATATCTATTAAATAGATCCATTTGAGTTCCAATAAATTTTCAATGGTCCAACAATACAAACGAACCCAAATCCGAGCAAGCTCAACATCTGGATTATTAGTTATTAAGCCCTGAACGGAATGGGTGTCTACAATAGCTATCTGTAGGCCCCATTTTATTGCTTTCACTTCTGCCAGGCATTATTTACCTTAGCACCTCCATAACAAACAGGGAACCTAATTTTCTTGTCAGAATCCCTAAGTACAATCCCCATCCCCACCTCATTCCTTGGAGCCATAAAAGAAGCATCCACGTTAAGTTTAAGTAGACCCTCCTCAGGAGGCAACCAGTCACCCTGTTGATGGTTTTGTTGTGAATATGGGTTCAGTGGTTGCCATGAAAGTCTCTCACTCGACATGCGACGAGCCTTTCCCAGCAGGTTTTTATGCGTCTAACAAGCCCTTTGATTTAAGCATTTTTTCCTGTTCATCCGTACTACCCAAGCACAAATCATAACCAAGTTCAGTGAACCCTTCTGATCTGCTAAGGACAAGAAACTTTGCCAAAGATCTCTAGAGTTATCATTATAGGATTCATAGCCAATAGAGAGGTCAATCTCAGCCCAGACATGCAGGTTCAGGCAGCATTCAAAGAAAACGTGATACCATGACTCCCCAACAAATCCACGAACTGGACAGTCGCTCCCCACTTGCACTCCCCTCCCAATCAATTTGTCTTTTGTTGGGAGATAACCTTGGATCAACCTCCAGAAGAAAAACTTCACCTTTGGGGCCACCTTTGACTTCCAGACTAGTTTCCATACAAGATGTCTATAATCCCTGCTCGGACAACCTCTGCCTAATTCCTCCCTTACTTTGTAATAAGCTAACTTAACCGTGACATTTCTCGTAAGGATTCATTCCAAATGAGGGTGTCCCTAAGTCCATGCTTACGCAAAGGAATATTAACAATTCTAGCCGTATCCTTCCTTGAAAACAACTCCTTAATGATCTCATTACGCCACATTTTTGCTTCTTGATCAATCAAGTTTTCCACTTTCATCAATGTTGGGATTTGGTCCCGAGGTTGGTCCACCATAACTTGGATATTGGTCCACCATATAACTTGGATATTTATCCACCCACCTATCCCTCCATACATCCATTCTGGTACCTATCCTCCATCGTGACCCCTTAAGAAGTACATTTCTTCATTCCAGTAAACTAGTCCACAAGTAGGAGGAGTCGACTCCCTGATTTGCAGCAAGAAACAAGTCATTTGGAAAGTATCCAGTCTTCAATACCTTAAAGCACATTGAATCCTCATTCCGGATTAGCCTTCACCCTTGCTTGGCCAACAAAGCTAGATTAAAAGCTTTTAAATCCCTCAACCCGAGACCTTCATCCAACTTTTGAGAAACACAGTGAGTCGCATTTACACTAATGGATCTTCCTTTTATCGTCCACATCCCCCCACCAATAGCCTGCCATTAAGGAAGTTAGTTGGTTTAGGAAACTGCTTGGGAGTTTAAAACATGATATAAGATAGATTGGAATTGTTTGCGCGACATATTGTAAAAGCACGGCTCTTCTAGCTTGAAAAAGAAGTTTACTACTCCTCCCTTGGATCTTTGCCTACACTCGATTCTTAATAGGACTAAGCATAGCATTTTTAGCCCTACCAAAAAACATTGGAAGACCCAAATAAGAGCCATTGTCTATAAGGATACTTAGGATATCCATTAGCTTTGCCATATGATCTAACGCACTATTTGCACTAAAGTACACTGCTGACTTATCAATATTAACCATCTAACCAGAGGCAGCTTCATAGTCACGTAAAATTTGCATCAAGCTCACCCTTTCCTCCTCCTTTGCATTTATGAAAAGTAAGCTATCATCTGCAAATAGTAGATGGGAAATCCGTGGACTACATCTTCTAATCGCTACTCCTCTTAACCTACTGTCTAACTCTAACTTTTAAAGATGGCCTCAACACACATGATAAAGAGGTAAGGCGAAAAAGGATCACCCTTAGTCCTCAAGTAGGAATAATCCTACCACACTGTTGACTGTTGATCAAAACCGAATATGTCACCATACGCACATATGTCATAATCCGGGTAATCCATCGTTTCGGGAAGCCCAATCTCCTCATCAAGACCCTTAAGTATTTTCATTCCACCTTGTTGTAAGCCTTACTCATATCCAATTTGATTGCCATATGGCCATCTCTACCCTTTCATTTGTTTCTCATATAATGTAAGGTTTTAAAAGCGATTATAGCATTGTTAAATATGGAGTGACCAAGCACAAAAGCACTTTGAGTCTCACTGATTATATTTAGCATAATTCTTTTCAACGTATAGGCCATCACCTTAGAAATAATCTTGTAGATAATGTTGCACAAACTGGTGGGTCCGAAGTCCTTAGCTGAACATGGAGATTTGAGTTTTAAGATTAGCACTAGGTTTGTGTCGTTTATTTCTTGTAAAGCTAGATTATCATTATGAAAAAATAAAATAATCCTCCTGATATCCTTCCCTATAACGTGCCAATATCTCTGGAAAAACATGGCGTTCATCCCGTCCGGCTCTGGTGCCTTCCCTGGATTCATCTGGTTCAAAACTTCTTTTATTTCTGATTCCAGGATAACCTCATCCAGACTGATATTCATTTTTGCCATAACTCTCGCATCCACCACCCACAATAACTATCAATATTCTCCATATTTGTAGACTTATATATATCTTTTTAGAACGCTTTAAAAAAAAAAAAAAAAACCTTCCACCTTCCCCTTTTTGTCAAAGCACTCCCCTGTTTCATCCTGAACCCTAGCAATTGCATTATTTCTCCTTTGTCTCGTCGCCATACAGTGGAAAAATCTTGTATTCATGTCGCCTTCTCTAAGCCACAACTTCTTCGCCCGTTGACACGACATCACCTCTTTTTAGTAAAGTAGATCGTTTAATTCTTTCTTGTCTTATTCATAACTATCTGACCTTAGTTCTTTGGTTTACATTCCCCTTTTAACTTGAGCTATTTTAGTTCTCAGATCCGCAAACCAAGAGTTACTCCAAGACATGAGTTTCCCTCCACAACCTTTCATCACCTCGCATAACTCCATGATGTCTGTTGGCCGACTTTTTGCTCACTCACTATGAATAATATTCTCACAATCTGCAAGGCCAACCTATAGATTCTCAAATCTAAACATCCTGTTACCTTTCCACGTATCTATGCTGGTCTAATGTAGGGAAAACATCAACGGTAGATGATCAGAAGTGCTTGACACCTTGTGCCTCTCCAACAATTATGGGAAAAGAGTTGAGAAGAGATCATTAAATAGCCCTCTATCCAACCTCTCCAGTATTTTTTCCGCATCGACCCTTCTAGTCCACGTAAAATTTGGCCCCAACATTGAAACCTCCATGAAGCCACAGTAATCTACAGCCCCCCTAAAATTGTCAATCTGACACTTAGGTCTTTGACTCCCACCAAGCTTTTCATCCTCTACTAATAATTCGTTGAAGTCACCTGCACACAACCATGGTAATGAATTTCTATCTTTAAGAGTTCTCAGTAAGTCCCACTACTCCAATCTCTTATGTGTTTTTGGTCTTCCATAAAAACCTGTAAATCTCCATCTCTCGTTATCCCTAAATCCATCTACAATAACATCAATTTGGGATTTTGAGAGAGTCAGCAAAGTAACATCCACCTATTTCACCCATATAAGCATCAGTCCTCCACTCCTACCTTTACTTTCCACAGTAACAACATTGTCAAAACCCAACTTGTACCTCAACCAATTTATCTCATTCATTTTCTTTTTTGTTTCTGATAGGAAAATGAAAAGAGGCTTATTTCCTTTGACCAACCTGGTCAGCTTATGAACTGCACATGCAGCCCCAAGCCATGGCAGTTACACACCAATAGACTCATTGTTTTCGGCAAGGTTGGCCCTCCTTGCCAACCAGTGTCAATAAAATAGGAAGATTTCGTCCATGGTCCTCCTTTCCCACTTGTTCTTTCAACTTTTTATGCATGGAGCATAGGCTGTTTGGTACTAGCCCTCCGGCATGGTCCTTTAACTCTCTTCCATTTGCGATTTGAATTAGCAATTGATATTGGGACCCTTGTCCACGGGCTAGAGCCACCCTATTTTGGGCTATCAAAACCCAAGCCCAATATGCCCAATTCGGTTCCCTGATGACAACCATAATTGCTGCTAGAAATTTCATTTAAAATCTCAGTACCATCCATCAATGCTTGCCCTAAAACATGGGACATACGTCTCTCAACATCCGTTAACCTCGCAACATTCTCTGCCAAAGAATCCTGTTCTATATTGACCTCCATGGAATAATTAATTCATATAACTTATTTTTTTTAAAATGACATCCAAAAAATTTGTAATTCAAATTTCAATAGTTGTAATTCTTTCTTCTATAATCTATTTTCAAACTGTGATCACCTATTACTGGTTGAAAGGTCCATCCCAAGATATTATTATCTTTTTTCTTTTTATTAACCATGGTGTTTTTCTACGCAAATTGGGAGTTACAAACTATATTTGGATGGTTGGCTTAATTTCCAAAACCCAAATAATACCAAGTAGTAAATTTTTAGGGTATTAATAAAATATTATCTACTACTAGAATGGTTGTCCAAATTAAATTTGAGCCACCTAAATTAATTAAATAAATCATATACGAGCCTCGTAGTTTAATTAGAAGCAAAAAAAAAAAAAGAGAGAGAGAATCAACATAATCTGGCCGACGGATATGGGCAAAAGTCGATGGACCATAAACGTGAATATATCTCCGTCTACATCAATCTATAATGTGCAGGGTTATGGATCTTCTATCGTTTGGCAGGCAAGAAGAAAGGACCAGTAAAATGATTGATTGCTGCCGGCCCTGCTTCATTGGTATTTAAAACGTGGAATTCCATTTTTGAGGCAAACAAGACTTCCATTTCAAATGGAACTTTTGGTTTACATGGTTGTGGATAAGCCTACACGTTTATGTACAGTATATCCTTCCCTTCTTTGACAAGGAAATACATATGGATTCATCAGTCTTCATCAAGCCTCTCTGCCCCTGCTGATACCACCAAGTCACCATTTCATAATCTGAAGGCATTATCATTCAACAATCAAAACATATATGATTTATTTGGTGTATGACTGAAAACATATAGTACTCTTTTCCTTTTTGAAATAATAAAATCAAGAATAAAGAAGAGGGATTTTATTTCACCATGAATTTTGTTTTTCATTAGATGATCATATATATTCACTGGATAATGGATAGGCAATGGTAGAGTTCATTTTTTCTGAAAGCGATCATGGTTTGAAGATTGAAAAATAAGTTACGGATACTGAAATTTAAATCTCATTAAATGCCAACTTTTAAAAGTGATTACATAATCAATTATACTAAAACTCGAGTTTGATCACTTATGTTATGCAAATGGTGCATTCCGCTCATCTAATCCTTAAATATTTACGAGATTATATATGACATCTCACGTTGTGTATAATAACAAATCCTAATTGTTACTTTCTGCCTCTGGCACAATTTTGTGCACAAAAATGATGATCATCTTAAAACATTTACGAGATCAACGACGTGAGATCATCTCCTCATGAACAGTAACAATTTTCATTAAGCAAATAGGGAAATATTGGCGATCTTCTTTAACGCTGCCAAAAGAAAAAGCATTTAACCTAAACTCAAAATTTTTAAAACATTTTTTTTCTGTTACACCTGAAACATGAATTGTTATTTGATAAAGGGATAAAGAAAGGAGTATCTCAAATTTAGAACACTTGGTTATAAAAATGTACTCTAATTAGAGGTAACCGATAGACGGACGAAACATAAACCTGTTTGTTATTAATTGTTAACACTTAAACGTAAGCCGTGCTGCGGAACCTCTTAATGATGCAAAGATTAAGGGTTCTAAGGAGCATCTGGTTGCTGGTGCACCTTGGTGTCTTGAATTGACTAAGTGCCGCCCCATTCCCTATGAAATAATCCAAAATCTTCTTGAAAGTCCCTCTTTCAACAATGCAAAGCTCCAAAGGTCCAATTGAGTTGGTTCTCCTTGATACAACATAGCCGTGATCCACAAAAGAAGCATCCATTTCGCAACAGCACTCACCCAGCACCCTCTCCTCCACTTCTCCTTTGATCTCCCAATAAATTATGTAGTGCCCTGGTTGATGCAACACATCGGCATGGCTCGTGAAATCAACCAGCTCTGCTCCATACTTGCTTAGCAGCTGAGACCCTCTTTCTACCACTAGCTGAAGGTCCTTTTCAGTGTTCTTGTCAATGTTAACAGTTAATATTAGCTTTCTCCTGCATATAAAGTTCAACTTTGGGGTCCCGTTATGAAATCCAGCCACTTCCACCACATCTCCTAGTCGACATCTGTAAAGCCCTGCCAAACAATGCAAGTGAAACAAGATATTTTACGATCTTGAAGGAAAAGCCCAACAAATGAGCTGTCATCTCTGAGAACCACACAAACCTTACTAGAATAAGCAATAACACTTAAAGCATGATGTTTTTGTTCCGAATTGAGCTATCCTCCATTCCAGACTAACTTTCCCAAATTCTACTAGTGGATATAATAGTATATCGCTGAAAGGGATTAGATTTATCCAAGGTTTATTTGCATTTACTTTTGCAAATCAAATTTTGGCCTGTTCTAGGATAATACGGCAATGGTACTGCAATGAATCTACTATAAAAAAGAAGAGGGTAATCTTATGTACTAGGATAAGTTGTCGGTTCTCCCTAGGTTGATCAAAAGTTCAATGATCAAAGCCCTAAAAACTCTGACTTGGATGTAACAGTCATGTTATACATCGAGATTATTGAAATTTGAACATGCAAATTAAACTTGCATAATGGAGACTAAATGAATAAATAAGTAGGGAACATTAAATTTTCGTTGAAACTGAAACTCAAGTTAATTACGATAGTGGGAAATGTAGAGATAGAAAAAAAGTTTACCAGTAAAAGTAGTAAGGACAATCTCATATTCTTGTCCAACCTTGACTTGGGAGAGTGGAACTGGTTCATCTTCTATGAAGTCAACAGTGCCTGAAGTCAAGTCTTGGTTCTGTCTGTAGAGGGGTATAAACTCGAAATAAGAAAAAGTGGGCATTACAGCAAAAGTGACATCCTCAGGGGGCAAAGAAGGATCCAAATTCACACCAATCCAACTCTCAGTTGACCCGTAGTCAGCACTCACTAGCGGTAAGGAACCAGCATAATGCCTTAGCTTTTTCAAATATGGTTGCATTGAGCCCGTCATTATAGAGTAGACATACTTTGCATTTGACCACAGCTTAGGAATCAAGCTGTTCCAGTCTGAAGCTTGTGACTCTTCGCATATTGCTTCAATCTGTGAAGCCAAAGATGGGTCAGGAGAAATTATATCCAACACGGCTTTTCGCATCGTCGGCAAAGTTATTCTTGTGCTAAGAGTGCCTTCTTTGATATCATTGCATATTTCCTTCCAGTGCTCTTCAAACGAGGCAAAGGCCTGGACTATGCTATAAGCAAACGTTGAGGTGATGAACTCAACTTGATCACAGAAGAAGAGGCCAAGTAGGAGATGACAATAAGTAGTTTGTTTGTAGTCTCCACCAGAAATAACTTCCTGTGGGCTGCAAGTGAATGACTTTGTCTTCTCTTGTTTGATTTTGAATTCTTCACTAGCGAAATAGTGGGTTGTTGCTGTTCCTGCTGTTAATCCTCCCTTTGTTTTAAACTGTTTGCTGCTATATATGAACTCCAAGATTCTTCCTCCGGCTCTTGTTGGATAAACCCTGTAAAATAAAGAGAAAGGAATCAGCACATAACCAAAGAAAAACGACTTTATCCTGCTAGCTGACATAAAGAGAGGTAAAGTTATACGGACGACTGAACTGAAGAGATTAATTAAAACGTGGGTAGAGCTCTATGGTGAAAGAGACCATATATTTGATGGTTGAAAAGAAATTTGACTATGGATTTGATTGAGAGAATTAGGAGGGATGACCTTGATCTATAAGCTGCTGCCAACCTGAAAATCTGCAAAGTAGTCTGGGAGCTATGGCGGGTAAAGGGTACGAACTTCTGTCTCCCTTCTGTGGTACCGGAGCTGCAAACCAAAAAGCCATAATGAACAAAAATAAAACCATTTGAAAATCATCAATAAATTAGATTATGAGAACAGTAGTGATTTTTAAAATACGGGGGAAAAAAGAAAAAAAACGAGGGATTGATTTTATTTCAAATCAACACGACAGGGAGATACGAATACTTCAACTTTGGTTCCAAATGAGAGGTTTCTCTTGTGGCGAATCGAACGCATGAGTCATCATATATTCCATCTTCTGGTTCGTTTCTTCACATGCTAAATCTAAAAGATGACTTTATAGGATAATGAAGACCCGATAAAAAAAAAATCAGTAGAAAAGAACAGGAAAAGTGAAACAGTTATGCGTACCTTAGAGAGAGAGTGGTTATAGGTTGTTGGGTGAGAATAGGAGCTGTGTCTCCATCTGCAATTCGTTGAATAAAAGGCTCCAAATCTGCATGAGAGGCTAGAGGCACTAAAGAGGTGTAAAGAGATTCTAATGCACATACATCCTTCTCTTGGATTTTAATGTCCCCAAACCATTTTTTCAGGTACTCCACACCATAATTCAGTTCAAGAATCCGGCCAAGTGTCTCCCTCTGAACCACGGCGGCGTTCTCCGATATACTATTGAACCAACTGATAATGTCGTAGTCATAGCTACCAATGCCATTACTAGTCACAGCTTGAGCTGGTTCCATCAAGACGGTGGTGCTGCAAGTAGCAGAGGAGCCAAAACGCAAATAATAATAATAACAATAATAATAATTGTAAATAAAATAAAATAAAGTAGTTTGCTCTAGCAACTAGTACTGGGTCTTTCTCTCTGTTTCTCAGAAATAGAAGCCAAGGCCACACTTGAAAATATCATTCTCATGCATATGGCCTATTCATCTAAAGTGTTTGTCCCTTATTGAAAAGCTCAACAAACCTCCTAATGTTGCAGAAGCTCCACCGTAGAATGGTACGATGGTTTCTAGACCACAAGTCATGGTGTTGTCATTTTAGAGATAGAGAAAAATTCTTATTTGAAAAGATATATATGGAGAAGAATATGCCAGGGGACCAAGGCCAACTAGCTTGGCACCATGCCCAACTAGGTCTGACGATAGCTTGGCACCATGCCCATTTCCCTCCAAGTTTATAAGCCATCAATTGAAAAGTGATATAGTTTCCATCCCCATTTTGGGTTGCAATTTGCATTTGGTTTCTAATGAGCTTTTATCATATTTTGGAAAGCTCAACCCAAGATTACATTGCAAGTAAATCCATCGTTATTCATTTTGGATATGCTATTGGCATATGATATATTTGTTATTCCATGCATTGGTGGGTCGCTACCAAGGTTCTCTTTTTTGTTTTCTTTCTTCTTTTTTTTTTCTTGGCCCAAAGTCCAAAAGCTTCCCTGTCTGCTGACTCGGATGGTTTCAAGATCATTAGTTAATTTGTTTGTGGATTTTTGGCAACGGAAAGAAAATGTTGTCAGAGTTAATTGTATCAATTATGACAAATAAAAGAAGTGTTTTAATGATTAATTGTCATTTGGTACTTCCTCGCTTTTAATCCCTTTTGGCTATCACTATCATAAATTATTTTATAATCGATGAAATTTTATTAAAAAAATTTTTTATTGATAATTATCAATAAAAAAAATTTATTGATATTAACGAATTATTAATAAAATATCAACAAATATAATTATAAAGAATTTTTAAAATCATTGATGAAATGTCAACAGATTTTATTTTGTTGATAATCCATAAATAATTCATAAGTAAAAATTTGACACAAAAATTACTAACAAAATTTTTGGTTCATAAAAAAATTTTAGAAAAACTTAAAAATGGACGATTACTGACGAAATTTTCAAATCCGGAAATTGAAAAAAAAATTAAAACCCCCAATTCCTGAATCATGAAACTCCAAATTCCCCATTTTCAAATCCCTAAACATTCTCTTTCTCTCTCTCCCCTTCTCCGCTAGACCTCTTCAACTGATAATACTGTGCTTCCAGGTCACTGACTGTTCTCCAACGTCCGGTCCTCTCCTCGATCGTGCTCCACCACCAAAGCCTCTTCTCGACTGTTTTCCATCATGGGTAATCTCGACCGTCGATAAATATTTGAAGGGAATTCCTTTCATTATATAATTTTTTTTTGGCTTTTTTGTACTTTGAAAATTTGCCCAAATTGTTCATCCTGTGGGTGATGACTTGAAGAAGGCACTATAAGTAAAAAAATTTGCTAACGGAAGTTTTAAGCACACTTTTTAAAATTATTATATTAAATAATATATATTCTTAATATATGTACATGAAAATTCATCAAATAAATTATTCTTATATTTAATAAAAATATTTATATAAATAATAATTCAATTAGCACTTGAAGGTCAAAACTCAAATTATCCAAAAAGAATTAAGCACATAAATGCTGCCAACCAGCAATAATAGTATAATTTACCAAAAATAAAATTAGCATTGATTCCATGTCACGTGACTTCCATCCCCTCTATTTCACCTATGTTGGTTGCCATGGTAATAATGTATAATAATATAAAAATATAAATTACTCGTAAGACTCATTGCAAAAAATTTGACATATAGTGACACTAAAAAAAACATTAATAAAACTTCAAAATCTATTAGTATAACACCATAAATTTTATCTTGACGGTCAAAATATATATTTTGATAAATTTTTAACAATTAATGTATCATTTGTCAGTATAAATTTATACTAATAATTTTAAAAGTATCAAAATAGCTTACAGAGATATACCTACAATTCAAAATCGTAAGTAAATATATATTTGTCGATATAGCATATGTTATGTGTTCTACTGTTATATCTTTTATCGACGATTAACACCCGTCAATATAGACTTATATGTTTTAATTTTTTTTGTCTATACTGACGGTTAATACTCATATGTTTTAAAGCGTTAGGTATAAAATTTAAAGCATTAGTAAAAACTTTTTTTAAAATTATATTTTTAATTATTAATATTAATTTATTTATAATCACAATATGATATGGTTTCATATAAAGTAAAAATACACAAAAAAGTAAAAATATTTAATAATATTTGAAATAAAACAACAACCAAATTGTTTTATAATCCATAAATTTAAAATAACTCAAGAACTAACATCATTGTACCAAATAAAAAAAAAACATTAATATCTATGATTAAATGTCTACAAGCATGATGTTCAAAGTTTGCGTCAAAGAATCTTCTTGATGCTATTACTAATGGCTTAACCTCGAATCCTCTATATATATTCTGAATAATGTTTTGAAGATTGTTCACATCATATGCATATTGATCTGCTGTAACTCTTGTTCCAATGTCGGAGCCACACAATTCATTTCCTGATCAGCCAGATTGTTATTTAATAAATTCCTGTAAAAGCGACACAAGCATTAAAATTTCAGAAAGAATATTTTTTCTGTGATGTTTTTATCCGAGAGGCCTAAGGATAAGTTGCTTACTAAATTAAGGAGAGAAACTCTTCCCCAGCTATATGTTCCATAGTCACATTCATCAAAAAGCTACCAATCCACAGTGGAATAGATGAAGTTTTCATTTATTTTTTATATTAAAGCTATTCCATTAACAAAAATAGTGTTGCTAATAACATTTTTAAGCCCTCATCTACTTTTCGAGGTGACAAAGACTAAGTTTAGATTCATCCAATATAGCAAAAAAATACAAAAAAGGGCATGCTCGATGACACAAAATTAAAATGCAAAAAATAAAAAATATCTTTAAAAAATGATGAGAGTCTTGATGCTTCAACTTTAATTTGGCTCTAAAACAAAATGGGTGCCGATGGGTTTAATTTTGTTGAGTCGATGAGAGGTGGAGAGAGTTGGTGGGAGGTTGAGGTAAAGAAAAATATTTAAATTCATAAGCTCATCATTTTTTTATTATTATTCAAGACGTTTTTTTGTCTAAAACACCTCAAATAATCCCTTACAAAAAATTCAATGGAGTTATTCAAGGTGTTTCTAGTAAAAAATGCCTCGAATAATCTTCTCAATAAATTTTTATGAGGGATTATTGAAGGTATTTTTGATAAAAAATGTCTTTATTAATCTCTTCTAAATTTTGTTGGGGGATTATTAAAAGCTTTTTGGCTAATAATCCCCTCAATAAATTTTTATGAGGGATTATTGAAGGTAATTTTAGCAAAAAATATCTTTAATAATCCTTTCAATAAATTTTTATAAAGGCTTATTGAAGGTGTTTTTAGGCAAAAACACCTTCAGAAACCCCTTCCAAATTTTGTTGAAAAGATTATTGAAGGCGTATTTAGCCAAAAATGCCTTCAATAATCTCTTCAACAAAATTTTTTGTTTGGATTATTGAAGCATTTTTGGATAAAAACACATTTAGTAATACCTTTAAATTTTTTTGTATGGATTATTGAAGGCATCTTTTGCCGAAAATGACTTCAATATTCCCTCTCCAAATTTTTTTGAATGGATTATTGAAAGCGTTTTTTGCCAAAAACGCCTTCAATAATCTTATTCAATTTTTTGTAAGCCAATAATTTTTTTGTTTTAAGCCTATACTGACAGTTACGTTAATAACCATTAGTATATAACATATTTATATTGACGGATAGTTATATATTGTCAGAAAAAGTTTATTTATACCGATGGTTAAATAAAGTATTGGTATAGGTATGGTATGTTCTGACGGTATTAAAAAACCATTAGTAAAAGTTTCTTTTACTGACAAAATTTAACCGTTAGTAAATAATTCATATAAAAAATTTTTTGTATAGATTATTGAAGGTGTTTTGGTCGAAAATGCCTTTCAATAATCCCTCTCCAAAATTTGAATAGACTATTGAAGGCGTTTTTGACGAAAAATACCTTCAATAATCCCATTCAATTTTTTATAAGCCGATGATTTTTTTTGTTTTGAGTTTATACTAACGATTACATTAATAACTGTCATTATATAATATATTTATACTGATAGATAGTCATATATCATTAGAAAAAGTTCATTTATACTGATAATTAAATAAAGTATTGGTATAAGTGTGGTATATTCTAACGGTATTAAAAATCCGTTAGTAAAAGTCTCTTTTACTGACAAAATTTGACCATCAGTATAACCAAGTGTCAGTATATGAAAAATATTTTGTAATGACTATTTTTGTAATTTAAATATTTTATTTATTGTAGACAAAATGGAGTTTGGTTTTAACTTTCCATATAAATAAGATTATCATATGAAGTAGTAGTCTTTTTGGGGATAAAATATCCAAAACCTTTTTTTTTATTTTTTACCACTCGATTATGGATTAAGATTATTATACATTTATATGGCATTGAGGGAAGCATCAATTTTTTTTTCCTTCTTTTTTACAATCTAACCATAAATGTGTGTTTTAAATGTAGGTTTAAAATGGATGTATATTTTATAATGAATATGCTTTTTTATTTATTTTCATGATATTAACTTTTATTATTTCCCATTACATTGACTTTGAAAGTAGAACAAGTTCTGTATGTCGAAGTATCTCATAAAAAATCTCTTGCAACACCTCAAACTGCACTGAGAAACCCAAATCAAATGTATTCTTCAATCATTAAAACCAACAATATATTGTTGTGAAAGTATTGTTTTGTAGTATGCATGATGAATTTTTGTAAGACTTTTTGTGCCATTAATGGACTATTTGTTAAAGTATACCAATAATTACCTCATATTATCATTTAGATAATTTTGTTTAGTATAACAATAATTGCTTATATGGTTAACCAATAAAAAGGTTAAACATTTTATAGGACTTTAATAGCTTATATTTTAATTTAAGATACTAAGAGTTATTTTTTTTTATCGTTATGGTGATTTGATTAGGGTTGAAAAAATGAATAAAGATCACTCTTAGATGTACTCTCATTTAGATGTAAATAGATACATTAGTCAAAACTTTTGTGATGGGGTGGAGGAAATACTTTGGATATGTTTATTCTCAACCATACTTTGTAAGTGATAGGAAAATTAGGTGTCCTTATGCCAAATGTGAGAATAAAAGGTTTTTAAAAGTGGATGCTCTTCATAAGCACCTTTATTATAAAGGGTTTACTTTTGGTTGTATGAGTTGTGTCTCACATATGGAGTTAAAAATAGGATAACCATTAATAAACAGAGATACCTTTAAACCAATGAGTGAAGTGAGAATAGAAAATTCGTATATTAGAATAGTTATGGATGTTGTCTATCCTTATTTTAGGGTGAATGGTTCATATACTAGCGAGGCAAAATTGATGAGGATGATCTAAGTGTAAGCGTGGCAAACTTCTATTCTTCTTTGAATGATACAGATGAACCATTATAGTCAGGCTGTATGAAGTACACGATCCTCCCTGCTATGTTGCAACTTTTAAATTGTAAATTATAAATCAAAGTTTAACATGAGCCATGTTTTGATCGTCTGATAAGCATAGTGAAGCATATGTTGTCAACGGATGATATATTACTAGAAAACTTCTACTAAATGAAAAAAAAAAAGATGAAAAAGCTAGGACTTACTTATAAGAAAATTCATGTATGTGAAAACAATTGCATATTATTTTATAAGAAAACAACAAATTTGACATATTATTTGGTTTGTGGTAATCCTTGATATATAAGAATAAGTTTGGTTTTAAGAAGAAAAAAAATTCCTTATAAAATCTTACATTATATGCTACTGATATCAAGACTTCAAAGACTTTATACTTAATATATGACATGGCATGCTTATAACCAAAGTCATGATGGTGTGTTTTGACATCTTATTGATGGTGAAACTTGGGAACATTTCAATCACAACCATAAATCGTTTGCATTTGAACTTCAAAATGTACAATTAGGATTATGTGCTAATGGTTTTTGTCCATTTAGTTCAAGTGCGAAACCACTCTTGTTAGCTAATAATAATAGTGGTATACAATTTGCTACCATGAAATGATAATATATCTTATTGAATATGGTCATTCTAAGAAAGAGTAGTCCAAGTAAAAAATATAGATATTTTCTTGATACTTTTAATAGATGAGTTAAAAGTATTATGGTTGAATGGTGTTATGACTTACAATACTTATAATAAACAAAATTTTCATTTGAAGACAGCTATTTTATGGACAACTAATGGTTTTTCTGCATATGGCATGTTGTCTAGCTGAAGCACTTATAAACTTATCATGTCCTTGTTCATGGGACAAGAAAGTCTTTTTGATTGGCTCATGATAAAAAACCAAACTTTTTCAATTGTCATTATTAGTTTTTGTCTCTTAATCATCATTTTCAAAGCCAAAGAGATAAATTTCAAAAAACAATTAAGCATGACTCCCTTATTGTTTCATTATTAGGTAAAGAAATTTTGGTTTAGTTAGATAGCTTTCTTGAATATTTGGCACGAAATGTAGTGATAAGAAGTTAGATGATTTAAGAGAAAGTCATAATTGGGTGAAGAAAAGTATATTTTGGAAGTTACTCTATTGGCATACTAATTTGATTAAGCACAATCTTGATGTGATGCATATTAAGCGTAATGTCTTTAACAATGTTTTTAACACAATGATGCATGTTAAGGGTAAACCTAAAGACAACATAAATGCTAGACTAGATCTTATTGCAAGTGATCCAAGTTGGAATTGGTTGAAATGAATGGAATATTTTTCATGCATAAAACTTCTTACATTTTAAGTAAAAACCAAAAAAAAGATGTTTATGCATAGGTTAAACAATTAAGACTTCTTGATGTTTTAGCATCTAACATTGTTCGATGTGTAAACATGGTTGATTACAAGTTTTATGGGATGAAAAGTAATGATTATCATGTTTTCATGCAACGATTGCTCCCAATTACCTTTCATGATTTGCTACTGTCATAACATATCGATCCGATGACTTGACTTTAGATGTGAATATTTAAAATCGAAAAAACACAAAGAGTCACCACTAATCTTTTTTACAATGTAATTGGCCACCCAAAAATCTTAACTTTTTAATAAAACAATAAAACATGTTTAAAGTTTATTAAAAGATAATTTTGATTTATAAAAACATGATTAGGTTTGGAAGTCAGTTACGTGTGAGAAACGATTAATATCCCCATAGCACTCATGAAATTGGTACTAATTAATCATGCATTACTTATAACTTTGGACAAAAATAGTCTTTACAGGAAATTTAACTATAATTCCCTTCATTTTTTAGAAATAAAATTATTTAAAGATCTTTATTTAGAAATATTGTGAAAACCTCTAAATTAAAGAAATACCTTAAAATCCTCTGACATAAAAACAAAATTCGAAGATAATCTTTTTTGTTTATGATTTACCATAACATTTCCTTGAAAATAAAAATAATATTCTTTGAAAATGATAATTATTAGTGACTCTCTAGCATCTAAGTAGAGTACAAAAACTTATAGTCCCAAGAAATTATGTTAGATTATTTATTTATTTTTGAAATTAATTTTTTTAAAAAAAATTAAATTATCAAATAGCTAACCATAAATATTAACAATTAAAATAAACATATATATAAATACTAAATGCAAATATGGAGGTAAATGTGTGTTATAAGTGACGATGAGATACGAATTTAAGATCATTCTTTAAATATAAAAAAGGCCACCTGGACTCTCCAACCTCAAAGTAGAGTTTGAGTGTGATTTTTTATATTTAAGGTCCCACTTTATTTTCATTCTTCATTTAATTTTATTATTTTAAATTATGAAAATATATAAAAATTCTTAATGAAATAAAATTTTCTAAATATTCTATTATTTAGGCGGTATTTAGGAACAAATTATTTCACAAAAAAATTTTCATATAAATCCTTGAATTTTGGAATGGTCTCGGGTTTTGAATGGATTAAGGTTTAGGCTTCATTTTAGGGTTTAAAGTTTCACTTATTCTAAGATTTTATTTTATGGTTTTATTTTAAGGTTTTAAGTTTCACAAAAGGGTTTTAGTTTCATTTTAAGGTTTCACATAGGGTTTTGAGATTTCACTTATAATTTAGGGTCTCACCTAGAGTCTAAGGATTCACCTATGATTTAAGATTTCGTTTAGGGATTTGCTCTAGGTTGTAGGAATTTGTGAACCTCTTTAAAAAATCTCTAACATCTAGACAAATTTTTGAAGCAAGCTCATCTTTTCATAATTTCTTTAAAAAATGAATATTTATATTTTAATATATTTTTTTATTAAAATTTCATTATACTTATTATTTATTAATCTTTTATTATTTTTATTTTTAATATTTAATAATTTTCCGACATTTAGGTGAAATTATAATTGTTTTTACCTTCACCATCTAAGTATGGATCTTAAGGATTTTTATTTTATTTTTTAAGAAAAAACTTATTATTATTATTTATTATTATTATTATTATTATTGTCTTTTATTTTCTTTTAAAATTTAAAGTGCCTAGAGATGAATTGCATTAAAAATAAATTAGAGCATGAAAAATTAAATTGCATAAAATTAACATAAACATAAAAATTCAACCAATAAAGAAAAAAAAGTATAGGATTTAAATTGTAATTAAATTTAATCAATACTAAAGAAATGTGCTCGGACACGAGTGATATGAAATATGCATGAAAATAAATATTATTGCGAACAAACAATCTTACGCCTCATACAAAAAATTTATTTATAAATAAATAATGTATTGGCCCCTTAACCCCTATAGCTTTGAACGGTTTTTTTTTTTTATTAATTCCTATTCCTTGGACATTCATGAAGTTTTTATTATATTTTATTTTATTTTTAAAAAATGGAAAAACAAGGAACTAGGAAAACAAAGACATGAGTCACAGACCATGAAGTTTCAAACCTCTTTAAGCATCCAGAAAACATAACCGAATTCCCCATGAAAAACAGTTTTTTTTTTAACAAGTTCCCTAAAACGTTCCCTGTTTTATCTTCTTAAAAATTTCTTGGATCCCTAAAGGCAACAAATGGCTATTCCACCATCACAAACAGCGACTGAAATTCAGTGGTCGACCAACAAAGAAATAAAGCTGAAATTCAGCGGCTGAATCCCTCACGCTTGCTGCCAGTTTTTTAGCTTTTCAGCCGCTTCCCCCTGTCACCGTTTCTGTTTTTTCTTCTCCTTTGCTGCTCTTCCTTCCTCCTTGTTTCCCCGTTTCCTCCTCTCTTTCTTTTTGTGCTCTTTTGGTCCTTCTCCTTTTTCTTTTCTACGAATGCCTTCCCCCTCCCGTGCTTTTCTTTCCTTCCTTTTTCTTTGCCTGCTGCCAGTTTCTGTTTGTTTTTTCTGCCGTTTTTCCTTGTTTGGGTTGCTGTTCACGTTTTTCTTCTGTTTGTTTGTTTTTCAGTTTCTTTTTCATACCCATGCACCCACATTCTTAAGCCACAACCTTCCTTCAATTTTTAATTTCTTCACATGGCTTTTAGCCTCATGTAGATCATGCATGGTTTGGCTAGATTCCTCTTTTCTTTACATGAGTTTAGCCCCCAAACAAAGCTAAAGCCGAATGGCCCATTTGGGCTATGATTTTTGGGATAATTTTGGGATTCTTGCATTTGTTTTATTTTAGCTTTAATTGACCCTCAAAATTTTATTTTGGGCTTTAAATAATTAATTTTATTATTATTATTATTATTTATAATTTTTATATATTTTTTATGGCTAACAATGGCCCATTAATGGGCTTTAAGGATGGGCTTTTATCGGGCTTTTTATTCAGTTATTTTGGATATCATTCAGGCCAATGCAATGAGCTTCACTATTGGGTTCATTTTGGGCCTCATCCTTGAGCATTTAAAAATGGTTCGTTAATGGATCCGAAAAATTGATGATTGAGACCCAACTACAAAATCAAACTTGGTTTAAAATGATAAAATATTTTGGACAAAATTATGTGTTATAGCTACCCCTCTTTATGTATTTATGAGGATCATGAATAATGTAAAGATATAGACAACAATTTTGTTTGGATGCTACTTCATAGGAAAAGTTTTTCTTCTTTTCTTTTTTGTTTTTTTGTTTTTGCTTTTTTCTTTAAGACGACCATGATTAAATCGTGAGTTGAAAGATAAGGATGATCGAGATTAAACTGTATGTCGAATGAAGTGATCGAGACTAAATTACAAGTCAAATAATGTGATCAGGATTAAACTGCAAGTCAAGTGAGGTGACTGCTAATCTGGGCTTACGAGCCAATTAAACTAGCTGAAATTTTTATAGATGCTAGCTAATCTGGGCTTACATGCCAGTTAAGTTAGATTTAAATTTTCATTGGTGCTAAATAATCTAGGCTTAAATTTTCATTGGGTGCTAGCTAAACTGGGCTTAAATCTTTATTTGGCGTAAAATAATTTCGGCTTAAAACCTGGGTGCCAGCTAAACTAGGCATAAAACTTGAGTGCCAATTAAATTAGGTTTAAAACTTGGGTGCCAACTAAAATGGACTTAAATTTTTATGGGATGTTAGCTAAGTTGGGCTTAAATTTTCATTGGGAATTGGATAATTTAGGCTTAAAGCTTGGGTGCTAGAAAAACTAGACTTAAATTTTTCTCGAGAATTGGTGATCCCAATCAGAAATGAAAGAGGAAAGAATTTTCTTTCCCAATGAATTAGATGGTTTTGCACTAGAAGATTTTTGTTGATTCAAAAGGACTTCACCACTTAAAAAGGATAAAAATGGTGCATACTTTTTCAGCTAATCTGGGTTTATGCGCCAACTAATTTGAGATTGCATGCTAACTAGACCAGACTTACATGCCAACGAAACTGGGCTTATGTGCCAACAAATCTAAGCTTTTGTGCCAACTAAACTAGGTTTAAAATTTGGATGCTAACTAAACTAAGCTTAAATTTTCATAAGTTTCTAGCTATACTGGGATTAAGTTTTTTATTGGGAATTGGCAATCCCTATAAGAAATGAAAGAAGTAAAAATTTTATTTTCAAATGGATTGAATGGTTTAGCACATTAATGTTATTGTTCATTCAAAAGAGTTTCATCACTTGAAAGGGATAAAAAAGACATTGTTTCCATGCAGGCTCACAAATGAAATATAAGTTATTTTAAAAACATGAATCTCTTAAAAACCAAAAATATTCCACACTTCCTTTAATCTCCAAATATGACATTTTAATATATGTCAAGGTTAGCTATAAGGGTTTAAAATTTTGAAAAGTTATTTGGGAATTTAAAAAAGCTAAGATTTTTGAAATCAACCTTTCTCAAAGTTCTGGGACTTTGATTATTTGAATTTTTCAACAAGTCTGGCTTATCTTTGTTTAGCATTCATCTCACTTAGCATTATGAGTGGCCTTTAAGGTTTGCTCTAGATTGCCTTCTTGTAGGGTTTTCACCCTAGAGCCACACTTATTTTTTTTTATTTTTTTTTACTATTTTAATTTTTACACCATACATTTAAGAATTCAAACTTATCCAAAAAAGGATAGTATTCCAAACAAGAAATTAGAAAATAAGAAGGGACCAAAAGATTCATGGCTTTTATGGCCATTTTTCCAAAGAACAACTCTTTAATTTTTTAGTATCTATGTTTGATCGAATATGGACTTCTTATAAGATGTAAGTAGGCCAAGGTTTAGGGTTTTCATAGAAAGGGATGGATATGCCCAAAACAAATGTTTAAGGGTAATTAAAACTAAGGATCATTCTTTCACTTGAAAGATTCATTCTGGGTATATTCTCTTTCATTTTCTTGTGCTTTCTACCATTCATTCCATTTTATTTCTTTCTTCTTATTTATTTATTTATTTATTTTTCTTCTTTTTTTCTCTTCATTTTTTTCTTTTCATTTTTTCTAAGTGGATTCAAAACTTTAGGAACTTTTATATTAGGCCTTTACCCTTAATATACAAGATTTCTTTTTGGATACCACTATTCTTAACCCTTAAATGCATCCTTTTTACCCCAAATGCAGAGGGTGATCTTTAATTATATTTGTGAAAAAAAATTTAGCAAACTCAAATGGATAATAAAGCATAAATTTCTACATTTGTGAAGGGATGATGAAAGATGGCCATTTATCATTTCAAGCGTGATCTCTTAAATTAAAGAGCAATTCTTTTAGGAATATTGAACTTGAAGAAAGGTTTTTCATTTCCAAAGGTTCTCTTTTTCTTTTAATTTTTTCTTTTTTGGGATTTTGGCTTTCTTGACTTTTTTTTTTGCCTTTTCATTTTGGCTTTGGGTTTTTTCCTTATTTCTTTTCCATTTTTTTTATTTGTTTGGTCTTTATTTGGATTTATTTGAATTTTCTAAGTGATGATGTCATAACAAAATTTTTTTTCTCCATTTTTATTTACTTTTTATTTCTTTTTTCTCTTTTTTTGTTCTTCTTTTATTATTATTTGTTTTTGTTTTTTGTTTTGTAATGCCCTCCATAATTCAAACATAAATTCACTTTTCCAGTAGTGTGATTCATGTAAGATGCCCCATTTTAACAAACTACCCTCAATTAAAGTTATTACAAGAAAGAGACTTATGTGGAATAAATCTATTCAAGGTGTCAAATGATTCATATCACTCCACAAAAAAGGAACAAATGGGTTGATCATAAATCAAGTTGTCTTAAAGGGCAATGAGGTATTTATTTTCTGATCAACGTGCCCCTAAGACATTAGACTAGGACAACTTTGGAGTAATGAGCTAAAGGTTGGTATGTTTAAGGTCACTATATACTTATGATGGCTTTGACTTTGGAAATTTTTGGAGCTACAACAGAACATTGGCACATAAAATTATCACATCTGAATTCTTAAAAAGTTCATATATGTCTGATCTTCTAGGAACCACATTTTCTTTAAATTGACTGTTTCATTGTTCATTGCCTAGAAAAAATTAGCACCCTTTAATATCATAACATTATCAAGTGAGGGCAAGATTCACGAATTCAAATTCATAACTTTTGAAAGGTTATGGCTTATGGATGGAATCAATTGAATGATTTAAGAAATGGTGTTTAGGTATTTGAGAAATTCTTAATGGTGATTACCAACTCATTCGAGACTTTTTTATTTTATCATAAAACTTTTACCCTTTTTCTTCTTTTTACTTTTTTCTTTTTTTTTCTTTTCTCTTTTTTTCTAAGGCATTTCCCTTTCTAAAATCTTGGTATTTAACTATGTAGGGCTTTATTCAAATCCAATAATTTTCCCATTTTACTATTTTTCTTTTAAAAAAAACTTATAAGTCCAAAACTTGAAAGAAATAAAAAAACCTCAAATGATAATATAAATCCATAAGACGCTATGATGCACAACATTAATTCATTCAATACAAACATTCAGACATAAACCCAAAAAATTCTCATCTCAATAGTGCTCTTGTAATGACATTCAAATTTATAAAATCAAAAGTTTCCCACTTGGTACTTCAGTTTTAGCATCATTGACCCTTAATTCTAATGCTATTAATCATCATAATTACTAACAAGTTTTTTAAACTTTGCAAGATCTACATCGTTCAAAGCCTAAACTATATATTTGAAGGCAGTACAATCTTTTATGCAATTCCTATCGATCCCATCGTGGAATTCACACATAGCATTAGGATCATACCACTTTAAGTAAGGAGGCTTTATAGGTTTTGCAGAGACAATGGAAATCATATAATTTTTGACAAGTAAGGTGAAGAGCTTAGCATAAGACATTATGAGTGAATGATGCATCTTGACTCTTTTTTCTTATAGCTTTATGAATAGCTTGGGTTGATCCTTTATTTTGTGAATGTTTGTAGTGAAGAAACTAAAGCACATAGATGAGATAGTTGAGAAAAATTACCAACCCAAGGTGTCAATTGGGAATAATACAATGACTATTAGGAATAATCATTAACCAAATCTTCTTGTATCATTATGAGGTTTCTTTTATTTTGCCTTTCAACAATTGCCTTTTGAGCATATTCATTGGAAATACTTCCCTGCCTTTCACCATGAATTTCCACATTGGCATCCATAATTCTTCCCCGTTTTATCCTATCCTCGATCCTGCCTATAGGAAATAGCAAATCGGTAAATTCTGAGGATGTATTACCAATCAACTTATTATAATAAGGAGAAGGAAATGTATCCATAAATAAGAAATTCAACTACCTATTAGTTAAAAGTCATTGGACTTATGATGCAACCTTTTTTCATCTAGCAACATAATTTTTGTAACTCTTATTAGGGTTCTTTCTCATGTTTTAAAGGGCTAAATGGTCTGGAGCCATCTCTAACAAGTTTTGGTATCACTTCAAGAATGCCAAAGATAAATCCCTCAAAGTACAAATTTGGTTACTTTTCAGACTATAATACCAATTGGCTATTACCCCTGTCAAACTTTCTTGAAAGGCATAAATAAATAGCTTATTGTCATCAGTATACCCAATCATTTGAGACAATATTGAGCCAAATATGTTTCAGGACATCCAATTCCATTATATTTCTCAAACCATGAAACCTTGAACTAAGGTGGAATAACCACATTTGAAACTAGCTAGAATTTTTTTGCATCACAAGATTTATCCCCACCTTCAGCAACTTGAATCTTTTCTTCAAAGAGACTATATCTCCTCTATTCATCTAGATTCTATGATTCCTCCCTTAAGGGTCCTAAGCTAGGTCCATTAGGTTGATCATTTTCTTAAGCAAAAAGTTCCCCAATAATCTCTTCCATTTCTCCTTTCAAATCAATATTCTTTTGATCTTCAAAAGAAATCATAGGGATTATTTTCAAAAAAATTCCTTCTTTTTAGAGCATACAAGAATTTCATTCTATTGAATAGATACATAAATGGATGAATGAATGAATGAATGAATGCACAAATGACAAAGCTTTATGGTGAAAAGTGTGGAAATTAAAAAAAGAGTAAAAATTAAAGACAAATCATAATTCATAACTCCAAGTTCAAAAAGACAACACCATATTAACATAAAAGGAAACATTTTTTAAACAAAAAAAATTCACAAAGTATTTTATTTTCCTAATAACCTATCACTTGAAGACCCTCTTTAATAAAAAAATCCCATCTATTTTCATTATCATGCCATCCCTTTTTCATTATTCCTAAATTTTTAACCCCCTGTTATTGTTGGATCGAACCATTTTGCATCTTTGAGTGATTGCACATTGTGTTTGAAACCCTCACAATTCTCAATGGAGCACCCTATATTTCCAACATGGTATTCACATTTTGCATTTGGGTTAAAATATTTTAGGTACAGAGGCTTTAAAGGCTCTGAAGGCACAAGGGCAATAATGTGTTTCTCAAATAAATAGAGAAAGAGTTTTCCATATGAAATGGAGATAGGATCTAACTATTTATTTTTCTTAGATAATTTTTAGGCAACAAATTAACTAGGAGTTTAAGAATTTGATGGTGGTACAAAGACGCAGAGTTGAGAAATTTGCTAAATAAGTGGTTAGGGAGTAGCAGGCTAAAGATTTTGGTTCTAATATGGACTTATCACAGATTGTATAAAGTTTTGGGGTTTGATCTTTTATGCTTAGAAATGAGGTCAAAGACATACATGAAAAGGATTTAATGCAAGTTTAGGTTTGAAGTTAAATGCCTCATATGTAGAAGTAGTAGAAGAATCATTGGAGTGCTCATACAGAATGCAAGTTTAGGTTTAAAGTTAAATGCCCCATATGTAGAAGTAGTAGAAGAATCATTGGAGTGCTCATACAGATCCTTTGAACCTATTAATGCAGTAGGTGAAGAGCTTAAATTCAGTTGGATTATGATTAATCAAATGGTTAACAAAGGTTGAAGTATTGGGTTTGGCCTAGGAAAAAACCTTCAAGGGATGAGAGAATTCCCAAAACTTGAGGATAATAGTGATAGAGCAAGATTAGGTTATGAGATGGAAGAAGTATCAAGCCTTAGTAGGAGGCCAAGGAATGAGTCGACAGTTGTCCCCCATTTAAATGAGACTTTCACTCTTAGAGGATACATGTTTCCAAAAGCTAAAGAGGACACAAAAAAAGAACCGAAGTGGGAGGAAGCTTTTGCCAAGTTATCCATTCACATGGTGGATGATGGAAGCCAAAATGAGGAAGCCATGGTTTACCCTTGCTTACCAGGGTATGAATTACATATTAAAGGGTCATCCAAATACCTATTGTTTCTGATTTTTCTTCAATGTAATCACATCTCCTAATCGCTTATGCCCAAAAGCATTAGGATGGGATCTTAGTTTAGGCTTTTTATTTTTCATTATTTCAATAAAAGTAAGAGCATGCATTTTGTTCATTTTTCCATTCCATTCATTCCACCATCAAAATTTCTTGCCAATACCTCCTATTCTATTAACTTTCAGGTCCCCAAATGAATGGGAAGATAATCATGACAATGATCTGGGGTTTAACTTTGAAAATTTGATTAATACCGATGAACTTGATACTGAGAAAGATTTTAAGGAATATACTTTGTCTCCGAATTTAATGAGGTTAATTGAACAGAAAGATAAATCCATTGAGCCTTATCAAGAAATAGTCAAATTGGTCAATTTGGGTAATCCCGAAAATAAGAAATAAGTCAAGATTGGCACTTCACTTTTTGTTGTTGATTGACAATAGTTAAAGGATTTGCTCTAAGAATTTATGGATGTATTTGTTTGATCCTACCAAGATATGCCTGGACTCAACACTGAAATAGTAAAGCATAAGTTACCATTAAAGCCAGAATACAAACCGGTGCAACAAAAGCTAAAAGAATGAAACCAAAGATGTTAAAAATCAAAGAAGAAGTTAAAAAGTAATTTGATGCAGGCTTCTTGCAAGTAGCCAAATATCCCGAATGGGTGGCTAATATCATACCTGTTTCCAAAAAAGCTGGCAAAGTATGAATGTGTGTAGATTATAGAGATCTAAATAGAGCTAGCCCTAAAGATAATTTTTCTCTACCTCATATTGACTCTTTGGTGGATAATATAGCCTTACATTCGGTATTCTTTTTCATGGATGGATTTTCTGGCTATAATCAGATAAAAATGCCTAATATGACATGGAAAAGATTACTTTTATCACCATGTGGGAAACCTTTTACTGCAAAGTCATGCCCTTTGGATTAAAAAATGCTGGGGTAACTTATCAAAAGGCTATGGTAACATTCTTCCATGATATGATGTGTAAAAAGATTGAAGTGTATATGGATGACATGATCACCAAGTCTTAAAAAGGAAAGGATCATGTAGTCGACCTTAGAAAATTATTTGAAAGGTTGTAGAAGTTCCAGCTTAAATTGAATTTGGCTAAATGTACATTAGGAACTAGGTTAAGAAAGTTGCTGAGATTTATAGTCAGCGAAAGAAGGATAGAAGTACATCCAGACAAAATTCGAGCAATTCATAATTTGTCTCCACCAAGTACATAAAAAGAGGTTCGCAGTTTCTTGGGCAGATTGAATTATATTTCTCGATTCATTTTTCAGCTCACTCTCAAATGTGACCCCATTTTTAAACTCCTTCGAAAGAATAATCCCAGAGAGTGGAATGAAAAATGCCAAGAAGCCTTCAACAAAATTAAGCAGTACTTATCAAACACTCCAATACTAGCACCCCTTGTCCTTGAAAAACCATTGATTCTATACCTAGTGATACATGAAGGCTCGAGGGGATGTGCGCTGGGCTAACAAGATGAATCTAGTAAGAAAGAAAAAGCTATTTATTACTTGAGCAAAAATTAATAGAGTATGAGTCCAAGTATTCATCACTAAAGAAAATGTGTTGTGTTTTGGTTTAGACAACTAAAAGACTAACGCAGTAAATGCTATAGCATACAACTTTGCTTATAGCTAAACTGAATCCCATCAAATATATCTTTGAGAAGCCTTTACTATCAGGAAGAATTGCAAGAAGTCAAGTGATGCTTTCTAAATATGACATAGTATATATGAGTAAAAAAGTAATCAAAGAAAGTGTCATTGTCGAATTCTTAGCAGACAAGGCCGTTGAAGATTATGAGCCCATGAAGCTTGATTTCCCAAATGAGGAATTAATGGCCCTCTTAGAATTAGAAGAAGATGATGATGAAAAAAAAACATGGTGGATGTATTTTGATGGGGCCGTTAATGCCATATGGCATAGCATTAGAGCAGTTTTGATATCTCTAACGGAGCACTACTATCCTATTATAGCAAGATTGAATTTTAACTGCACTAATAATGTAGCTGAATATGAGGCTTGTGTCATGGGGCTGCATGCTGCTTTGGACAAGAAAATTGAAACATTAAAGTTGTTTGGGGATTCAGCTCTAGTCATTTATCAATTGAAAGGCGAATGAGAAACAATGGATTCCAAACTTATCCCTTATCATAAATACATTTTAGAGTTATGCAAATGGTTTAAAACAATTCGGTTTGAACATTTACCTAAAAAAAAATCAGATTGTAGATGCTCTGGCTACCTTGGCTGTAATGGTATAGATTGGTGATACTATAGAAATTC
Source organism: Durio zibethinus (assembly GCF_002303985.1). The sequence continues at coordinate 7,325,061 of NW_019167849.1, read as the reverse complement.
AACCTATCAAATTGGATATCAAATACATACCAGTATATTGTGCCAACTTGGAGGAAAAGAAAGGTGGCCATCCCTAGTATCATGATAATATGCGATATCTAAAGAACCAGCAATACCCAGATTTAGCCACAGAAAATGATAAAAGAATCTTGAAAAGATTGGTCATGGGATTCTTTTTAAATGGGGAAACTTTGATCAAAGAGGCAAGGACCAAGTGTTACTACGTTGTGTAAGTGCATCTAAAGCCATAAAAATTGTTGAAGAGGTGCACAATGGTGTATGTGGAGCACATGCAAATGGGCACATGATGGTAAGATAGGTTATGCGAGCTAGATATTACTGGTTGACAATGGAAAAAGATTGCATCGATTATGCTCGAAAGTGCCATAAATGCTAGATTTATGCTAACAAGATTCATGCTCCACCCAGTGCTTTACATGTCATAGCACCACCTTAGCCATTTTCTATTTGGGGCATGTATGTCATTGGCCCATCACACCAAAGGCTTCAAATGGGAATAGATTCATTTTTTTAATGATTGATTACTTCACCAAATGGGTCAATGCTATCTCTTTCACAACGGTGCTAGATCAGTGGTCTATAAATTCATTAAAAGAGAAATAATTTACAGATATGGCCTTCTAAAAAAAATTATATTTGACAATGCAAAGAATTTAAATAGCAAGATGATGCAAAAAGTATGTGCTCAGTTCAAGATCAAGCATCATAATTCAGCCCTATATTGCCCAAAAATGAATGGAGCAGTGGAAGCTACAAATAAGAACATAAAAAAATTTTTGAAGAAGATGACTGAAATGTATAAGAATTGGCACGAAAAATTACATTTTTCTCTACATGCGTATCAAAATTCTGTACGCACTTTTACTTGGGCAATTCTTTTTTTTTTTAGTTTACGGGATAGAAGTTGTACTGCCAGTAGAAGTAAAAATCCTATCTTTAAGGGTCCTAAGAGAAATGGGATTAGAAGAAGCTGAATGGATTCAAGAGCGCAATGAGCAATTAAACTTTATCGATAAGAAGAAATTGACGACGCTATGCCATGGCCAATTGTACCAAAGAAGAATGATGAGAGCTCATGAAAAAAAAGTCAAACCTCGACAGTTTTGAGCATAAGAGATGGTGTTGAAAAGGATTTTTCCAAGTCAGCATGATATAAAGGAAAATGGACTCCGAATTGGAAAGGGCCTTATATGGTAAAAAAAGCTTTTTCAAGGGGAGTTTTGATCTTGTTAGAAATGGATGAAGATGAAATTCTTGGTCCTATCAATTCTGACGTGATAAAGAAGTACTTTACTTGATTCTAAAAAAAATAAGACAAAAAAAAAGAAAGGTCAAATCAAAAACCTGAAAGGGTAGTTTGAACCATAAAAAAAAAAATAAAAAAAAATAAAGAGAAGTTCAAGTATAAAACTCGAAAGGGCAACTTAGAATTAAAGGAAAGGTCAAAACTTTGAAAGCAACTGGAATTGGCATTACTTAAGAAGGCATATTAGGGACAATAGATTCCGAAAAGCTTTGAAGTGTAAGGGCATCAAGTTTCAATTGAGTTTTTGAAAGAGATCCAAGGTTTATCGTCATGATTATCTAATCATTTGTCTTGGGGCATTGTTACTCCAAATAGTTACTCCAAATAGTTACTCCTAAATAGCCTTCTTTTTACCTCTATACCATCATTTGTAATTTATTAATTATCTAAATAAATGAAAGCCATCTTATTATTCTCTTAGTCTTATACATTGTCCTTCCTCTTTATATCTTGCCATGAATGGAAGAAATGCATGATTTGCATCCCACACTTTGAAATTGTAATAATGATTAATAATTGAACAAAATCATAAGAAGTTGTGTGTTGTCTTAAAGAATTGAAGGAGATAAGAACAAAGGATGAATGCTTCTAAAAAAATAAAAAAGAACTAATTTCCATGGCATTCTTTGGGGTAAAAATAAATAGTCAAATTGATTTCTGTGCCAAAGATATGTGCTCAGATGGTTTCTTCATCGAAGATATGCATGTTTTCTTCATTAAAGTGTGCAGTGGAGATAGGTGTTTAGACTAACGGAAGAGAGTTTCTTTGCCAAAAAATGTACCAAAATAAAAAAGACAAAAGCCTTAGTACCATAATTAAAGATTCATCTGCATCCTAGATAAAGGATGCACTAACATTATTTGCCTACTTGATATTGGCTCAGTCCAAATCATTTTTTATGATTCGTGGTTTCATCTTGATCATTTATTTTTGACCTTGACTTGGTCCTAGTCATCTCATTTGACTCGTGGTTTCGTTTCGATCACTTGACTTGGTCAATCTAGATCATTTTTTATGATTCGTGGTTTTATCCCGATCATTTATTTTCGACCTCGACTCGGACTTGATCGCCTTATTTGACGATGGTTTCATCCGATCGCATAATCTTGGCTCAATCTAGATCATTTCTTATGATTCATAGTTTCATCCTGATCATTTATTTTGGACCTCGAGTTAGTTCTGGTCACTTTATTTTGGCTTGTGGTTTCGTCCCGGTCACTTGATCTTGGCTCAGTCCATATTATCTCTATTGATTCATGGTTCTGCCTCGATCATTTATTTTTGACCTTGACTTGGTCTTGATCATTTTATTTCGATTCATGGTTTCATCCCAGTCACTTGATCTTGGCTCAATCCAGATTATTTCTTAGATCATTTATTCTTGGCCTCGACTTAATCTGGGTAGCTTCATTTAACTCATGGTTTAATCTCGGTCATCCGATCTTGGTTCAATCCAGGTTATTTTTCCAATTTGTGACCAGAGTGGGTATCTTGGTCTTTGCAACATCTTTGTCTAACAAAGATATGCAAGAGGTGCAGTTGTAGACACCCATTTTGGTCCCAACCTAGTTGGACCCATTTTGGTTTGGGCCCATTGGGTTCATTCTGGTCGAGCCCAACTATAAGCCATTTTAGTCAGAACTATTATGGCCCGTTTTGGTCCAATTAGATATTTTTATTTTTTTATTATTATTATTATTATTTTATTTTCCTTTTTTGCTCAACCTGCACATGAATGAAGATCAGGATCACAATATTTTTGGGTCAACACAGAACCAAATTAATACAGTTGCAATTTTAGACCTAAAATCTTATATAGACAGAATACGATCCCAAGAATCAAGCCTGAGATTGATTCTGTCTGTTTCCTGAATTGATCCTAGGCTGCCTATAAATTGAACCTATTCTACAGAACAAGAACACACAGAAAAACAAAGAGAAAATCACTGAAAGAAGGTTTGGGGAAATTTTGGGTAGAAAGGGTTCTAGAATTTGGTTTTGGGATTTTGGGGTTAATTTATGATTTTAGGAGTGAATTTAGGTTTCTGGAGGTGAATTCAGGGTTGTAAAAGGTACGGGGAAGGCTTAGAATCATCTGGGAGTTTTTTTAGATTTTTTTGGAATTTTTTTGAATTTTTCTAGATTTTTCTAGGTTTGGTTGAATTTTTCGACGAATTATGAATTTTTCAATGAAGTTTCCAATGATTGGTTGAATTTTTCAATCACATTCTAGCCAACTTCTCAGAAAATGATGGTTTTTTAGTTTTCATTTGAATTTTTTGACAACTTTTCCAAAAATTAATGGATTTTTTTATCTCGATCGAAGTTTTCAATGGAGTTTTTTAGAGAGAAGGCAGAGGATTTTGAGGTTAAAGAGATAGAGGCTTTAGGATTTTTGAGAAAAAACATTGAAGGGTGCCTTATATACCGCCCCTATATTATGTCATTTTGGATAAGCTAGGATCCGCGTGTTGACCCGAAGACCCGTGCATCAACCCGCATTTTGACCCGACCTGATCGTAGGTTTTTTTTTTTTTCTATTTTATTTTATTTTTTGATTTTATTTTATTTTATTTCTAACCCATTTTTTTTATTTTTTGGTTTATATTTTTAAAAAAAGAATTATTTTTGCCAATGATATTTTTGAAAAGAAATATATTTCAAAACAAAAAAAATAAAAAAAAAACCTTAAAAAAAAGGAGAAAAATCTTTATGGATAATGCTTTCAAAATAACAAATAAATAAGAGTTTTGAAAGATTTTACTGCTCTAATAAAATTAATAAATTATTTAGTAAAAAATAATGATCAAGGCTTGGATAATTTGAAATTGTACTGTTACCATCTTCTGGATAGGCATTGTAAGGGTGTTACACCTTCCAAATGCATAATCGACTTTTGAACCTAACCTCTGTTTTATAGACTAGCTTTAATTAGGTGGCCAATCACACATAGCTAAAAAAGATTAGTGGCGACTCCCTTTTATTCTAAGTCTAGAGGTAGGTCTACGGATCTATACGTTATGCAATAACATTTCGTGAAATATAAACTTTAACTTTTTGGAACACGTCTTTATTTAAATTAGTTGTTTGTTCTTCATCTCTATCAATATTACTTAGTTGATATGTACTCTTGGTCTTTGTTTTGAAAATTGCCCACCAATCATATTGACCTCTTCTTCTAGAATGATGGCTTGATGTACTTACGAAGCTAAGACAAATGGTTCATTGCTAGCAAGCATTAAATTGTATCTAATTTCAATAAGACCATAATGAGTATCTACCTTTACTCCATTCTTTGTGTTAAACCAATGATATTTAAAAAGTACAACCTTATTCTTTACTCTAAAGTACTCTAACTTAATGATATCTTCCAAGTTACCATAAAAGTCACGCTCATAATTATTGTAATAACTTTCTTTCACACATATCCCATAATTCATCGTCTTTCAAGTTTGGCCATAGTTAACCATATGAAACTTAAAACCATTCACATTCGAGGCCATAACCTATCTCAACTAGACAACGATCAATATCGCTATTTTGCTTTTCAACCTATCCAATTGTAAAACAAAAAAAAAATTGATCATTATTTTAAATTATATGAAAATATAATTTCTATTCACATATGTTATTATGCACTAAACCCTTACAAATTATCTTAACCATTGTGAAAATCTTTCATCACATGCTTTCTCCAATTTTTCATCACTTATATTTAAAAATTCTCTTCTCATTGAGTAATCAAATATCCTAAAATTATTAATTACAACTTAGAAAAATTGTCAACTTACTAGAAACATAATAATAGAATTGACATAGCATTTCCTCAATGTAAGGATTTATCTTTTTAGAATTCAATAAAACATATAAGTGTACCTTGGTATGTTTATTCACTAATATCCATTGAGACTTATTTTGTGGACAAAATGCTTGGCCAGGATGACTAAAAATATAAAAAAAATCCTCTAGATTGCATGACTTTCCCATCATCATTATATGAAACTCAATTTAATCTTATTGATGCATTTGGATTAAAATAGAATGAGCAAAAAGTGGATATATTTTTTATAACATATGCTCACATATAGATACTTCAACAAATACTTGAGTGGTGCATTTTTTCTTGAAATAAAGAAGAAACCTACTCATCATCATAGCATAAAATAAATATTATTGAAGGAAAATTAAATTAATCAATGTTAATGTCTAACAACTTAAATATATTATGTTTCAGATGAATACATCCATCGATAATAAATAAATCTACCAATGTTTTCCTCGTTAGGCAAGTAAATTGGCAATTATTCTATAGAATCAAAGAAACTTTAAGGGAAAAGCTTTTCTAATTTGTATATTGTTTCCATAATATTTTTTTCCAACACTTCCATAGTATATTCATGTATTTTAATAGAACACAGATCTATGAAAATGAGATCACTCAATAATTGCATCTTAAATAGATCTAGGCACTTGTAAACACCTAATTTTGTCTAGAATATTTTATTTTTTTAAACTTTATTTGTTTTTGTAATTAAGCCTCAATCATCAATTTTTTTGGTCCATTAATTCACCATTTTTAAAATGCTGAAGGATGAGACTCAATATGGGCCCTATAGTAAGTCTCATTGCATTAGCTTGAATAATACTCAAAATGACTTAATAAAAAACCTGATAGAGGCTCATCCTTAAAGCCCATTATTAGCCATAAAAAATATATAATAATAATAATAATAATAATAATAATTAATTATTTAAAAAAAGGGCTAGCCCAAAATAAAATTGTGAGGGCCCAATTAAAGCTAAAATAAAACGAATGTAAGAATCCCAAAATTAGCCTAAAAATAAAAGCCCAAGTGAGCCATTCGGCTTTAGCTCTGTTTGGAGGCTAAACTTATGTAAAGAAAAATGGAATCCAACCAAACCACGCATGGTGTCATGAGCCAACCTTGTATAGGGCCATGATTGGGACTTAGGTTGCCATGAGCCACCCATGTATAGGGCCATGGCCGGGTAGATCCCTTGTGCTAGAAAAAGTGTCCCCATTTCAAACATTATAATGGTTACTGGTAGCATATCTCTAAAATCTCTAAGGCTCTTTAAGGGGGGTGAACCGGCAGTGTAGTGTTGGGCTGTCTCACCGGTTGCTATGCGAGCTTAGGCCACCCACCAAGGGTTGCCCCCCTGGCCCTGGTGACGGTGGGAGGTCCCGATGTATGATTCCCGTTTATAATAAAACTCACCCCGATTGAATGTCTCGATTGTTGCCTTGATGTGTTTTTTTTTTCTCGATGCGAATATGCCTTCTTGTGTGTGTGCTTGAGATTGATCTCGATATGTTGTGCCTTATTGTGAATGCTTGTGACTAACCATGGCTTATGGTTATTTGTTCATATATCGATCTATTGAAGGCTGACTTAGTTGGGAGCGCCCATTCAAGTGCCGCACGGTTTATTGCTTGTTGAGAGAAAGCTTAGTCCGTGACAAGTGGTATCAGAGCATGATTGAGAAGTGCTAGAAAAATGGATGAGATGGCCACAAGTGATGGACCGGATCATCAACAGAGAATTGAAGAACTTAAGGTCACGGTGGTCGCAATGAAAACTCATATGGCGATGAAAGATCGAGTGAGGGAGATCGAGACAACCCAGGGGGAGTTGTTCGATACTCTCCACAATGTGAACGAAGAGGCTAGAGATGCCTTGAACATTCTCCAAAAGTAGTTTGAGGAGCTCAGAGCACAGGTGAGCATCCTACAAATGGCTGTGGCCAAATCGGGTTCGAGCTCGATGGAAAGGGGAAAAAGGCCCAAGGTGCCGAAGCCTCGATGCTATGAGGGGGCAAGGGATGCTAAGAAACTTGAAAATTTCTTGTTTGACATGGAGCTGTACACACAAATTCAGAGGAAGACAAGGTGACAATGACGTCGATGTACCTCGCAGGGATGCCAAGCTGTGGTTGCACTCCAAGTTTGTCGATGACGATTACCCGATTAAGACTTGGACGGATCTAAAGCGAGAATTGAAAAAGCAATTTTTCCCTGAGAATGTGGAATATATGGCCCGAAAAAGACTTCGAGATTTGGTGCAAATCGGAACGGTGCGAGAGTTTGTAATGAGCTTTTCTACCCTGATGTTGGATATTCGAGTCATGTCCGAAAAGGATAAGATGTTCTATTTTCTTGAAGGCCTCAAGCCTTGGGCGAGGACAGAACTACAAAGGCAGAAAGTGCAAGATGTGGCCACGGCCATGGCTGTAGCTGAACGTCTTCACGATTACAATGATGGCTCCTTTAAAACGAAAAAACCCTCCATCAGCTGGCAGTAGCTTTAACTTTGGGAGTGGGGGAAAGATGACTAGGTTGGACTGACCCTTCAGTGGGGGATCAGACAAGAGGTTCTTTGGTCGAGATAGCACCCAACCCAAGACAAGCAACGCAGGGATTTTCAAGCCTAGGCAACCGCTAACTTGCTTTCTTTGCAAGGGACCACATCAGGTGGCAGAATGCCCGCACAGGGGAGCCCTTAACGTCTTAAGGACCTCATCTCAAGAGTCCGTAAAAGCGCCAGAGAGCGATAAAGAAGCTGAAGAAGAGCCAGCCAGGATGGGTTCAATAAGGTTCTTCAATGCCCTCCGTACCCAATTGAACACTATAAAGAAAGAGCAGAGTAGAGGCTTGATGTATGTGAACTTGACGATCAATGAGAAAGCCACCAAGGCCATGGTGGATACGGGTGCAACCGACACTTTCATCACACCAGAAAAAGTAAAAAGGTATGGTCTTCAGGTTAGTAAAGATTGTGGACGAATGAAAGCGGTCAATTCGCCAGCCTTTACAATTAGTGGAAGCTTCAAAAGTGTGACAACCCGATTGAGGCCATGGGAAGGGAAGGTAGACTTTACAGTTTACCCCATGGATGACTTTGATGTTGTCCTCGGATTGGACTTCATGATGTTGGCTCAGGTCATCCCTATCCTCGCCGCTAGCTGCTTGTTGTTCTTAGGGGAACACCCATGTGTGGTGCCAGCCAACATCTTACCAAAGAGTGGGAAGAAAATGATTTCAGCTTTGCAATTCAAGAAAGGGGTAAAGAGAGGGGAACCCTCCTTTGTGGTGGTGCCGATTTACAAAAAAGGGTCGGAAGCAGAACCAATACTTGATGGTGTGGAAAAAGTGTTGGAAGAATTTGAAGAGGTGATGCCAGAGATGTTGCCTAAAGTTCTACACTCTCGATGAGCAGTGGACAATGAAATTGAGCTCCTCTCAAGAGCAAAACCCCCTGCTAGAGCACCCTACCACATGGTCCCACCAGAGTTAGCCGAACTAAGAAAGTAGTTAGATGAGCTGCTATAAGTCGGGTTCATCAGACCATCAAAGGCTCTTTTCGGAGCGCCAGTGCTATTTCAGAAGAAGCACGATGGAAGTTTACGATTATGAGTTGACTATAGGGCCCTGAATAAAGTCACCGTAAGAAACAAATATCTTATTCCCCTTATAGCAGACTTGTTTGATCAATTGAGCCGGGCCAAGTACTTCTCCAAATTAGACTTGAGATCTAGCTACCATCAGGTCAGAATCGTTAAGGGAGATGAGCCAAAGACCACTTGTGTGACACGGTATGGTGCATTTGAATTTCTTGTTATGCCTTTTGGGCTGACCAATGCTCCTACCACATTTTGTACATTGATGAATCAAGTGTTCTATGACTACCTAAATAAATTTGTAGTCATCTATTTAAACGATATAGTGGTATATAGCTCCACCTTGAAAGAACATCAAGAGTACCTGTGCCAGGTACTTCAAAGATTACATGACCACCAGTTATACGTAAAAAGGGAGAAGTGTGCATTTGCTCAGACCTAAATCCATTTTCTCGATCACATTGTCGAACGTGGCCACATTCGAATGGACATGAAAAAGGTTAAGGCCATCAAGGAGTGGACAACACTGAAGAACGTTAGTGAACTCCGCTTATTTTTGGGACTAGCCAACTACTATAGAAGGTTTATGGAAGGGTACTCTTACAAGACCACGGCCCTCACGGAACTATTGAAGAAGGAGTGTAAATAGTGTTGGACAAGTGAGTGCCAAGAGGCCTTCGAGGGATTGAAAGATGCTATTATGAAAGATCCCATCTTAGTTCTCCCTAATATTGAAAAGCCCTTCGAAGTTCAAACGGATGCATCCGATTTTGCTATTGGAAGAGTGCTGTTGCAATAACATCACCCGGTAGCATTTGAAAGCAGGAAGCTAAGTGAAGCTAAAAGGAAATATACAGCCCAAGAAAAAGAACTACTGGTAGTGGTTCACTGCTTGAGGGCTTGGCGACATTACTTGTTGGGTTTACACTTTGTCGTGAAGACAGACAATATGACCGTTAGCCATTTTCTCACCCAACCAAGGCTTATGGCAAAACAAGCTAGGTGGTAGGAATTTTTAGCCGAATTCGACTTTTGTTTTAAGCACATCGCTGGAAAGATCGATCGAGTGGCCGATGCATTGAGCAGGTGAGTAGATCTAGTGGCCCTTAGAAGAATTACCCTAATGGCGACTAGTAGAGCCACTACAGATATTCACAAGTTGATTGGAGATCACTTAGGGAAAGACCCGCAAGCTTGTGCCATCTTGAAGCTAGTGGAAGAAGGGAAGTCCAAGTACTTCTGGCAAAAAATGGGGTCCTATGGACCAAGGGTCCTCAAGTGTTTGTGCCAAAAGCAGAAGGTCTAAGACAGATGCTAATGAGGGAATGTCATGACACACCATAGGTGGGACACCCGGGTTGGCAACGCACCTTGGCTTTATTGAAACAGGGATACTATTAGCCTCACATGCAACAAGATGTGATGGACTATACGAAGACTTGCCTCATTTACCAACAAGACAAGGTTGAAAGGAAAAAACCTGCAGGCATGCTCGAACCACTACCAGTACCCACCAGACCGTGGGAAAGCATCTCCCTCGATTTCATTTCGAGCCTACCCAAGGTTGGTGACCTTGGAGCTATTTTGGTGGTAATTGATCGGTTCTCTAAGTATGCCACATTCATTTCTGCTCACAAGTATTGCACTGCAAAAGACGCAGCTCGACTATTGTTCAAACATGTGTCAAATATTGGGGCCTCCCTCAAAACATTGTCAGCGATCGAGATCTGAGATTCACGGGGTCCTTCTGAAGAGAACTTTTCAAGATATTCGAGTCCTAACTCAACATCTCTTTAAGCTATCTCCCTCAAACCGATGGTCAAACGAAACAGTTCAACGAATTATTAGAGGAATACTTGAGGCATTTTGTTCAAGCCAATCAGAAAGACTGGCTTTCATTATTAGACGTGGCTCAACTCTACTTTAATTCCAACAAAAGCTCTTCCACCAACAAGAGCCCATTTGAGGTGGTCACTGGACAATTACCAAGGCTACCCCACACTTCCTTGGAACAATATGGAGGAAAGAATCTGAGAGCCTTCAATCTCAGCAAAGAATGGAAACAAAACACAGAGATTGCGTAAGCCTACCTGGAGAAAGCATCAAAACGGATGAAAAAATGGGCAGACAAGGGTCGTAGCGCTCAACAATTTCAAGTTGGTGATTTGGTTCTTGTCTAACTAGTTCTTGAACAAACCAGGTTCCTGAAAAAGAGAGATCGTAGATTGGTACGCAAATATGAAGGTCCAGTAAGGGTCCTTTCCAAGGTGGGGAATGCTTCTTACAAAATTAACCCACCAAAGTGGATGAAGGTGCACCCAGTATTTCATGTGAGCAACCTAAAACCTTTCCATGTAGATCGTATAGATGCTAGCTGAAGGGAGCCAACCAGAGCCACCATCACCATGAAGCCACCCTCAGAGCGTCGAGTCGAAAAGATCTTAGCTGACAGGGAAACCAAGATATCCCGAAGACTAGTTTGGGAGTACTTAGTGAAGTGGGAGGGATTAAGACTAGAAGAAACCAGCTGGGAGAAAGAACACAACCTCTAGAGATTTCAGAGGAAGATTGAAGAATTTCAAGCCAGCAAGTCGACGAGGACGTCGATAGAATAGGTGGGGGGAGGATGTCATGAGCCAACCTTGTATAGGGCCATGACCGGGACTTAGGTTGCCATGAGCCACCCATGTATAGGGCCATGGCCGGGTAGATCCCTTGTGCTAGGAAAAGTGTCCCCATTTCAAACATTGTAATGGTTACTAGTAGCATAGTTCTAAAATCTCTAACGCTCTTTAGGAGGGGTGAGCCGGCAGCGTAGTGTTAGGCTGTCTCACCGGTTGCTATGCGAGCTTAGACCACCCACCAAGGGCTGCCCCCTTGGCCCTGGTGACGGTGGGAGGTCCCAATGTATGATTCCCGTTTATAATAAAACTCACCCCGATTGAATGTCCCGATTGTTGCCTTGATGTGTTTTTCTTTTTCTCGATGCAAATATGCCTTCTTGTGTGTGTGCTTGAGATTGATCTCGATATGTTGTGCCTTATTGTGAATGCTTGTGACTAACCATGGCTTATGGTTATTTGTTTAGATATCGATCTATTGAAGGCTGACTTGGTTGGGAGCGCCCATTCAAGTGCCGCACGGTCTATTGCTTGTTGAGAGAAAGCTTAGTCCGTGACACATGGTCTACATGAGGCTTAAAGCCGCGTGAGGAAATTAAAAACTGAAAGAAGGTTATGGCTTACTAACGTGGGTGCATGGGTATGAAAAAAACAAACAAATAGTAGAAAAATGTGACAGCGGCCCAAACAAAGAAAAATGGCAGAAAAACAAACAGAAACTGGCAGCAGGCAAAAAAAGGGTAGGAAAGAAAAGCACGAAAGGGGGGAGGCATTCATAGAAAAGAAAAAGGAGAAGGACCAAAAGAGCACAAAAAAGAAAAAGAAAAAAAGGAGCAAACAGGGAAACAAGGAGGAAGGAAGAGCAGCAAAGGGCAAGGAAAAACGGAATGGCGGAAGGGAGAAGCGGCTGAAAAGCTGAAAAGCTGGCAGTAAGCATGAAGGATTTAGCAAAAAAATAAAAATAATAATAAAAAAAGAAGGAAAAGGGCTTTCGGGTACAACCATAAGAGAGAAAAGAAAAGAACACAAGACCAGAAAATAAAAAAAAAAACAAAAAAAAAAAAACGTGAGGCAATGGCAGAACGAAGAGGAAATCGACAGAAGCGAAAAACCAGAAAAAGAATACCAGGAGAAGAAAAAGGGTGTTCGTGAGGAAGCTGCGAGGCATTCGAAAAAACCAGAAAGCTGGCAGGAAAACCAAAGAAACAGAAGAGAAAAGAGTTCGGGAGCAAGCTTGGCAAAAACAAAAAAGGTAGTTCATTTTTATTCCCCCGGTTATTTCTGCATGCCAAACTTTCATGTTTTTATTTGATTCAAAACATAAAGTGCTGTCATATTATTTTGTTTAGGGTCACATATGTTTCTCGTAAGATTAAAAAGGGTTAGAAATATATTCGCTTTCTTGTTTTTTGAGTAGGGTTTCATAGTCGGGTGAAGGATTATGAAAGCATGAAAAAGCTCCTGTAAAAGCTCATGTCCTTCATTCCTTAGGGTAAGGTTTAAAAAGATTGATATAATGCAGGCCTTTTCTGGGTTGGCTTAAGTTTCTAGTTTTGCTTTAAGGTTCTAATCTTATTCTGCATTTTTATACCTTACTTTGAAAAGAAAAAGTTCTCTGTCTTCCTTTTTCTTCCTGAATTAATCGAAAGCCACATTCATGGAAAAATGATCCCAGGAAAATAAAAACTGAATAGTTCCTTGTTTCTTTTTAGTGAAAGAGAAAATTTTGATCCTGAATTCCCCATTGCAACAATAAAAAATGTCCTAAGGTCCAAGCTTGCATCAGCTTTATTTCTTTGTTGGCTGACCGCCGAGTTTTAGTTGCTGTTTGTGATGGTGGAATAGCTGTTTGTTGCCCTTAGGGATCCAAGAAACTTTTAAGCAGATAAAATAGGGACGTTTTAGGGAATTTGTTTAAAAAAAAGAAAAACCTTTTCTTCATGGGGAATTCGGTTATGTTTTTTGGATGCTTAATAAGGTTTGAAACTTCATGGTCTGTGGTTCATGTCTTTGTTTTCTCAGTTTCTTGTTTTTCTTTTTAAAGAAAAATAAATAAATAATAAAAACTTCATTGAGGTCCAAGGAATAGGAATTACAAAAAAAAAAAAAAACCTTTCAGGGGCCAATACATTATTTATTTACAAATTAATTTTTTTTATGAGGCTTAAGATTGTTTGTTCTCAATAACATTTATTTTCATGCATATTTCATATCACTCCTATCTAAACACATTTCTTTAGTATTGATTAAATTTAATTAAAATTTAAATCCCTTACATTTTTTTTTCTTTGTTGGTTAAATTTTTATGCTTATGTTAATTTAATGCAATTTAATCTTTCATGCTTTTATTTTTTTTTATGCAATTCATCTCTATGCACTTTAAATTTTAAAAGAAAAAAAAAGATAATAATAATAAGTTTTTTTTAAAAAATAATAAATAAAGTAAATAAAAAATAAAATAAAAACCATAAGATCCCTGCCTACGTGTTGGAGGGAATTAAAATTTGTGTTTAAAAAAAAATAATTTCATCTAGATGTTGGGGAATTATTAAATATTAAAAATAATAAATAATAAATATAATAAAATTTTAGTAAAAATAAAATATATCAAAATATAAAAATTCATTTTTTAGAGAAATTATGAAAAAATGAGCTTGCTCAAAAAATCTACTTAGATATTAGAGATTTTTTTTAGAGAGGTTCGTAAATTTCTAAAGCTCAGAGTAAAACTGTAAAATAAAACCTTAAATCCTAGGTGAAACCTTAAACCCTAGGTGAGATCCTAAATTATAAGCAAAATCCCAAAACCATATGTGAAACCTTAAACCCTAAGATAAAATCGAAACCCTTTTATAAAACCCAAAACCCTAATGTGAAATCCTAAAATGAAACTGTAAAATAAAACCCTAGATGAAACTCTAAATCCTAGGTGAAACCTTAAACCCTAAACTGAAGTCCTAAACCTTAACCATTCAAAACTCCTTAACCATCCCAAAATTCAAGGATTTATGTGAAAATCTTTTTGTGAAATAATTTGTTCCCAAATACCACCTAGATGATCGGGTATTTAGAAAATTTTATTTCATTAAAAATTTTCATATATTTCCATAATTTAAAATAATAAAATTAAATGAAGAATGAAAATAAAATGGGACTTCAAATATGAATGAAAAAAAAAAGTAGGACCTTAAACATAAAATGTTGCACCTAAACTCTGTTTGTAGGTTGGAAAGTCTAGGTGGTCCTTTTTATATTTAAGGACCCAATCTTAAATTTGCATCTCATCGTCACTTATGACACACATTTACCTCCATATTTGTATTTATTGCTTATATATTATTTATTTTAATTATTAATGTTTATGTCTAGCTATTTGATAATTTAATTATTTTAAAAAAAAATTAAAAAAAATAAATAAATCTAAAATAATATTTCGAGGAAGATAATTTTGTTGCTCTGCCTAGATGTTGGAGAGTCACCAATAATTATCATTTTCAAAGAATATTATTTTTATTCTAAAGGAAATGTTATGGTAAATTGTAGACGAAAAGGATTATCTTCAAATTTTTCTTTTATGTCAGAGAATTTGAAGGTATTTTTTAATTTAGAGATTTTCATAGCATTTCTAAATAAAGATTTTAAATAATTTTATTTCTTAAAAATGAAGAGAATTATAATTAAATTTCATGTAATGACTTTTTTTGTCCAAAGTTATAAATAGCGCATGATTAATTGATACTAATTTTATGGGAGCTGCAGGGGTGCTAATCTTTCTCCATACGTAATTGACTCATGAATCTAATTTTGTTTTCATAGACCAAAATTATTTTTTTAATAAACTTTAAACTTGTTTTATTGTTTTATTAAAATGATAAAATTTTTGGGTAGCCAATCATACACTAAAAAAGATTGGTGGTGACTCATCGTGTTTTTTCAATTTTAAATGTTTACTTCTAGTGATTGAGTCTCTAGATCGATACGTTATAATAGTTGGCAATTTCAATAGAGATATTTTGAGAGTCGGCCTAAAAAAAATTTTAATCATACGCTTTCAAAAGTTTTGGATTTAATTGGTTTTGTTTGATATTTAATTTATTTCCTTTTATTTTAATTTTTCAAAAAATATATAAATAACTTGTTAATTATCATTTTATTTTGATTTTGTTATTTGTAATTCATTTATTTTGTTTTGATTAATAAATTGCTTTGCACACTTTTGTATATTTAATTACATACATGAGCTCTAAACTTAGGCTCTATCCTTATTAGGAGGAAATTAAGTAGTTACGCTATTGTGAGGAGATAACCTCTATATTTGCTAGTGAAACACTTTCACTCAGATCGAACTTTTTTCGTTTGTAGCTTATAATGAATGTGCTTTATTAGTCTATAATGGACAATGATGTAAGGTTTGATTTGAGAACTTTTAGATGAATAAATCTTGACCTAGCATATCGTGAGCCATAAGAAGTCTGTTGAAGGTAGAGTCATGCCACCTTTTTAGAAAATAACTGAAAGTTAGGACATTATATATATTATATTGTATTATATAGTTGTTATGTTATTTCTATTATTTATTTATTTTTTATTATTGATTCATTTTTATTTGTATAGTCTTTAATTTTGTTACATACATTATACAGGCATTATGTTTTATGAAAGGGTATTTGTTTTGGGTCAGTCATTAACAAAAGAAGTTATCATGAAATCATCAGTAATTTAGAAGTTAAAAGTCATGCTAATTTTTTTCATAAAAATTAACCCAAAGTAGGATAAGTGGGGCATTTTGATGCAATTTGTGTTTAAGGTAATAGTGTAAGTAAAGTTAGCATAAAAAAAAGAGTCCAAATAAAAAGAAGAATAAGGTTTAAAAAAAAAAAGAGATTTAGGATAGGTAAGGAGTTTGTCATCTTTTATGGATTCAATTATTGCATTCTACATTCATCTTTAAGATGATTTGTATATTTTGGGCTATTCCATTTTTATAGATATATTTGTATCATTATAATACTTAGGCATTCATAGACATATTTTGTGTAGCATACAAATTAGACATTGTTTTATGTCATTTATTCAGCACTAATAATAGTATGAACATTTTAGTGTAAAACCTTGAAGTAAAGTATTTGTTTTAGTGGGTATAAAAAGCCAAAAATAAGACAGATTAATTGGAGGTTCAAATTAGTGCATTAGAATGCAATTAATAGAAGTTTGGTGATGACATTCGAAAGATGACAAAACAACTTATTGAGTTGACGAAAATGGTTCATAGACTTAAAGAACTTAAGCTGATGCCTTTTCAAGGATCCTTACTAGTTTCAACTCAAGTAAGTCCTGTGAACTCATGGAATCATGATCAAATGATTCCTATTAGGCCCAGTACATTTTCTGAACATGCTGAAGCATTCAATGGTTTAAGTAATAATGAAGGTTTGGATAAGATCATGAAAGGGGTAAGTGATCTGACCACGCAAGTGTTTGAGCTTTAGACTTTGATTTTCAGGATGAAGTTACTAGGTTCCATTCGGTTACCAACAAATCGCTCTCCCTGGCCATAATCACCAATTGCATTTCTACATTAAATTTGATTTTTTGGTGTAATGAGAAAAGAACAGTGCCTGCCTTGTGAATCATGGTCTTTCCAATAAGCAGCTATATAAGGGAAAAATATCCATAACTTAAAATTTTATATTAAAAACACATGGATGAATTTGTATGGGTAGCTCAACAGCTCTCAATACTTCTTGCCTAGTCCTATCAAATGCTCAAACTACCATTTGACTATCTTGGATATGAGACATATCAAAGGGTAACTTTGCCAAAATAGACATGGGCATAACATTAATGGCTGACCCATTATCAACAAGGACCTTGGCTACTATATGGCCTTTACATTTAACAATTATATGCAATGCTTTGGTACTTTTTTTACCTTTCGATGGAATCTCATCATCACTAAAGGAGATATAGTGTGGCACTACTAGATTGCTTGCCAGATAATTTACATACTTTACGAAAACAAAATGGGCCACATAAGCCTAATTCAATACCTTTAACAAGACATTACGATACAGCTCAGAGTTCAAGAGAAGTGATAATAGAGAAATTCTGATTGGCAGCTTATTTAATTGCTTTACTATAAAGTACTCACTGTGCTTAACTAACTTTCAAAACTCAGGCGTCCTTTTCAGGCACAGATTTTTAAGTATCCTTTTCTAAGATCTTTAGTTCAGTTTGCTTCTCTTTTTTTTTTTGTTTTATTCAAAGTCTCTGGAGTGTAACACCTCTCATTTTTAGTTATGGCCCTTACCCCTGTTATATGGGCAGTTTCAGCTTTTAGCATATCCTTTTGCTACCTTTGCATTTTCACCTCACATTCATAGTTCCAGGGCACTACTTTGTTATCTTTATAAGGAAATGGGCATGAAACTTTAAGGGCTATTGGTTTGGGAACAAACTTATTCCCAACCAATTGTGACTTCTCTTTACAATGTATAGTGAAAGGTTTTAGCACCCATTTGTCTATCATAGCCACTTTAGTGTCTTTCAAGGCTCTCAACTTTTCATACAGCTCTATTTAGTGAGAGTCCATCAGTTTTTAAACTTTACCACAAAATTGTTTGCAGACATTAATTGAATGACCTTATGCCCTGTCATGATATTTACATCTTTAATTTAAGATGTGTTTTTTCACATGAGTGCATAGAGCCATTGGTTGTATCATTTTGGCTTGGCATAAGGCTTTATATAGCTGCTCAAATGGCATCTTGAGCTCTTATACTCTCTTTTTCACATGTCTTTCACTTGTGTCCAAAGCATTGATTATATGATTGGGCAAAAAATTCCTACTGACATTAGGTGCAGAGCTCTTACTGGTATCAAAGCTTATTAGTGCTTCTTTAATCAAACTTTGTACCTTATATTTGAAGGGAATACAGTTTTTAGTAAAATGTCCTACCACTCTGAAATGGTAATCACAATGGGCATTGGAATCGTACCATTTAGCGTAAGGAGGTTTAAGCTATTTTGCAAGGACTGGGGCTATTAAATGGTTTTTATAGAGCTCTTGATACAGCTCAGTGTAGCTTATGGGTATGGGGTCAAAGGTTAGTCTTCTCTAGTTTATGGTTCTTTGGTATTGTTTGTGGTGCTGACTGGATGAGCAAAGGATCTTGGAGAAGATGGATAAGATGGTCGAGTAGTTGATTGATATAGAGATGTAGAAGTATGATTTACTATATGGTATATAGAGTAAGTAAGCCGAGTGTAGCTTTTGAATTACTGTTTTTTAAGACTTACAACTTGAGTCTCATTTTCTTTCTTTTTAGGTACTCTTTTGGAAGATTCACCTCTTTCAAGCTTACCATTCTCAATGGTATTTTCAATGATCTCTCTCGAAATCACTATATCAACAAAATTCTTAGCTGTATTTCCAATCATCCTTTCATAATAAGGCGACTTTAGAGTACTAACAAATAGCACAGTAGTTTATTTTTCTATTAAGAGAGGTTATACCCGGGCAGCCACATCCCGTCATGTTTGAGCATATTGCTTGAATGACTCAAATGCCTTCTTTTCTATGGCTTGTAGGGAAAGATGTCAAGAGCCATGTCAATGATGTGATGGTACTGATTAATAAAAGATCTAGCTAGATCTTTCTATGTCTTGATGTGAGTCCCATCTAATTGGATGTACCATCTTATCACAGATCTAGTCAAACTGTCTTGAAACACAAGCATAAGCAATTTCTCTTTACTAGCATGAGCTGCCATTTTGTGATAGTACATGGTGATATACGTGATAAGGCATTTAGTACCGTCATATTTTTTAAATTTTGGCACTTTAAACTTGGGTAATACCATCACATCTGGTACTAGGCAAAGTCTCATGACATCCATGGACCCATAAAAATCTATCCCCTCTACCACTCTTAATCTTTCCTCAAGCTTGTTCATAGCCTGATCAATTTTAAAATTTTTTAAGGGCATAGCTGCCTGTGGCTTTTTTTTCTTCTTTACTTCATCTACAATAGGGAGTTGAATGGGTTTAGCTACTTTTTCGAGAAAGATAGGATTATCATAACTTTGAACATTCTCATGACCTGGTGTATAGGTTATTCCTGGGTAGTTGTATTTTGGAAAAGCTACCTGTTGAGGTTGGAAGAATGGTGCGGTTTGTTATGAACCAAAGCCTAAAGGATATGCCGAATTAGTAGCTTCTTATGAAGTATCTTCTTCCATTGATTTCCCTCTATTTATCCTTTTCAAGGCTTCTATAATTTGGCTTAGCTTACCTTCTAGTGCTTTTTGGGTATTTCTTATCCTTTAAAGCGACTGGCATTGTCCTATCCATCTTTCTCGTTCGAGCCCGAGTATTGTATTGATGAGTAGATATTCTTGCTCCTTAATACCACAATTAAAAATTCAATGATAATGTTATGATAATGAATGCATGAGTGAATGTAATGCAAATGGATAGAACTAAAAAGAAAAGAAAATATTTACCCCTTAAAAGAAATCTAACAAAAAAAAGTTTTCATTTATTCCGCAGGAGTCTATTTTACATCAAACCTAATATTGTTCCTTTATAAAACATCTAACTTGCTCATATTGGTCTTAGTTTCCTTAATAAAGTTCAACAGTTTCTGTCATTGCTCTCCTACTAATGCAATCAAAGTTTTTAATGCCTCAGCCTTTTCTGCCATTTCGCTTACTTGGATCATAGCCTTGCCTATCTGAACAGTGAGGTGTTCTATGTATCTCTATCTTCTTAACCCTTCTCTTTTACCGCACCACACCTGATAAGATAATTCTCTATGCCTTTCTATAAAAAACTTGACATGAGTTTTTTGTTCACTCAACTTTGATGTCAGAGTCAGGATGTGGTCGAAAAGGCATTGGTTTTCCTACTCAACCTCTATGAAAGCATTTTCTATGTGGTCATGCTCTTTTTTCAGCTCTTCATTTTCACAAGCCAACTTTGTATTGTTTATTTCTTTGGCTTATACCTGTATGCATAACCTCTTATGCTCCTATTGTAACTCTTTTAGCTCTTTTAGGGCATCATCCCATTCTCTAACAACTTTCTGGGCCTTATTGTATTCTTTAGAAATTTTATGGGCTTAGACCTCTAGTTTCTCTACTTTATTTTACCATTGGTCCTTTTCTTCCTGCAGCTTCAAGACCACTTGTCTTAGTTTCTCCTTCTCTATCTCATGCTCTAATTCGAAAGCTTTTTATAAAACTCTTGACTCATTGGTAAGTGACGATCCTGAGACCTAAATGCAATCTTCTGACCTCTCTTATTTTTTCAAACCAAATATCCCTGAGTAACTCGATCAATGAATGACCCTGGGCTTACTCTCTTGGGTTTTTCTCAAGATTTAATCATGTTATCAATCTTTTAGAAAGTTCAGGCTCCCCATATGAGTAGTTGAACTGGCTAAGCTTGCAAGTCATAGGAATAAATTGTTAAACTCCATGCTGCCTCCTTACCATTAATGGGGTAAAACTTGTTAAGCCCCATAAGCCTGGAAGTGGGAGCCCTATCTCATCTCCACATTGATACAACATAGGCTCCTTGCCATTCATAGAGCTAACCATTTTACCTGACTAGCTATGAGCCCTTATAGCAGACATTTCCATTTATTTTGAGTTATTACCTCTGGCCATGTACTCTAACAGAATTCTTTAATCGAACTTTGACTGTGCAAATAAAGTTTGGTAAAAGTACTTTTCTTGCATTCAAAATGGCTTTTCATCCATATATACAATAAGAGTAAATAGCCCATGAAATGTGTTTTGTCCATCTACCTATAGAAATTCAAAGATCTGATAGTTTTTACCAAAATAACTAGTGAAGGATTACAACCTCTTCCAATCTGCTCAAATAGATCCATCACTTCTATCTCAATGTGTCCTAAGACTTTAGAAAAAATAACCAACCCATATATGGCTAGAGCAACTGCATTCATTCCCTAATCATCATTTGGATGCTTGATAATGAAATCCTGGATAGAATTCCCTTATGATCTCTTTTCTCTCGAATGTATGAATCTATAGTCTCTTTTCCACTCCTAGCATCTGGCCCAGCTTCCTATGACTTCCTAATTTTTGTTTCTTCATGTATATTCTATCTGGATACAATAAATGCATACCCACCAGAGTTGAGTACTCCTCAATTGTTGGTACTAAATCAACCTCATTAAAGATGAAACATCGATAAGAGGGATCCCAAAACTATACCATCACCCTAATAAGTGAGTAGTCAACCTCCACTAACAACAGATATGCTATATGTTTAAACTTTTCACAAAAAGCCTCATACCTTGAAGAGGTCATACCATTCCATGTGTCTGATAGGCTTTTCAAGTCATTGTGTTTGAAGAGTAGATGAACTTCTTATGATAGTGTAGAGATATGACCAGGTGGCAAACAGTCTCCTTCTTCTAGCTGCCTTTTTTTTTATTCCATTCTCACTTTTATGGGACAGTCATATTTGGACAGCATAGATGAGGCGTAAAACTGACATTCTATGGAATCCATGAGGGCTTTTGTTGAAATAGTTTCGGGACAAGAATACTATGCAATCTGTGAACATGTTCATGAATGTGTAAAAAGAAGACAAAGAAATTAGTTAGTCATTTCAATGAAATATAGGGAAAACATAATAGTTAAGATAACAACATCACCTAGAATTTTGGATTATCTATAGAGGGTGGGAAAATAAGGCTTTATCTATGGTTGGGCTTCTAAAGTCAATTATATGTGGTTTGGGCCATTTCTAAAAGGTTTGTAAATTGTTCCCTATATCATGGTCCATTACAAACTAGTAAGGCACCCCAATCCTCATCCATCATAGGCTTCAAGCGGAAAGGGTTCAATCTAAGTTGAAGTGTTTCGTAGGCCCATGCGAAGAGATGAAATTTCACAAGAGTATAGGTACTTCACTCCCTCCTAAAGGTAGAGCCCGGGTGAAGGGCCTATGTTATGCACATGCAAATGAATGATAGATATAATAAGCAGATATTTAGACAAAATATAAATAATGAAAATAAAATAGACAAATAAACAATAATAAAGCAGATATAAGCAATGAAAAGAGGTAATTTCAAATTTGTTAGACAAGGCCTGGATAATAAGAAATCTTTTACTAGCTTGACTCTCTGATATGCTCTCCAGTGGAGTCGCCAAGCTGTCATAACGTATAGATTCATAGACCTACCGTTAGACTTGGAATGAAAGGGAGTCACCATCAATTTTTTTTGGTTAGGTGTGATTGGCCACCTGATTGAAGCTAGTCTACAAAATAAAGGTTAGGTTCGAAAGTTAATTGCACATGGGGAAGGTTATAACACCCTCACAACGCCCATCCAAAAGATGGTACCAGTACGATTTTGAATTATCCAAGCCTTGATCATCATTTTTTACCAAATAATTTATTAATTTTATTAGAGTAGTAAAATCTTTCAAAATTCTTATTTATTTGTTATTTTGAAAGCATTATCCGTAAAGATTTTTCTTCTTTTTTTTTAAGGTTTTTTTTATTTTTTTTTTGTTTTGAAATATATTTCTTTTAAAAAATATCAATGGTGGAAATAATTCTGTTTTTAATATAAACCAAAAAATAATAAAATAAAATAAAATAAAAATGAAAAATGGGTTAGAAATAAAATAAAATAAATAAAATCAAAAAATAAAATAAAATGGAAAAGGAAAAACCTACGATCGGGTCGAGTCAGAACGTGGGTCGATGTGTGGGTCTTCGAGTCAATCACGGATCTTGGCTTATCTAAAATGACGTCATGTAGGGGTAGTATATAAAGCACCCTTCAGCGTTTTTTCTCAAAAATCCCAGAGCCTCGCTCTATCTAACTCCAAAATCCTCTACCTTCTCTCTAAAAAACGCCATCGAAAATTTCAACCAAGATAAAAAAATTCATTAGTTTATGGAAAAGTTGCCTAAAAATTCAAATGAAAACTAGAAACCACTAGTTTTTGGGAAGTTGGCCGAAATGTGATAAAAAAATTCAATCGATTGCCGAAAACTTCATCGAAAAATTCATACTTCGTCAAAAAATTCAACCAAACCTAGAAAAATCCAAAAAAATTTGAAAAAAATTCTAGAAAAGTCCAATAAAACTCTCAGATGATTCTAAGCCTTCATCGTACCTTTTACAACCCTAAATTCACCTCCAGAAACCTGAATTCACTCTTAGAACGATAAATTAACTTGCAAAATCCCAAGACCAAATTTCGAAACCCTTTCTGCCTGAAATTTCCCCAAACCTTCTTTCAGTGATTTTCTCTCTGTTTTTCTATTTGTTCTTTTCTATATAATAGGTTTAGTTTATAGGCAACCTAGGATCAATTCAAAAAATGGACAGAATCAATCCCAGGCTTGATTCTTAAGATAACATTCTGTCTAGATGAGATTTTAGGTCCAAAATTTTAGCAGTATTAATTTGGTTCTGTGTTGACCCCAAAATATTGTGATCCTGATTTTCATTCATGTGTAAGTTGAATAGAAAAGGAAAATAATAATAATAATAATAATAATAATAATAATAATAATAATAATAATAATAAAAGTAACTAATTGGACCAAACAAGCTATAATGGGTTTGACCAAAATGGCGTATAGTTTGGCTCGACCAGAATGGGCCTAGTTAGGCTTGGACCAAAATGAGCCCAATTAGGCTCGGACCAAAATGGGTGTCTATAGTTACTATTTCAAAAGAACTTGATAATCCTGCAATTCTTATTGTTGGTGATTATGAAATAGATTTAGTATAAACGATTCGAGTAGAAGAACCAAAAAATGAAAATGAAGAAGAAGAAGAAGAAGAAAAAGATGATGATGATGATGATGAAAAAGAAAAAAAGAAGAAGAAGATGATGATGATGATGATGATGATGATGATGATGATGATGAAACACATGAGTTTACTTCTTCTAGTAGGAATTGATGTATGTAGTGTGATTTTTAGTACTATATAAAATGTTTATTCAATGTGGTCAATATATGTAATGTTAAATATAATACTTGATTTAGCTTATTTTAATTATAATATTTTATGTGCTTATTTTTATATATTTTGCTCATTTCATTTACTCTTTTAATCATTTAAATTTAATCTTGTATTTCTAAAATAATATTATATATGTATTTTTTTCTTTATGTTTTTGGAATACTTATGGAATGTTTTTGTTCTATATAATAGTTATGATGGGATGTCATGCAAAGAGCGTTATTCAATGAGGTGGTTTTAGGTAAGATCAATAAAAGGTGATTCATGTATCGAGTTATCGTTACTACCAATATAATATGATCCACCATACAGGTCATATTTAGTATAGATACAGCGTGATCCACCATAATGGTCACCTTTAACACTGATGATGGTTGATCCACTGATGGAGCATGATGTCAATCTAGAATTCGCTGATGAACCACCACCTGGAGAAAAAAAAAAAGGGATGAAAATAGGGTAGAGGATTAAGGGGTGAACAAAAGCTTACCAATTCCTATAGATTTAGACAAACAGGTATGGATTACTCCGCTAGGAGATAGGTATGACAAAATTTTGTTATAAATATTTTCTTATTGTTATTTGATTTTGAAACAATTTGTGCAGTTTGCAATTTAAACTATAGATTTTTTCTTATTGTTATTTGGCTTTGAAATAATTCATGTAGTTTAACTAATCTCACTAATAAATAGATGTTAGTAGTTGTTTTGAGCAATCATTGATTAGTTCAACAATTTCAGGCATAATTTAAGGGAATTTTACTAGTCCTTGGCCTACATGGGATAAAGTTCCTACGCCAATGAAGTTTTTTATGGTTTGAAAAATTTAAGATAGTAATTGGATATTAATTTTTTTGTATATATATTTTTTATTTGAATGAAAAGTTGAAATTCTTGTCAATGACTTATTGTATTCATATTTATTATGTTAGAAAAAATGTCATTGGGTTGAGTCAGATGTGCTCTTACTCAATGGTATAGAATAATATTTTTTAGAATCGATTGAAAGACTTGTTATATGATAAGAGTGAATTGGTGATGAAAGAGCATGGAGTTGATAACAACATACATTATAAAAGGATGGAGTGGAGGTCGATCACTGCTCTAATTTAAGATGCTCTTATTGAAAATATATGGAGCACTCCGAAATGGCAAAACATCTATGCCAAAGTCAAACAAAATCATTAGACACAAAAAGAAGAAAGTATTATGAAGCACATTGGCAGTTTAATTACATTTCTTGTTCATAAAAAAGAATGGTATGCTATTTTTTCACGAGTTATTTTATCATAAAGTGGTCAATTTTATATAAATTACATTGTTACATATTTCATTGAATATGTCTTTCAATGAATACAATCACTTGAGTTGCAACAAGAATCGACATTTATAGAAGTTTTCAATTGCACTCATAGATGTTCAGAGGAAGTGGTGATTTCATTGACAAGAAGTCCAAAGTTGTCAGTGTATGTGACTTTCCAATTACTTTGTGAATACTTTCAAATTACTACCTTACTTTATTGAAATATATAATATCTTGTGTGTTTTGAGATGCAAAAACTTTGTGAAAAGTCAAAACTGTTGTGTAACATGTTTTGTTATTTTGGTTGTGTATTGTGATTGTTAATGAACTATCTTTATAGTATATTATGATGAGATCACATTTGCAAAAGGTGAAAAGTATTGCATATTTTGCTTTATGATTCTATTGTGTATTGTGATTGTTGATGAAGTAAATAGTGTAGTAATTGAAAGCCTAGTCATTGTAAAAAATTTAGTATTGAACTAGATAGTGTTTTATGAGTACTGAGATGAGATCATAATTGTGAAAGGTGAAAACTACTGTATATATTACTTTGTAATTCTAGCTGTGTATTATGATTATTGATGAAGTAGATAGTATAGTAATTGTAAGAAATTTAGTATTGAACTAGATAATGTTTTGTGCATATTGAAATGCAATGACTTTGTTAAAGGTGAAAACTATTGTGCATTTATGATCAAATCTTGACATTTTGAATTGTTTAAAATTGTCTTATTTTATTGAACTATATAGGTAAAATGTAATGATAATTGTTTTAAACTTTTTATAAGAAAACTATGTTGCTGCATTATCTTAAAAGTACAATGAAAACTCTTCCAATCATCCAGATTTCTTTCTATAGGCATGGATTGAAGCTATTAGAAGGGTTAAAGCTATGCGCACTCATGTATATGACTTTGGATCTGTAGATAGATATAAGGACTTACTTTACTCAAGTCAATTCACTGTTGCAGCAAGAATGTCTCACTCAATTTGTAGTCCACCATCTATGCCTTCTTCGCCTCAGATGCAAGAATAAATTGATGAGTTGAAGACTAAGCTAAAAGTTGAGCTTCGATCTTTCATAGATCAAATGATGCGGTTGATGGGGTCTAAATAATTTTTGCCAACACAATTTTTTAGACCTAATGATGATAACAAAGTTTTTGGATTAAGAGATGTAGTAGCAATATGACAATTTTTAGGATTTGTATGATGTACTTTATGGATGTTTGGATGTTATGGCTATTTATGGATGTTATGGCTATTTATGGATGTTATGGAGGTTAACTTTATAACTTGGATTGTTTATAAATTTATGATGTGGATTTGATATTTTAATTAATAAAAATAGACAAATAATAAACTTTTTAAATAATTACAAATGTTTTAATTTTAATTTACAGGTTTTTTCAAATAATTATAGATGAAATTAATCAATTTATTGATGAAATTATAATTTTATCAATGGATTTTACTAAAAGAATTTCAATATTACAAACGAAATTTTAGTATTACTGATAGAATTTAGGCCATTACTGATAGAAAGCAATTTTAGTGATCGATTATCAATCAATTATGGATGGATCACCGATGGATTACCTATGAATTTTACCAACGGATTACCGACACTTTTACTGATAGATTTTATCGATGGATTTTCCTTTTAATTATCGACAAAATTATTACTGATGGAATTTATCCACGAAAAATTTCATTCGTAATTATCAACAGATTTAACGCATTATTGATGGATTAGTATTATCGACTTGTCTATCATCAATAAAATTTTTCATCAATAAATTCTGTTGATAAATGTATTACCCACAAATTTTAGGTTATTACCAATGAAAAATTCCATAGGTGATATCCTTTTTTTTGGTAGTGTGTTCCATAACCTAGAATAAATCTGTTACCACAACTACACATGACGCACTTCATAATCTAAGATAATTAAAGGAAAGACGGTGAGATGCCTATTTTTTCTTTACCTTGTTAATTATTCATGATTAATTTGATTCATATAATGGCATAGGAAGAAAAGTCAAACAAATTCCTAAACTTAGTGGGATCGTGGCCACATGAAGTTAATATATCTAACAAAATTTATCCTCATCAGCCTAATCTAAAAACTATCTCGCTCGGCTTGTGCAGCTTCTGCTCTAATCATCTCACTAAAATATGTAGTGTAAGAAAAGGCAGCATTGGATTAGCAGAGAGAAATAAATTCTCTGTCCTGATAAAACCACACAAGGCATGCATAAACGAAAATGAAGCAGCAAACTGATCAAACAAATGCCATTGACAATTATAAATTGAAAATTACTGAAGGCAAGAAGAGTAATAGCTATATATGAAGACAACGTAGGCATTAATTAATAAATTAAAAAAATGAGAGGGGAAACAGAAAGTGGAAATCATGTCTATTGTAAATTTGTACACATATTAAGGTTTCTCTTGCTTTTTTTGGCTTGATATTTTCCACAAAATATGAAGGATTGTAACTAAATCCTTTAAAAAAAAAAACTAAATATCCTAATTGACTAAGTTGTGTTATTGTCAACCTAGTAAACATAGAAGAGTTAATAATTATATAGTCTGGCAATAGGTTGAATTTTTAATTTCAATAATTAAAATCAAAATTTTAACAACCTCATATAAAAAAATTGGTAACATAGTGTTAATTAAAAATTGTTCATAATATTTCATCATATATCCAAGTCTTAAAAGGAATTTGAATAAGATCTTGCATAAGGGTTAATTTTATTAGTTAACAAATACTCTGAATTAAAGATTGATCCAAAGAAATGTGATCTAATTAACTTGGAAACTGAAAAAGCCATTCTAATCAAATGAACAAACCCATAATTATATCAATCTAAATGAACGAAAGAATTAAAAATGAACAGAAAAATGTATATTTTCTTGTAAAAAAAGGTTGAACAATCAAAAGACCAAAAACTTATTTGAAACCAATCCAAACACCAAATTAATCGATGAGTTTTGGATTAATAAAAATGAAAAGAAAGAGAACAAATCACATAATAAATATAGGAGAATAGGTTTAGAGAAAATATATTAATAATTTGGTTTAGAGAAAATTAAGCAAAAGATAGTATATTTATGATGTTTTTTTTTCTTGAAGATCTAACGGGGGCTCAAGCCCTCATTGACATAAAAAATTTATGAATTTTTGTGTTATAAATAAAGTTTAAAGAGTGTTCATTGATTCGGTTTATTTGTTCTTGATAGTAGTATTGATTCTATTTATTGTTATCATTGTCACAGTAGAGGAAACATTTTCAGCGATAAATACTTTAAAGACTTGTTTGTATAATGGAAAGCAAGATCAATTAATTTTTTTTTTTTTTACATTATGCAACATAAATAGTTGAATGATAGTTTAATTGTGCACATTAAGACAAAAGTGTCCAAAAGTATTGATAATGAAGTTATTATACAATATTTTCAAATTATGAAATTGTGTCAAAGACAACTGTAAAATTTTTACAATGTGATTAGATATGGAAGTTTTAGCTTTTTTTAATACTATTATGTTGTTATTATTGTTTTTCCTAAAATTTAATAAATTTGAACTAAATCTCCACTAAATAAAATTTCTAACTCCACCACTACTTGAAGACATAAAACAAAAAGTGATAATTTTTTTATTGATTTTTAAATAAGTTTCTTGATGTCTTTGCTTTTGAGTTGAGAATTTGAGATTAATTTTTTAAGTTTCTTGTAAGTATTTACTGATAGATAGAATAGCATTCTAGATAAATAGTTTCTTTATTCTTAATTTATCTTTGAATCCCTTACCTTAATACTTTGATTAAAAAGAGCATTACATGAATAATTTGAATCTGTAACCTTCAAATGACAATTTTAACGATATGCCAACTGATTTTTCGATCGATTGACTGGATAAGTAGTTAATTAGGACAATGTTTTTTCAAAATGATAAAAATTGTCTTGACAAGATTAATTAGCGTTGCTCAATTTAAATATATACAAAATGGAAATGAATAAAACTAATAAAATAAATGGTTAAATAAAAAATAGCCCTTGTACTATTATACACTTTCTATTAGTTTGGCATCTAGAGAAATAAAATTATCAATTTGATATTGAAACTTTTATTCCGTCATTCATTTTGGTATCTTGGACTAAAATCATTAGTCAATTTGTTAATATCGTATGAACATCCAATAAGAATCTAACACATGTCAAAAAATCCATTTAGTATCATATCATCAATTGTCATGTAAAATCTAAAAAAAATTTCTCAAAAATTTTAAAAAATTTTCAAAATATCTGAAATATTCTAAAAATTATAAAAAAATAAAATATTTCAAGAGATTATAAAAATTAAAAAAATTATAAAAACTTAAAATATAAAAAAATCACGTATTTTTAATAAAAAACCCAAAAAGATTTTGAAATTTTCAAAAAATAAAAAATTTCAATAAAATAAAATTTTCTTAAAATTCAAAAAAGGGTTCCCAAAAATTTTTTAAAAATTGAAAGTAAAAATATCTAGCATGTTTTGAAAAAATTGAACATTAAAAAAATCTAAACTTTTATAAAAAAATTTCTTAGAAATTTTATAAATTTTGAAAATAAAAAATTTCAAAAATCTGAAATATTATAAAAATTAAAAAAATTTTAGGAAAACTAAAAAACTTAAAATTTTATGAAAAAAATAAAAAAAATCATAAAATATATTAAAATATTAAAATTACACCACTCAGAAAAAGGAAAATTTTTCACAATTTTTTCAAAAAAATTTAAAATTTTTTAAAATTTTTGGATTTTTCCAAAATATTTTAGATTTTTTATTTGCAATTTTTAAGTTTCATTGAATTTTTTTAATTTTAAGAAAAATTTCTTTTTATTAAAATTTCTTTTTATGAATTTTTCATCATTTTTTGGATATTAAAATTTTGAATTTTTTGAATCTTTTAAGTTTTCA
Source organism: Durio zibethinus (assembly GCF_002303985.1). The sequence goes on along the minus strand of NW_019167849.1, from coordinate 7,294,386 downwards.
TAATTTTTTTTAATTTTTTCAATTTTTATAAATATTTGAGTTTTTTTATAATTTTTAAAAGTATTAAAGATTTTTATAATAAAATTTAAAATTTTTATGAATTTTTTTAGAAATTTTCCTTCAAGGTTTATGCGATAATTGATGATATGACAGTGACTAGACTTATTGACATGTCAGCATTTTATTAGATGTTCATGCCAGTCAGCAAGTTTACTAATGGCATTAGTTTCAAGTACTAAAATGGATGATGGAATGAAAGTTAGAGTATTAACGAATCAAGAATATACTTGTGATAATGAAAAAAAATTAATAAAAACAAAGATATAAACAATAAAAATTAAAAAAGATGCAAAGAACTTTTGAGAGAATTCTATTACCTATAAGCTATAGATCGATTTCAAAGTTGTTTGTGCCAAGCTCCAAGTTGAGGGGTAAAACCCTAAAATCATAAGAGAGAGAGGAAAAAATGGTTAAAAGCAAAGGCAGTGAGTATTCTTTGCACTTGTACTTTGACACTCAAGTCAGAAGTTGACTATAAGAGGTCACAAGGAGAGTAAAATAAAATAAAAATAGAAGAATACAAGATGATTAGATAGTAACTGGATGGCCCTATTTATAGATGGAAGGTGAGGGATTTGTAGTAAATTGGTGATGTGGTCAAGTTGACTGGTCACTGTACATGTCAAGTCGACCTAAAAGTCAAAATTGCTCCTAAATGTCTACTGATAGTCTTTAATGAGAGAAAAGACCATTTTGCCCATTGGGCACAAAAATAACCCTAACATTATGTCCTCTAATCAAGCAATCTAAGTATTAAACTATTGAGAATAGACTTGGCTGATCTGGTATATGCTGATTTGATGTGTGCTTGATGGTGTCGAGCTTAACCTTAAGAGTGGGTTTTGAATTATACACTTAATTGGTCTGTCCGAGGGTTACCAAGGTGAGTGACCTAGTGTTGATGTGGGCAAAGGTTGGACCAAGTGAACCTGTGAGTAATTACCGACTTGATTTATGTGTCTAACATAGTGTGCACTAATGTGAGACTTGTGTTTTTTTTCTTAGTGTTTGAATTTGATTTTTTGGTTTAACACAAGGTTGACCTGGTGTTTGACTAGTTTGGTCAGTTTGACTTGGGTTTTTGAGCAATCTGAGTAAGTGGAATGATCAATTTGCTCCTTTATTATCTATCCTAAAAGCTAGATGAAATAGTGTCCCTCATGTAGAGACTTTGGTGGTAGTTTTGAGAGCCCAAAATACACCGGGTAGCTTGTAAGCTCATTTACCTTTAATTTCATCTAGCCCCCTTTTTAGGGCTTTTAATATAGTTTTATTGGCTGCCCCAGCTTGCCTATTAGATTGGGGGTGGGCGATCGAAGTGAACCTCAACTCAATATGGAGATTGGCACACCATTTCTTAAACATTGGATAGTCAAATTATTTTTCATTGTCCATTATTATGGACCGAAGTAAACCAAATTTATATATTATGTTCTTTGAGACAAACAGTTCAGCCTGAGCTTTTGTAGTGGTGGCTAGGGCCTTGGCTTCAAGCCATTTTGTTAAGTAGTCAACTGCTATTATTACAAACCATTTTTGCCTTATGGTTAGGGTGAATTGGCCAATGACATCTACCCTATCGCATGAAAGGCCAAGGGTTAATGATAGGGACTAGTTCAATGGATGGGAGGTGTTGTATATGTGCAAACCTCTAGTATTTATCACATTTCTTAACTTGGTTCATTGCATCTTTTCTAATAGTTGAACAATTATAGCTCTATCTGAGTACTTTATAAGCGAGTGACAGAGGTCTAAAGTAGTTGCTATAAATTTCCTCATGTATTTTCTTGAGTACATAGTTTACTTCTTCTTCATTTACACATCACAAGTAGGGCAAACTAAAAGATCTTTTATACAGTTTCCCATTTATCATAGTGCACCAAAGAGCTTTTCTCATTAAAGCTTTAGCTCGGACCTTATTTTAGGGTAGTTCCTTTATTATTAGGTATGCTTTGATAAGAGTCATCCATGATTTTTTCCTTTCAATTTGGCCAACTAGTTTTTCCTTAATAGTATTCTTTGCTAGCTGTTCCACCAGAACATGAGTTGAGCTTTCCTTTCTCATCCCTAAAGCTAGTTTAGACAATGAGTCAACTAATGTGTTTTTTTACCTTAGTAGTTTTTTGGCCTCGACCTTAAAGAATGCAACCAAATGGGGTAGTGCTTTATCTAGGTACTTCCTTAGTCCTTCTTTTCTAGCTTCAAACTATTTGTTTATTTGGCTGACCACTAGTTGTGAATTGTTGTATACAATAATGTTTTTCACATTCAGCTCGACTGCCAATCTCAAGCCAATGATTAAGGCCTCATTTTTACCTTGTTATTTGAATTTTTGAACCCAAACTTTAGGTTTTTTGGATTGATTAGAATTAGGTCGGCTTCATTTCTTTGGCTAATAGATGACCTATTAATAAAAAGTTTCCACATTTCTTCCTCTTTGATTTCAATAGCCTCTTTGGGTTGCTCATCGATTTGAACCAAGATGTATTCTACGATAAAATCTACTAGCACTATTGATTTTAGGGCCAAACTCGAAAGTATATATAGGTTGTACTTACTGAGTTTAACCAAATGATTAGTCTACCAAATATTAATTGTGTGGGCTTAAAAGTATCACCTGAGTTTTTTAATCGATGTGACAATTGCATAGGTCAGTTTTTTATTTTAGAATAATTCATTTTAGATCTTATCAACACTTTAGTTACAAAATACACCAATCTCTATCTTTTTTCTTCTTTTATGACTAAACTGAGCTAATAACTTGGTTAATCATGTGAAGTATAGGTAGAGCATTTTGTCAAGCCTCAGCTTTTATATGATAGGTGGTGAGGAAAGAAATTATTTAAGCTTTTCAAAAGCATTTTAACACTGTGGTGTCCATCTGAAGTCTGAGATATTCTTAAAGATTTTAAAGAACAGTGGGCACCGTTCCATCGACTTGGACATAAATTTGCTTAAAGCAACAATTCTCCCTATTATCCTTTACACCTTTTTGTTGATCAGGTAGCTGAGAAACTTTTCTAACATTACACCAAAAAGATATTTTCTCAAGTTGAGTCTCATGTTGTACTTCCTTAAGGTATTGAAGGTTTTTTTTCCAAATCTTTTAAATGTTCAGTCAAGCACTTATTTTCACAATCATATTATCCACATATACTTTCATATTTTATCGATTTGGTCTTTAAAGATCTTATTAACTAGCCTCTAATAGGCTACTTCTACATTTTTTAAGCCAAAGGGCATGACCTTATAACAATACAAACCTTTTTATGTTATTAAGACTATTTTTCTTCATTTTTTAAAATATTTTAATCTGATTATAGGTTTAATAAATGTCCATGAAATTAAGCAAGCTGTGCTTGGCACTATCATTTACTAGCCAATCCATGCTAGGAAGAAGAAAGCTTTTTTTTGGACAAGCTCTATTAAGGTCAGTAAAGTTCACACACATTCTCCATTTCCCTTTATGCTTTTTTACCATGACCACATTGGCAATCCAATTAGGATAGTATGCCTCCCTGATGAAACCTGTTTTTAATAATTTGGCAACCTCTTCCTCTATTGTTTTTTGTTTCTTTAGGGCAAATGTCTTTTTCTTTTGTCAAATTAGTTTTACGTTTGGATCAATGTCCAGTCGATGGACTATCATTTTAGGATTTATAGCCAGCATGTCGAATGGAGTCCATGCAAATAAGCTTGCATTATTTCTTAATCATCGAATTAGTTATTCTTTATAGTGAATATTTACCCTAATTTGCGTACACTTTTTAGAATTATTCTCCCAGAATGGTATAAAGATGAGGTCTTCTACCAATTTTGGTTGGTTGTCATCAATTTTTGGTCTTTGATCAATGATTTTTTTTCTTAATTAGGTCAAGATTATTTTCTATGAGAAGGAGAAATCCCAATGTAACTATTACTTGATTGTCAATGAAACAATTAGTAAAAAAGTAGAACTTGATCAAAATGTAGAATTTCATTTCAAATTTTCTTTAATCGACTTAAAAGCTTGGTTCTGTTTCATAGATATGCATATTTGCTGGCCTAATAGCTTAGCTATGGTAGATCATTGACTTAAAAACTCGGTCTTGTTTGTCATGTATGTATATATGTTAGCTTAAGAGCTCGACTTCTATACGTTTGCTCAAAAATTGCAAAAGTTCGTAATATGTACAACTCTCAAGCTTAAGAGCTTAAAGTAGCTTAATAGTGTACTTTTTTTCCTTTTTTTTGTTTCATAGTGCTTCTACCAAAGTTGTTTTACTTTACTTTTTCCACTTCCCTGACATTCACATTGGTCACATGTGCCTTCTCTGGTTCCTTGGTTTTGGTCAATTTATCAATATACTTCCTAGTCCTACCCTTTATCATCGTCACATAACATTATCGTACTATGGATTGGTCTCTTTTGACCTTTCCAACCCTATTTAGCATCGAAAACTTAATCTTTAAATAAGGAGTTAAGCCAACTACCAACATAATAGACTAGCTAGGTCAACCTAAAATCATGTTGAAAGCTAAAGGTATGTCTACCATCATAAATTCAATAACCGAAGTGATGCATCTTAGCTCGATGCCTAGTGTGATCGGTAGCCTAATAGTTCCCTTTACTGGTCCTTGCTCATACCTAAAACCAATTAAAATGGTAGTGAATGGCTTCAATATTTCTTCCCTTATACCCATTATGAACATGGTGGCATAGTATATACATCAATTAAACTTTCGTATCAAATAAAATCTTTCTCACCACGTGGTTGTACACCACAACAATGACTGCTATTGCATTTTCATGAGAAACTGAATCCTTTCTAAATCTTTTGAGCTGAAAGAGATCAACTTATCTTTCTAGATTTTTTCTTTCATAGCTAAGAATGCAAAGGCCATGATCATCCTTTAGTCAAACTTCTTTTGACCGAGGTAGAGCTCCCACTAATTATCACATTAATGATGCCCATAATGGGCTAGTTGCCTATAGCTTGGCCTTATTCCTCTTGTTTATTCTTATGATTTCCACCACCTCAATTCCCTTCTGGTCTCCCCCTAATTCTTTTTTAACTCTTCTCTTTGATTTTCCTTTTTGTAGTCTAGCTTGCCTTGACCTTATTTTGGTTGATCCATAATTCTGTCCAACTGACCTCTTCTGATCAAACTTTTTATCTCACTTTTTAGGTCGACACAATTTTTAGTGTTATGGTTGAAGTCCCTGTGAAATGTGTAACATTTGTTAGGGTCTTATCGAGTGTTCTACCTCAGTGGCTTTAGCCATATGAGCTCGGGGTCCCTTTCTATTTACATCATAATACTCTCTCTAAAGGTATTCAATGATATGTGGTTCCATTGTCTGATTAGGCTTCTAGCCCTAGGGTACTTTTTTTGTTTCTCTCTTGAGGAAGGATCATAGATTTCCTTACTTTTTTTTCAATCGAAGAGGTGGCATAAGTCTCTCTCACCTTATTTTTTATTATAGCTTCAATATTTATATTTTTTTTGCAACAAGTACCACGTTGGCTAAGGTTTTTGGCAATTCAAGAAAGAGTGTAAGCTTCAAATGTTACTCTTTGTCATTGAATCCACTAGTTATGACGGCAACTATAGTGGTCTATTCTAAGTCTTTTATGTTGAGAGTTTTTGAGTTAAAACATGTTATATAATCTTTTAGAGATTCATTTCTGCCTTAGTAAATAGACATCAGACTGAGTATTGTTTTCTTAGTTCTCTTATTGTTGACAAAACAAGACAAGAAAGCATGACTAAGCTTTTTAAATGTGGTAATGGACCCGATTTCAGAAGATAATACTAGGATCGAGCTACCCTTTTGAGCTAGACTTTTACACATGAAACACTACAACAAATTTGGCCATTAGTGGCACATAGAATAATGTCACTAAATATTTGTTTTTCATAACCATATATATTCCTTGACAAAAAATTAAATGTTACAACATTCATCACGTTTGCACCGTCACTAAAGGTCTAATGTGACAATAACAAAATATCCTTACCTATTGTGAATCTACCATGACAATAAAATAAAACGTCACCTTATGCTTTATTTTTTATGATGTTAATTTTCGTCAGCTATGTATAAAAAAAAAGTCATTAAATGCTATAATTGTCACAAAGTAAATGAAAAAATTTGTTATATTAGTGACGAAAGTTAAATAATCACAGTATTAGTGACATAGTTATTGTTACTATATTGGTGACACAATTATCGCCACCAATGATTATAAGATAATGTCTACCGTGATAATAAAATCAAACGTCACCTTATACTTTTTTTTTGTTTCTTGACGTTAGTCTACGTCTGTTATTTATGAAGAAAAAGTCATTAAAAGCTATAACATTACAAAATAAATGATAAAACCCAATATATTAGTAACGAAAAGGTAAATCATTATAGCATTGATGACATAATTATCATCACTAATGATTATAAGATAATGTCAAACGTGACAATAAAATCAAATGTCAACTTATGCCTTTTTTTGTGACGTTAGTTTTTATCACTCTTTATGAAAAAAAAGAAAAAAATGTCATTGAAGGCTATAATTGTCACAAAATAAATGATAAAATTTGATATATTAGTAACAAAAGGTAAAGCATCATAGCATTGGTGACATAATTAATGTCATTAAATCCTATATATAAAATAAAATCATCACAATCATTTATGAAAATAATCCAATGTAGTGTTCTTGCAAATCCACTAAATATTTGAATTGGTTTTTAAATGTAGCATATTCTCTAAAGTTTACCATAAAATCATATAGAAATAATATTGTTTAAAATGCAAAGAGTATCAGAACTACAAAATAAGTAGTCATTGAAATCTTGTTTTTAAGCTCTCAATCCAAATCTTGCACAAGGGTGATTGTGTTGATGGTGAATTTGTGTCACTTGAAGTTGTAATAAATAATTAATAACAAGTATTAAAACAAACCACAATACACATAAAAAGATTAAAACATATATAAAAAACAAACTAATCCATTTTATGGATATCAAATTTTTAAATGAGGCCCTACCTTATATTAAAAAATAGGCCTTGTCAAGAAATTGACAAGTAAACTTCATAAAAACTCAATAAATAAGTAAAAATCAATTGATTTGTAAAAAAGGAGTGACAAAAAAGTTAACCATTTTTACTTTTGAATTAGGTATTAAACAAAGCCTAGATATATAATGCTAGCAACATCACAACCACAATAAAATCAATATAACAAAAGGCACCACGAGCTGTATCACTTATACTAATGCCTGTATTTGAAATATAGCTAGTTGAAGAACAACTTACTTGAATGGCTAACATGTTTACAAAATTCTAATATATAATGGCTAGCATAACTAGAAAGAATTGTTGCAAAAAAAAAAAAGTTAATAGTATTTAACAGATTATAAGCACATAGATAAAGGTATATTCAAGTATATACTTGTAAATTGGGGGATGGGCACTTGGATTCCAGCAGCTATTAAAGCATTTATCATAGTTTCAATTTGAGCTTGAAAAAACCCAAAAGTTTACTTATATTGTTGAAGTTCTTCCTGTGTCTTTTTAAAATTTTCTTCTAAGTTAACAACACTTGTAGACAAGGTTTTAGTACTAGATTTAGGCTTGTATCCAAGTCCTTTGATGTATCCTAACCTAGTATCAAGCACTTCATCCATGACAGCATAAATAATTTTAGGTTCTATTCCTTTTTTGGTAAGAACTGATTGTAACTCCACTATTTTCTCCTAGCATTTAACAAAAATCTTGATTAACTCAAAAAATTATATTACAACAATAAATTTATAACTCTTAATTTGAAATTTCGTACATAAGCTACTTGAGCTTCAAGTGTTGACTATATTTTATTCTTTGACTAGTGAGTTGCCTTAAAAATTTCTATCCTATTAGGTTTTTCATCGTCTTTGCACTACAAAATTGTACATGATTCTTCATCATCTTTGTCAGATTCTTCCATAGACATATGATTCAGTGTTTCATATGTTTTTTTCCATTAAATTAGACTCAATGATATTAGGAACAATATCATCCCTATCTAGTGGTATTTCATTTTCATCAATTTGCATAATTTTATCACTATCAAATATTTCATTCTCTTGATCTATTTGATTTTCATCCACATCAAACATTTCACCAACTTCAACATGCTACATCTTTGGAATATCATACAAGTGCCTATGATGAAACTTTTGCACTATTATCTAATCTTTCCCTAACTTGGTATTATCCAAGTAAAACACTTGCTTTGCTTGAATTAGTAAAATATAAAAGTCATTCTCATACATTTGCTAGGATGGTCAAATTCAGCAAGTCCCCAATTTATCAAGTGAAGTTTGCACAACTCATGGTTTATCATGACATTGTAAGACTTGACATTTTCATGCATTATTCCATGTGAATGGTAGTAATCTAATGCCTACAAAGCAAAGAAATCTTTTCCTATCATCATATGATGCAAACACGCAAATTAAAAATCCATCAAAAGCTTAAAAAAGATAGTCAATCTTAGGAAATCAATCAAAGTAATGAGTAAAACTAAAAACAACCACCAGACAAATAACATGATGAAGCATAGTTCTATATATACAAGTTTAAATGAGAGGTGTAGTATTATCTTGAGAAGTTCATATATGTAGTAGTGGATATGATAGTTTGTCAAAGTAAGGTAGAGAACTTAGAAATCCGTACTGTTAACATACTTAAATATCGAGCTAGGCACTTTTGAGTGCTAATCTTTTACAATATCAAGAAGTTTAACAATATTTGGCCTACTATATAGATTCTAAAGGATTTTATCTCTCTTTTAATTTGCCAATAATAATAATAATAAATATTACATTTATAATAATCATTGCAAATGCACCTTAAAGTTCTATCTCATATAAATTTACTCGAATATTAATCAAATTTGATAGATAATAATAAGTTCTAACCTTCTTTTTTTTTATGGGCTTAAGGATTTTGATTATATTGTGCTTATTGTTATTGTCATTTATGGCTATGAAAACTTTACTGTATTTTTGCCTTACAATTTTATGAACAACTTTATAATCATCTTGGTCATTAAAATAGAACACAGTAAAACAAAAATGATAAAAAAAAATCAATTTACGCTAATCTGGAACTGAATCAAACAGTTAACATTAGGATTATATTAAAAAAGTTATAGAAATGCTTAAGTAAGTGTCACTAGTAAGATTAGAAGATCTCGTTAATTAAAGCCAATTACAAAATCTTGAATTTGTTATAGTGGATGTAACCTATTTTAAATTTTGATTAAACAAATCAAGAACAAACCTAATCAAGGATCAACACTATTTTGAGGAATTAATTTAAAATTTACCCTCAACTCATAATCCTAGTACTCTTTAGGATGAAACATGTTGATGTTAGGATAAACACGAGATTTGGACATGATTCATCAGTGATTGGGATAAAAGATCTTGTCGATCTTATGATTATCATCATATAACACCATACATTGATGTGATAAAATTGCAATATCATTAATAGTTAACTAAAGTGTTCAATTTGTGACAAAAATTAATAACGTCACCTAAAATCTCTTACAAAAAATTTATCATGGATAAAATTTTAAATTGGTAACAAAATTATAACATCACCTAAAATAAAAAAATGTCACAAAAACATCTCACCAAATAAATTTGGCGGTAAGATTTTGGTGATGTTATCGTGTGACGATTTTGATATCGTCATATAAAATATCAAAACAATATAAAAATGTGATGAAGTATATTTTTCATCACATTTTACATACCTTGCATGACGAAATATAATGTGTCACTTAGAAAAATTATGAGAAATTACTAAATTTGTTGTAGTGAGAGCCTTATCCATTCCTTGTATTAACATATTAGTTCTATAAAGTTTCAAATAACCAAAAGAATCAATTGTACCATAATAAATTTTTAAGGTTGGCATCTTAAACCCTTTAAGAGGCATGGTCTGATCTATTTCTTTAATAAAGGGTGATCATTCTAGGAACCTTAGCTTGTCCTCAAATGCGATGGCTTTTCTTTCAATTTTTTATCTATGGCTTGCATCCTGGCTTCGAAGTCTCTGTTTGATTATGGCTCTAAGTCATTCTGTTTAGATTCTTGTGCAATGGCATGAGTGGAGTTATGGCTAAGGTAATGGTGATAGGTGGTTAGAGTGGTATGTTCTTCTTCTTTTGACGCTGAAGAGGCTTTAATGTTCTCATAGCTCGGTTGTCTCTCTGCTGGCTATTTACTAAAGGTGACTACATTGGGTACATTAGAGGTTTGTAGTAGGATTATAATTTGAAGCAATTCTTTAAGGGACTAGATTTTGTTATTTAGGGCTTGGAATTGTTCCATGGTTGATCTTACTTGCATAAGCATAAATCAGTTTGTAGATTGGTTGGTATGTGTCTCAGTTTCAATAGGAATAGTTGGCTCTCTTTCTTTAGGAACTCTTTTTCTGAGCGACATTGTTTAGCTCGACTAAATAATGTATATACCCCTACCTGATGTGTCAAATGTTTGTGTCAAGTTTTGAGCTAAAGGATAAAACCTTAAAATCATAAGACAAGGGCAGAGAGTAATTATATGTAAAGGCAGAGAGTGTTCCTTACACTAGCACGTTCAAGTCAAATGTTAGCTATAAAAGATTAGAAAAATAGTAAAATAAAAGGAAAGTAAAAGAAAGCAAGATGATTGATAGTACCTAGATGGCCTTTTTTATTGATGAAAAGTGAAGGGTTTGCAAGGTACATTGGTGATGGGTCAAGCTGACATGGCATTGTGTATGTTAAGTTAGCCCAAAAGTAAAAGATGTCCCTATTGTTTACTGGCAATCTATAATGAGGGAAAAACCATTTTGCCCTTTAGACCTAAAAATACCCCAAAGAAAAGTGATTAAAAATACATAAAGTTTAAATAACATTGAAGAAACCTATCAACTAGAAAGAGTAAAAGCATTAGTTGACTATAGTATTAACTAAGAAAACATGTAAGTAGATAACATGTATATTGGTTAGATTTTTGAACATTAAGAGTTTAAAAAGATTTAGGCACGTAAGATTTTTTTTATTAGAGTTAACATAAATTAAAAGTATATTAAAAATTAAAAAAGTTCATACAAATTAAAAATGTATTAAAAATTAAAAAAATGTTTGTTGACTATTTCTTCACTCCATCCTACAAAATCTCACAATTTTCAATAAAAAAATAGAAAGATATGTATATATCCATGTAGCATAATTAGTTTTTGTTTTGATTTCTAAGGCTTTTTATCCTTAAATCTGAAAAATCACAAATTCAAACCAAACAAGAATTAATCACATTTTCATATAACCAAAAAATAATCATATGGTAGCCTTATGTTCAAGTGGTTGTTTAATAGGTGAGTAACCATGATTCGGTCACTCTTTGCTCATGATTCACCACTGATTGTTTGAACTACTTGTAAATTCAAATATCTAAATTTTTCCAAAAAATACAACAATTTTGATATCAAATACCCATGACCTAGGACAACATTTCTTTTATTATTTAAGGTACAATAAATGCAAACCTTAAAATTCTAATACTCAATTATGATTCTTTTTTATCATAAAAGCTAATTCATTCATGGTGTAATAAATCTAAGTTACACAAATAAGGGGGAAGCTCACATGACCATAGCCTTATTTCCCCATACTAAATAGAAACCTTCGCAAGATTATGTGCAAAACCATTTGCCTTCCTATTGATATGTTTGAAAGAGCACTTTTGAAAACCAATAGCTAGCTCCTTGATGTCTTGTATCATACTTCGTCTTGCAAAGAAAGACTCAATCTGATCAATAATTTCCTTTATAGCTATTAGTTAGTCACTTTCCATAAGTATTTTCTCCACCCCTTGATCTTGAGCCATTTGTAAACCACATTTGTTGCACTCACTTCTGCCATTAAAAGACAGTTTATTTTGGCCTTTCTAGCCACTGTAGAGAAGATGATATTTCTATTTGCATCCCGAAGCACCATTCCTAAGCATGTCTCATTCGTGGAAGCAACAAACTTGGCATCAACATTTAGTTTGAGCACATCTTGATTTGGGGGATGCCATTAAATCTACTGGGTGTTTAAGTTACTACTTCCTACCATCCCATCATTTCTCCTACCATACGTCTTGCTTACCTTGTCAAGTTCCTATAACTCAAGCATTTTCCTTGGTGAACACATAAGTTTTTGTTTATCTATAACAATCGAATGCATAGCATGTTGGTCTTTATAAAATCTGTCCATGTTGCACTGCTAAAGACTTGCAACCAAAATCTTTAGGAAAGTTATTCTAAGGTATGAAGTTAATTGTCTTCTCTAGCTTTTTCCATACCTTGCTACTAAGATAGCATTCAACAAAAATATGCTACCATGATTCCCTATAGGTGCCACATACTGAACATTTGTTTTCTAAATGCAAACCTCTTATACTTAGTTGACTATTTGTTGGTAAATAGTCATGTATAAGTCTTCATAAGCAGATTTTCACCTTTAGAAACACTTTAGCCATCCATATGGTTTTTTAGATTGGATGCCATTGATCTTGGTTTGGACACCTTCTTTCTAGCACCCTTATTGCTTGAAAATAAATCGATTTTACAGCAAAGTTCCCAAGCAATGTGTCATTCCAAATGAGAGTATCTCAAGCGCTATCTTTGCATAGTGGTATGCTTATTATTCTTTCCACATCCTTAGAAAAGAACATCTCATCTATGATGCCAATCCTCCATTTTGGTGATCTTTAATCAATTAAGAGAGCTACTATCATTGATGTAGGTTGATGTTCCTCAGGAGCTTCAACTTTTATAATGTGGTGGTTTGTTCACCCATTTGCAATGGCGAATCCTAGTGTTTGATTTTGAAGGGGCTAATTAAAAATTTAAAATTATATATTTTTCATTTGAGTTATACTACTATATATTTTATTAACATAAAACATATATGTAATAATATATTAAAAAAATAACAAACTTATAAAATCTTAAATTTTATTAATTCAAAATAAAAAAATATAGCATATAAATAATTTTATTTAAAATTGTGCAATGTTCTTTTAAAAATAAAATAAAATCTTCAACTGTTGAATCTAAATTAAATATTTGTTCTATGTTGACAACCAAATTATCCATAAAAAAAAAAACTCATATTCCATCTTATTTCATAGTTTTATTTTGATGATTTTTATAGCTACAAATGTTTGCTTAATCAACTAGTTATTTAGATATTGAAAAGAATTAAACTAAATTGATCAATATATTAATGAGATAAAAACTTTTTTTTCAATTTCTATCAAAATAAGGCATAATTATGATGTAGAAGATAAATTTTGATGTTTCACATTATTATAAATGTCACACTCAAAATGTTTCAATTGAAATTTTAAATTTAATTTATCTTATTCAGTATAGGTTAGAATTTAAAAAATTAAATTGATTTTTTTTTAAATTCACATGAATTATGACTTAATGTTTGTCACGTATCTATCGATTTTAAGTGTTTGTCAATTGTGATTAGTAATTAAAATAAATAGATAACTATTAATATAATTTTGTCTTTTTAATTTAAAAAATCTAAATTAAAAGAAGTTCCAATTTAAATTTATTTAATACAAAAAACATATCTACGTATAAATAAAAGAAAATTTTTCAAAATTTTTGGCGGGGTACCAGCCGTCCATGCTCATCTGTCTTGCCAAATATCCACTCTCGATCCATCACCAATCCTCCATCTCGTACCAATTAGCAGTATATCCCTGACAGCCAACAAACTAATTCACAAATACGAAGGAGCCGTGCCTTTTTTGACCTTTAGAAAGGAGCCACTTGGAAAATACCTAGCCTTCGAAACTCTAATACATAAGGAATTTTCATTTTGGACAATCCTCAATCCTTGTTTAGCTAATAAAGCCAAATTGAATGCCTTCAAATCCCTGAATCCAGGCCACCGTCCATCTTAGACCAACACATGGGGTCCCATATACACCAATAAATCTTCCTATTTTCTTCATTATCAACCCACCAAAGACTAGCCATTAAGCTTGTGAGTTCGTTGATAAAGCTCTTTGGCAACTGAAAGCAACACATAATGTATGATTGAATTGATAATGCTACTACTTGGATGAGTACAGCTCTAACTGCCTAAGAAAGAATTTTGCCATGCCACCCTTGTATCTTTGCCCATACTTAATTTTTGATTAGGTCCAGAACAAAATTTTTTGCTCTTCGAACCACAATTGGTAGCCCCAGATAAGAACTATTGTCCATGGTATTATGAATACCCAAAAATGTCCATTAGTTTAATCTTACATTCGGCCCTTGTATTGGAACTAAAGACCATTGCAGATTAGTCCACGTTAATTGCTTGTCCAGAAGCTACTTCATAGTCCTTTAGCATCTGCCTCAACTTCTCCCCTTCACATTCTTTTGCCTCTATAAGAAATAAACTATCATTTGCAAAAAGAGGATGGGCAATTCTGGGTCCATTTCTTCGAATAGCAACTCCTCTCAGCTTTCTTTCTTTCTCAACATTTTGTAAGTGACAAGACAAACCCTCAACATATAGGAGAAATAGGTATGGCAAAAGTGAATCACCCTGTCTAAGTCCTCATGATGGAACAATCCTACCATATTATTGATCATTAGTCAGAATCGAATAAGTCACAGTACGTACACACGCCATGGTCAAAGCAATCCATCTTTTCGAAAATCCAATCCTCCTCATTATTTCCATAGGTATTGCCACTCTACCCTGTCATACGCCTTACTTATGTCCAGCTTGATCACTATGTGACAACCTCGTCCACCTCGTTTATTTCGCATGTAATGCGTGGTTCCAAAAGCCACCATCATGTTGTCAAAAATTGATCTTCCAGGTACGAAGGGACTTTGACTTTTATTGATGATCTCCGGCGGGACCTTTTTCAGTTTATTTGTGAGCACTTTCGAGATTAATTTGTAGATCACATTGCACAAACTGATAGGTCTGTAATCCGTGACAGAAGTTAGGGCTTTGATCTTCGGAATTAGCACCAGTTTTGTATGGTTAATTTCTTGTAATAAGAGATTATTATTCAATCCATCCAAAATAATTTTTGTGATGTCCTTCCTTATAATATGCCTGTGTTTCTGAAAGAACATTGCACTCAACCCGTCTGGCCCAAGGGCTTTACCTGGATTCATCTGATGCAGTGCTTCTTTGACCCCAGCTTCCACAAACTCCCCATCAAAGAATCTATTCATTTCATCCATGACTTTAGCACCCACCTTACCATAGAAAGTATTAAGTGTCACCCCTCTTGTCATGAAAAGGGCCTCAAAATATGGCGGGAACAATATTTCAATCTCTTCCTATTTGTCACACCACCACCCACACTTATCCTGGACTCTAGACAAGCATTATTCCTCCTTTTTCTCATGGCCACACAATGGAAATATCTTGTGTTTCTGTCCCCGTCCAGCCATAATTCTTTTGATCTTTGGCGCAAAAAAATCTCCTCTTGATGTAAAAGATCAGATAATTCATTGTGGAGTTGATCTCTGTTTACAAGGTATAAGTAATGCTGCTCAATCTGTCTTTGCTTGTGTTTTATGTGAGACTTTTAAGTCCCAAAATCGTGTACGGCTCCATTAACGTAACTCGCGTCCACACCTCTTCACCTGCACGCTCTAATCGATAAAGTTTGACAGCTGGTTTACTTTCATTCTTGATTAATAATGTTCTCCAATTCTGCATGGTCCACCTACATGTTTTCAAAATGAAATGGTCTATTCTCTCTTACGACAGTCCTGCTTGGTTGATGAAGGCTGAATAACAATGGCATATGGTCAGAAGTCGTCCAGATGAGGTGCCTTCCTAGCAATGATTGGAACCTGGTTAAGAAAATATTATTACATAAACCATGGTCCAACCTGTCTAGAATTTCTTCTTCGTCAACCCTTCTTGCCAACGTGAGCCTTGGTCCTACCACTGGTATTTCTATGAAGCCACAATGATCAACAGCCCCTCTAAAATTTTCAATCTGCTATATAGGACGTTGACTGCCTCCTACTTTTTCATCCTCTACCATCATCAGCACAAAGCCATGGTAATAAAATTCTATTCCTCAGAGTTTTTAACAATTCGCACGACTCGACTCTTCTATGGGTTTTCGGCCTACCATTGATAACAGTAAATCTCTGATCCCCCTCGTCATTTCCTCCCTTTATGGCTAGTAGATAAAGATAGTAAAGTGACATCCACTTCATTCCTCCATAAAGGAGCCAGTCTGTCACTTCTACTTGCACTGTCTACTGTAATAATGTTATCTCAACCAATCCATCTCGTTCCTTTTCCTTTTTGTTTCTGAAAAGAACACAATTAGGGGGTTATTCTCTGTGACCAACCTAGTCAGTTCATGAACTGCACGGGGTGCCCCTAGCCCTTATATTTCCATACTAAACAATTCATCGTTGCCAGTGGGATTGGCTCCCATCGCCAATCTTGGCCGATATTTTATCTTTTCCTAAGTCGTGGACACTCTCTCCCGTAATCTCTTTAGGCTTCTTATTTGCATTACCCTTCATTACATCAATGTATGGTTCTCCCAATTCCGCTTTCTAACCCCTTACATTAAAGAACGACCATGGTTGCGTACCTTTGTATTTTTCCCCTTAACTCTCATTCATTTGCTTTAGCCACTTAAGACCATAATTGGCACCCTTGTTAACGAGTTGGATTAGGCCTCGATTGCTCCATTCCTAAAGGAAGCATCAACATTATATGGGTTGTCAGATCCCTGGCCCATTTGAGCATATTCCTTGGCTTGATCATAACCACCCTTGCCACCAAAGTCGATATTTGAAGCCTGAGCACTATCCCCTCTCTTCTGCCCTGAATTACAGGTATATCCCTTATCAGCGCCACTATCCTCACGTAAATCTCGCTTGCTAATTTCTCCACCAATCTGGTTTCTATCAAATAGTCCATAATTCCCTTTCCAGACTAAGGAAGATCATCATTCTGTCCACTGCCTTCCATGGTCTGTGGGGTTTACTGTGGTATTCCTGATCGTCGACCCCAAACGGACCATAAGTATTTTGAGACATTAATTGGTTTGGATCTGTCTTCATGGACTTTGAGGACTATGGTTTGACATCATCAACTCTCATCCAAGCGCCATACTCCTTTTTCACCCTATTTGAAATCTTCTTGATCTGTATTGCCACCTCACGTTCATTCTCTAAGTGAACCAACTTGCCACATACATAGCAGAAATCTGGTAGCCATTCATATTTTTACATTACCATATGTACTCCCCCTCACCTAAAGAGGCTTTGGAGCATCTCATCAGTGGCTTATGGACGTTAATATTGACCCGTACCCACAAGAAACGTCCCCATGCAACATTATCATCCTTCTGTTCAACTTCTTCAACTTCGCCCAAGGATTCACCAAGCACTATCCCAACTTTCTCATTCATTAGGCCCAATGGAAGTCCATACACTTGAATCCAAAAAGGACACCAGTCCATACAAATGGATTCTGGCGTAGTCAGGCCACTAAAATCATTAAAGACAATCAGCGCCCTATTAAACGACCTTGGTTGGTTAATGCGAACTCAATCATTGTCTTTCTGATTTTGGAACTAGAAAAGGAAGATTCTCTCCCCCACTTTCCTGAACATTTTGGCTTTCTGGGATCCTCCATATTTTCGATAGGTCTTTTTTCATGGCCTCTACATTGATCCCTTTTGTGGAAAGGATTTACCCAACAGACAGTTTTTCCCTGCTTCTATAGTGGGTGCCACCCACTCCTCATCAATCTTAACCTCTTGTAGTTCTTCCTCCGTCAGTGACAACTTCCTCCACATTCCTCAAGGCTCTCCGTCATGACTTCTTTACAGGAGAAACTATCTCCAGAGAATGTTATATATTCAAATACTACTTCATAAGCCTAATCTCACCAAAATAGAACAAAAAGAAAAACTTGCCAAAGCAAGACAAAATTCCCACTAGAAACCCTAGGCAGAAAACCTAGGGGGATAACCTAGGAGAGACACAAACATGTGAAATTTATTTAAAAGAAATTGTTAGAAGGGCATAAATATAAATTATGATACTTAAAAATCCCAATCTCTGTCATCTTTCTTCATTTATAATCGGGGGGAGATGACAAAACTTGGATTCAACTTGAATTAGATAGTTCAAAACTCTTTCCCTTGACTCATCAAATCAGACTTGGAAGAAAAAAAGATATCTTAAAGTAATAGAAAGTAATCTTGATTTTATTGTAATATCATTAAACTAGTTTTTTTTTTTAAACTCGTGCCATGCATGAAATTTTTTATTATATGTTTCTTAATTTAAAATTTTAATTTATACTAATTTTTATATTATATATAGATAAATAAAATATTTGTAATCATCTATAATTTGTAGTCAAAAATTACAAAAGCCATCTATATATAAATTATTATGAAAAGAATCGAAATAAACATTATGCAAGTTTTGAAAAAAATTAATTTCAATAAAATTTTTTTGTATTATGAAAGTAAAATTACATATAAAACTCAATGAAAAACTCAATCTCTTGTTCACAATTACATACACTCTTAAAAGTATATATTATTTTAGTATGAAAACTAAAATTTACACATGTGACATATTATTTATAAGGTGAAAACCTAAATTTTGTTTTTCTTTAAAAATTTTTAGGGTAATAGATTTATAAATTTTAATTTGAAATTTTAATGAAAATAAAAGGAAATTTAGCCTAATAATTAGGATTTACCATCCAATTAGCGGAAGTAAAGATTATTGTTTATATGATTATTTAATCGATAAAAATCAAATAAATTCACAATATTCATAATTAAATTTAGCATTTTAGAACCAACATAAATACTATTCAAAGATCAAAACTGCCAAAAGAAAAGTGGTGTATGAATTGTGATTACATGCTTATACATAAAATTATTACATGATAAATGTCTTATCTTCTATTTTTTCTAAGAAAAAATGTACTATATTGTAATATGATTGTAAGCTTTAATCAAGATTTATGATTTTAACTATTAGATAAAATTGTGAATAATTTGGTCAAAATATAGTAGCAAATTAAAAATAATCAAATAAGCAATATGAATTTTAAAAAACATATATTTTTATCAATCTAGTTTAATTAGATTAACTGAAATAAATTTATTTAGCCAACTTTTTAGGGTTTAATTGGTCTAAAATTATCTATATTCCATATAATAAACAATATTATCATTCCTAAATTCAAAGAGATGATTTGGTAGTAAAACATTTCAAATTAAAAATATAATTTGTTGTATTTGAATTTTGAATTAACAAAGAAAGATTTGATTTTTTTCTATTATATTTTTCTATTAATTTCAAATATAGGAGTTTGTTAATAAATTATAAGCAATAAGATAAAATAGATTTCTTTAACATATCAAAAATAAAAATGAAATCAAAATAGTAAATATCAAATGATAAATATAACTACAATTCAAAAAGAAGGAAAATAACAATAATTAATTTATGCTCTATCATGACTGGAATATAACTATGTATTATATAATAAAGAAATTGAACAAATTGGATTAGAGTAAGAATACATCATAAGTAGCCTATGAAACTAATTAATCAAGGATATGTTAAATTATTATACAGTTTAATTAGAAATTCACAATGGCAAGATAACAAATACTACTATAATTACTAACACTACAAGAAATCTGACATATAGTGACATTCGAAAAGGGTTGGTAAAATCCCAAAATCCATCAGTATAGCACTATAAACTTTATACTAATAGTCAAAATGTGTATTCCGAAATTTTAACCATCAGTATAGACCTATACTAACAGTTTTTAAGGTATCGAAATAGCTTGCAAAGATATACCTATGATTCAAGACCATCAGTAAAGGTATATCTATTGGTATAGCATATGTTGTGTGTTCCATCATTATATCTTTTATCGACAGTTAACACACATCAGTATAGATTTGTATGTTTTAATTTTCCAACCTATACCAATGGTTAATGCCCGTCAGTATAGCCTTTACCTATACTAACGCTTAAAACTTGTCAATATAGGTAAAAAAATTTTAATTTTCTCACCTATATCAACAGTTAACGCCCTGTCATTATAGACTTATATGTTTTAATTTTTTTGACTTATACCGATAATTAACGCCTGTTAGTATAGACTTTAATTTTTCTTACCTATACCAACGCTTAGCATCTGTCAATATAACTTATTTTTTTTAATTTTTTTACCTATATCGATGATTAGAGACTTTCAGTATAGAATTGTATGCTTTAATGGATATACCTATACCGACAGTTAGAGATTATCAATAAAGGCTTATATGTTTTAATTTTTTATTATATTTTGATGATTGTTAGTATCGCCTGAAATATTTCAATGATCAACTGCATCAGTATAAATGTTAAGACGTTGGTAAAATTTTTTAAAATTTATATTTTCAATTATTAATATTAATTTATTTATAATCATAATATGAAATGTTTTCATATAAACAAAAAAATAAAATAAAGTAAAAAATATTTAATAACATTAAAACTCAAGTAAAGTATTTATAATCCACAAACTTAGTATAAGTGAAAAACTAAAGCCATTGTACTAAGTCTGATCCTCACCCTAAAAAACACAATCATAAGTTTGTGCCACCAGACACCAAAAGACCTTTTGATCACCTTTAAAACTTCAATAATACTCTGAACGAGATAATCTTAAAAAATCTATAAACCAACAAATAATTGCAAAACTACCTCAATAAGTTACATGCACCTATTACAAGCCTTTTCCAAAACCAAAATATTTTAATTCATACAATATATCTCAAGTCTTGAAAAAGTCAACAAGTGTAGCTACATCATATAACTTACAAGCTTAATGAACCCAGCTCACTAACAGTATTCAATATACCAATCAAGCATCACAAAACACAATAGCCTTATTTCAACAAAGTGCATAACATCCAAAACAAAACCAAATACCCCTACAAACATAATGCTGCACATAAATAAACAACTTCCTAAAATAAATGATTCCATCATAGATTTTTACAAAGAAGCATCGGTATAATATAAAAAAATCCAATTAGAATTCTTGTAAATTATTTTATATGTACAGAAGGTAAGAAGGTAATCATCCATTCATATACCAATAGAAATAATTTTATAAACATCTAATTTATTCATATATACAGAAGGTAATCATCTGTCTATATACCAGCAAAAATAATATTATAAACATCCTATTCATTATTGTAATCCATGAATGAACAATAAATAACCTAATTTGCTTATGTAATCTCCTTATCCTTTTAGTTTAATTCCAAATAATAATTTAATGAAACCAACCTAAGATTATTTTAGTCAACAGAACTATCATTAAACAAATATTTTCACTATAACACTAAAGTCTACAACTACAAAGCATGCTTACATCATAAGGAAGCCTTTTAAAAGGAAAAATTAAAAAAAAAAAGTAAGAAAGCCTTCTCAAGAAAAATAGAGTAGGCTTTAAATCATATTGTTATTTAATGATTATGGGAAAGATGGGTAATGTTTCAAGAACACAATTATATTATTCAAAACCTAGATTCAAAATTAATTTTGACATTCTATCTAAGAAACAAGTATCAAGTAAAGCATTTCCACATATATATCATGTGATGACGAGTTTACGATTTTCATTCTCATTAGGTTGATGACTTGAATTTGAAGAACAATAATTTTTACATGCAATTTTTGGAGCATTACTAGCATCAGGAACTTCAAAATAATTTTAAAAAAAATTTCAATAAGGTTCAAGATTCATGAGCAATATAACAATTTACATATATATAAACTAAAATAGATGTTATATATACCTCTCTATTCACCATGTGAGTAGCAATATTCAAGATATCCATATTCTCATTAGAAAATTATCTTTTAAGTACCAATAAAATAATACTTAAAGTTCTTTCAAGTCTTTAATTTTGGCCTTCAACTTTTGTACCTCTTCCTTATGTTGATCTAATTAAAAAATGAAAGACCATATTATTTAGATGAAGTAGATACTATACCTATGCAACAAACATGCCTTTTTCTTTTCGGTCCTTTAACTTTTGAATAAACATCATCTTTTCATGAACTCCCTTCAAAATTTTGAGCACTAGTTTCGCTCAAACCTTGTTTCATGATTTTCTAAAATTGTAAACAAACATTTTAGTATAAAGAAACAAAACATAAGTAAAAGCAAGTAAGAATTAAATTAAGTACCACAATTTCAACTGCCTTGTCATTCACAACACTTTTATCTTTATGTGTATGAGAAAAAATATATACCTCAGCAAATGATGATGGAATTCCATTAGCTTTTTCTTTCTACAAAGGTAAAACATTAATTATTGTAATGACAAAATTGCACATATAAAAAGAAAACTTCATATTCATTTAACTGAGTATGACAAGAAAAATTGATATATGTACTAAGGTTTAAATGATCATCGAGAATGATTTTGTTCTTGTGTAATAAGATTTATCTAATTTTGAGCGATATGTTTTCTTTGTCTTATTTTGTTTTTTTACACAAATGAATAAGAAAAGATATATTATAATAACTTTCTAATTATTATCATAGTATTAAAATAAAGTAAATAGTATCTTTTGTAAACATTTACCTTTGCTTTATTAGTCAACCAATGTGTAGTAAGATATAGGAATTAACTTTTGTGTACTCTAGAATCATCAACCTTTGCAGCCATTTCTTTTAGTGTTTTATGTTCATCATAAAATTTAGACTTCAATTTGTTCTTTTATTGCCTCCAGTTAATACCCATGTTTCTTAGTGCTCAAGACTTAATTTTTTTTATATTTCTCCATCAATGAGCTCATCAGAATTAGATTTGTGAAATTCAAACTTTAACTACAATTTGAAAGAGGTAATTGGAAAGAAAATGTCAATATATATATTATATGAATTGCTTTTATTAACTAGAAACTAAAAGATTATTGTCATGGCATTAGCTAGAAAATAAAACATTATCATATTGATACCTCTAATATTTTTCACATTTCTTCTTTCTTATCATCTAACATTTCATGCCAATTTGTATAGTTAGTAGGTGCAAAGCTAGGCATTCTCACCATGCTACTAATGAATCAAGTTAAAGAGCAAGATTCATCATCGATTGGTATACATCATCATTGACCTTAACAACAACATGCTCCCCTTCTTTTAAATCCCAAATATCAGTCATACATGTAGGACCTTGAGCTTTTTTATGTTAAACATTTCCTACATAAAAAATTACATGTAAAGAAAGTAATTAAATTCATTAAAAATTGTATTTGTACAACATTATAACACATAAAGAATTGTACTAATAGAATATAGTGTTTTTATACCTGAATTATGTTCAACTTGTTTATCTTGATCTTTATTTTTTGTAGATTGAGAAATTGGTTCTTGAGATTTTTGTAGAAGCTCATGTTATGAAGCTTCTGGATTTATAGGCACATGTTATTTTTCAGATTGTGTTTGCAATTGATAACTAGAGGCATGATTTGCCTTAGTGATATTCAATCATCTACGCTTTGTCATATCAAGTCTAATAATACATAATATATTAGTGAACTATGTCTTACGTTGCAAAACCTTAAAAATAATTTAAACTATTACATAGAATTAAAAAATGTCCTTCCCATTGTTTCATCTAGGGGATTTTCTTCTACATACTTATTTTCCATCTTTGGTGTGACCTCTATTCCTTCATCATCAACTTCACTTTTAACCCAAATTGAAGTACCATGTGTGTCATCAAATTCAACATGGATTTCTTTATTCTCTTGCTCTTTATGTAAGGATGATTCATCAACCATATCAAATACATCACTAAGTTTTGCATGCTTGACAAGAACCTAACCATTATGTCTTTCATCCTTCATATAAAAACTTTCTTAGCTTGTGATGCCAAGATAAAAGGATCATGAACCAAATTAGTTTCACTATGAGCTAGATGTGAAAAATTCATAAGAGTGAAACCAAATTTATCCTTCTTGCAACCTCTATTTATATCAATCCAATCATATTTAATTAAACAACTTTTATTCTACCAGTATAATTTAATTGAATTTTGTCTTTTTAAACCTCATAATAGTTAACTTCCCCTTCAATAGGTTATGCATTTTTTGTACTTGTATAACTCATCATCTTGATTATTACAACAACCCTACTATTTTGAGTTTTCAAATATCTCTCATGTGCCTTAGTAAGAAATCTAAAACCATCAACAATATAACAAGTGTATTTCTTAAAGTATTAGTTGGACCACGAGCAAGCCATCTAAATTGATTTGTGATGTTTGCATCTCCTTGTTGATCCAAATTGGCTACCTATCCAATTTCATATATGGTTAAAATAATAACTTAATTATAAAATCTTTAATTACATATTCCAAACCATGATGTGCGACTTACATGATCACGAAACCAATCATGAAAAGTTTCACTTTGTAACTTTTGTATCTCATATGAAGTAAACTGAAGAGACCAATTACGACTCTTAATAAATTGCTTAAGTTTTTTACATGAAAAAAAATTCTTAGAAGACTATACAATATACTACAAAAGAAAATTATCAAGTATAATATGCATGTATATAAGTGATCTTACTTTATAAAAGGAGCAACATCAGCAGAATTAAATAGCACATATCGATGTGCTTGAACCAAAGTTATAGCATCAAGTACAATTCATAAGACACTTTTACGCTTGTTAACATTAAAACTTTTATGTTTTGATGTTCCCAATGGTCTTTCTATAATAAAATGAATGGATATTTCTTCCTCTACAAAGGGATTCTTGTCTTCACTTCGGAAGGGTCGATTAAAAATATTTTCCATCCCATCAAAGTATCTTGAACAAAAAGTTATGCATTCATTTACTAAGTACCCTTCTGCAATTGAACCTTTAAGACAAGCTCTATTGCGCACTTGTGCACATATGATTTAAGAATAAAAAAAAACCCATATAAATGAAAGTTTAATAAAAAAGATCATTAGCAAATATCCTAGTTTAAATTTAAGTAAAAAAATCTATTTCACTTTAAGATATACCTCTCAATAGAATACATCCACTGATAAATGACTAGATCAACAATTTTTGCTTCATTTGCCTAATAAAAAACAAAATGTACCATTATTGTAAAAAAAGATGGAGAAAAAATCTTCTCCATTTCACATAAAATTGATGTAGCCTAAGACTCAAATAATTCAAGCATATGTTCTTTGAGAACTTTAGAATAAAGGATTTTAAAAAAGGTACACAAATCAATAAGAACCAAGTACACCTTATCAGATAAAGACCATCATATTGCTATAGGAAGAAACTCTTGCATTAAAAGATAGCAATCATAACTTTTGAGCCCTATTAGTTGTTTATGTTACACACAATGTGAGATATTTGAAGAGTATTCATTGAAAGTTTTCATTTCCTTAAGAATCTTTAAAAAATAATTTTTTTTTCAATTTAGCTCATTTGATATGAAGCTTGAGGCAAGTATTGGTATTAGTGCTAGAACGAGTCTTTGGATAAAGAACACTCCTTATACCCATTTTTACAAGGTTAAGTCATGCTTTGTAGTTATCTTTTGACTTCTTTTTTTGCCCAATCAATGTACCAATAATGTTATTACAAACTTTCTTTTTATATGCATCACATCAAGATTGTGACATAATAGAAAATGTTTCCAATAAGGTAATGTGAAAAAAATACTATTTTTTTCCATGGCCCATCTTTATTAACATTCCATTGTTCCAACCATCTCAACACTTCACTCACAAATGTTGGTAAATGAGCACTTCTAAATTCTTAGGTCCCATTAAATGACTTTTTATCATTCCAAAACCTATGATTAAGTTGCAACCACCTACAATGACACATGTAACAATACTTTCTACCATGTTATAACCACTTGGATGTAGTATCAAATCCATAACAAAAACATGCATACTCTCCCCTAGTACTTCACCCAGACAAATTGGCATATGTAGGGAAGTCGTTAATGGTCCAAATTAATGTTGCATGCAGTTGAAAGTTTCAATTTTTTGAGGTATCAAAAATTTGAGCACCAACTTTCTAAAGTTCCTGCAACACTTATATCAAAGATTGTAGGTATATATCTATATTGTTTTCAAGGCCTTTTGGACTATGAATAAGTAGGAAAATAGTAAGAAAATAATAAAGTTTGGCTATTTCATGCACATCCATAAAGGCAAGTTATAAGGTATCAATATAATAGGCCAAGTGCTATGTGTCACACTCATAACTTTGAAAGGGTTAAAGCCATCAGAAGTCAATCCCAAGCGAATATTACGAGGGTCAAAGGAAAACTCAGGATATCAAGAATGTAATTCTTTACAAGCTAGAGAATCTGCAGGATGTCTTACATGTCCATACTTAGCATGCTTATATTCATGCCAATTCATCAAAAGAGCAGTTTTTGAAGACATGAGTAACCTTTGTAGACTTGGAATTAAAGGAAAGCAATGCAAAATCTTAGTAGCTTTTTTTTTTCTTTTTTTTGACACTATATATTAGGGATCACTTTCTGCATCACTCAAGCTCTTTTTCCATCTAGAAGTGCCACATTTTGAACATATTTCTTCATTAACCATATTTTTCCAAAATAACATACAATCAGTGGAATAAGCATGGATTTTTTCATATCCTAAACTTAAGGCAGAAATCATCTTTTTCAATTCTTAATAAGACCCTGACAATGTATTACCCTTTGGTAGAGCAAGTTTCAAAACCTCTAACAATGTATTAAAAGATTTATTTGTCCAACCATTAAAACACTTAATGTGAAACAAATAGATTATAAAGGAAAACTTTGTGAAGTTTTTGTAATTTGGATATAGTTTCTCCTCTGTATCTTTAAGTAAATAATAAAACCTGTCACTATCAATTCTATGACCATGGTGTCACTTTCCACTAGTATTTCTAGCTTGTATGTTACCCACATCAACATTCATAGCTCTTTTAGCTATCATATCATGTAATAAATCATGAATGTCAGGACTTTACTCTCTTTCTTCGTCATTAGTTGTTCTAGTAGGTAGCATCCAAAATCTCCTCATAAAATACCCATTGAACATATCCTTAGAGAAAATCATGACATATTATGTGATCAAATGCATCTCTCCTACAAACTCTAAATGTGTTGACACATTAAACACAAGGACACCAAAATTTTCCATTTTTAGATGATATTGCGAAGCCAAAGTTTAAAAAACTAGTGACTTTTTTTATGTATTCTTCACTGGCTCTTGACGTGAGATTTATCCAAGCTTTATCCATAGAATGTAAGATGATTTGACCTAGTAATAAAATTATATTTAATTTAAAAAATTAAAGTAAAACAATACCATTTAATTTAAGCACTAAATAAAATTTGACTATGTAATCATAATGTAACATTTTCATTAAGAATAATATTTCAAACATACTTTTATAATTAAACTTATGTATTTTTAAGAGAAGCACAACCAAAACAAGTTTTAGTTGAATAAGCAAGAGAGAGGCAGATGATAGAAGGAAAGTAACTCACAATTGCAAAGAGACAAAATCAGGACAGCTTGTAAAAATTGTGTAGAAATAAGGGATTTTTACAAGAAAAACAAAGTTTTAAAGCTTGAAATTTTAAACAAGGCTTTTAGCTACAAAGTTAAAAATGTCAAAGGCAAGGGAAAGTGAGACAAGATACGCTTCAAATGAGATAAAAATTGAAAGGCAAGGTAAAGATAGTGGAAACAAAATTTTCACTATTTTTGTTTTAATAAGTTTAGATTTTTTGAAAGGTTTTCATTCCCAAGACGTGGGAGCATAAAGTAAGGATGGTGGATTCTTGAAGTCGTTTTTTGCCAGAAAACGCCTTGAATAATCTTTAGATAGGAGATTATTCCCTTCAATTTTTTATGAAGGATTATTTAAAGTATTTTTTGCAAAAAATACCTTTAATAATCCCTTTAATTTTTTAGGCGAGGATAAATCAAGTTTTAACCCAAAAAATGTATTGAATAATCACTTATAAAAAAAATTGAATAGGGTTATTAAAGATGTTTTTGGCCTAAAACGCATTGAATAATCTCCTTAGATTTTTTATGAGTGAATTATTGAAGGCATTGTTGACCAAAAATGCCTTCAATAATCCTCTCACAAAGTATTGAATGGGATTATTGAAGGCGTTTTTAGCCAGAAAATGCCTTGAATAATCCATTACAAAATATTGAATGGGGTTTTTGAAGGTGTTTCTAGCTAAAAATGTTTTAAATAATACATAGATTATTGAATGCATTTTTTGCCAAAAATACCTTATATAACCCACGAATTATTCATTAATTGGAGATTATTGAAGTTCTTTTCTATCAAAAAAGCCTTAAATAATCCCAACATTGTTTTTGGAATATTTAAGGCATTTTTGCCTAGAAAACACCTTGAATAATCCCTTACAAAATATTAAATGGGGTTTTTGAATGCGTTTTTGACTAAAAATGCCTTAAATAATTCATAGATTATTCAATGTATTTTTGACCAAAAACGCTTTCTATAACCCACAAATTATTCATTCATAAGGGATTATTAAAGATATTTTCTGCTAAAAATGCCTTCAATAATCCCAACGTTTTTCTTTTGGAATATTTAAGATGTTTTTGCCTAGAAAATGCCTTGAATAATCCCTTTTAATTTTTATAATGGGATTATTAAAGGCATTTTTAGCTAAAAAATACCTTGAATAATCCCTTACAAAATATTAAATAGGGTTATTGAAGGCATTTATGGCTAAAAATGCCTTGAATAATTCATGGATTATTCAAGGTATTTTTGGCCAAAAAAACCTTTTATAACCCATAAAGTATTTATTCAGAAGAGATTATTAAAGGCATTTTTAATCCCAACATTTTTTTTTTTAATATTCAAGGTGTTTTACCCATAAAACACCTTGAATAATCCCTTTCAATTTTTATGATGGGATTATTGAAGGTGTTTTTAGCTAGAAAACACATTCAATAATTCTTTACAAAATATTAAATGAGGTTATTGAAGATATTTCTGACTAAAAATGCCTTCAATAATTGATGGATTATTCAAGGTATTTTTGGCTAAAAATACTTTCTGTAACCCATAAATTATTCATTCAAAGGGGATTATTGAAGGCATTTTTTTATCAAAAACGCCTTGAATAATCCCTTTCAATTTTTATCAGGAGATTATTAAAGGTATTTTTGCTTTAGAAAACACCTTGAATGGTCCATAATAAAATATTGAATAGGATTATTAAAGGCGTTTCTGGTCAAAAACGCTTTTCAATAATCCCCTCAATAAATTTTTATGAAGAATTATTGAAGGTATTTTTGACCAAAAATACCTTTAATAATCCATTTAATAAAATTTTTATGAGAGATTATTGAAGGTATTTTTGGCAAAAAATGCCTTCAATAATCCCTTTCAAATTTTGTTAAAAGGATTATTAAAGGTATTTTTGGTCAAAAATGCATTCAATAACCCCTCAATAAATTTTTATGAAGGATTATTGAAGGTATTTCTGGTTAAAAATGTCTTCAATTATCATCTCAACAAAATTTTTTGTTTGGATTATTGAAAGCGTTTTTGATCCCTCAATAAATTTTTATGAGGAATTATTGAAGGTATTTTTGGTCAAAAACACCTTCAATAATCCACTTAATAAAATTTTTATGAGGGATTATTGAAAGTATTTTTGACAAAAAATACCTTCAATAATCCCTTTCAAATTTTGTTAAGAGGATTATTAAAAGCATTTTTGATCAAAAACACATTCGATAACCTTCTCAATAAATTTTTATGAAGGATTATTGAAGGTATTTTTGGCCAAAAATACCTTCAATTATCCTTTCAACAAAATTTTTTATTTGGATTATTGAAAGCATTTTTGGACAAAAACACATTTAATAATCCCTTCCAAAATTTATGTATGGATTGTTGAAGGTATTTTGGCTAAAGAAAACACCTTCAATATTCCCTTTCCAAAATGCTTTAAATGGATTATTGAAGGCGTTTTGGCCAAAATCGCCTTCAATAATTTCATTCAATTTTTTGTAAGCCAAAGAGTTTTTTGTTTTGAGCCTATACTAATAGTTATGTTAATAACCATTAGTATATAATATATTTATATTGATGAATAGTCATATATCATTAGAAAATTTTTTTTATATTGATGGTTAAATAAAATATTGGTATAAGTATGGTATATTCTGATGGTATTAAAAAACCATCAGTAAAAGTCTTTTTTACTGATGAAATTTAACCATCAATAAATAATCTATACAAAAAATTTTTTATGGATTATTGAAGACATTTTTTGCTAAAAAAGCTTTCAATAATCACTCTCCAAAATTTTTTGAATGGATTATTGAAGGTATTTTTAGCAAAAAAAATGCCTTCAATAATACCATTCAATTTTTCGTAAGCCAATAATTTTTTTTTTGTTTTGAACCTATACTGATGGTCACGTTAATAACCATCAGTATATAACATATTTATACTGACGGATAATCAAATACCATAAAAAAAGTTCATTTATACTGACGATTAAATAACATGTTGTTATAAGTATGATATATTCTGATGGTATTAAAAATCTATCAATAAAAATTTTTTTACTGATAGAATTTAACCTTCAGTATAACTAAGTATCAGAATATGAAAAATATTTTGTAGTGTAACAACTAAATGGATCAACTAACTCATTATACCTTTCATCTCAATAGTCTTGAAATCTTTTTTAAGAACAGATTGTAGAGTACAATTAGCAGTATACAAAATAATAAAGTCAATAAGTATCACTTAAAAGAATAGCACTAATAATTTCGAAGCTATAAAAGATAATAATGCAATAATAATTTCAAGGCTATAAAAGATAATAATGCTTAAGATGGTTGGCAACACTTAAGTCTTGATTTTCTCAAGTCCACAAATAAAAAAACATTAAATCAAATATATATACGAATTGAGATTTTAAGGAACAAATACCACAATTGAAATTCATAAAATAATCTTCTCAATCACTAAAAAAATACTAAAAAATACAGTAAAGAAACATAAATAAAGGATCCAAGAATCCAAACTCACCATAAAAGGAGAATTTTCTATTCAACCATCATGAAAGATTTTTCCATAGTTGATATTGAAACTTTATCATGCCAAATTTTTGTGATGAAAATCTGATTGTTTTATCTTTTATAAAGAAGAAAATATTGATCGTGAAATCATATAAATATATATTTGATAATTAAAATTTTAAAATTTTTAAAAATGTAGTTTATCCAAGTTTAATTTTAGATTAAGATAAAAAAAAAAGTTAGTATAATTTTAAATTTAGATAAGTGTAAGTTTAAATTGAGATAAAATATTTTCCTCTTTTATTTTAAATCGTAAGAAAATAAAAGCAAAAAAAATTAATAAACAACAATGATTCAATCACAAACTTTATTTATCTAAACTTATGTGAATATTGATTTAGATAGTATATGATTTTTTATTGTTTCTAAGATTTAGGGATTTAATTTTTAAAAACTATTTGAATTTTGTATTTCATATATATGAATAAGAGTGAGGTATGAGATATGTTTTTTTGGATTTAAATTAAGATAAAACTTTTATATTTTAAAAGATTTGAATAAATGTAAATTTTGAAATTTTAATATTTTTAAAAATTGAATAATTAATTAAATAAAGTTATTTAGAATTATCTTACGTGTAAATATTATAAATTATCCTCCCAAACATCCAAGAAAATTTTATTAGGGTTTTTATATACGTCATAATATAATATTATATGACATATAATTATAATTTTTTTTTTTGTAAAGCCAAACTTTATTGATAGTTCTACGTTAGTAGAGAAAAGTGCTACAGAAGGCCCTTTTAGACACCTTAATGTATAGGCTACCTCATACATAGTAAGCAAAAATCAGAGTAAAACACTTCCCAAAATTTCAGCACAGACGGATTATGTTGCTTCTAAATCCTTACCACCATACTACATAGTTTTGAACCCGGTCAACTCCTGCTTTTGCCAAAGTGTCGGCTAAACCGTTTGCCTTTCTGGAGATCTTCTGGACTGATACATCACAGATCCCCATGAGCTCCTTTATTTCGTTCATGATAGACCACAACTCCCATGAACAAGACTCTTTCCTGAGGCACTAGTTAAGTACAACCATGGAATCCAATTCAATCAACGATTTATTCTTTGTGAGCCTTCCAGAATTTGCGAAAAGTTGAAGGGCAGTTTTAATCGCCATTAATTCAGCCCCATTTGAGTCGAGAATTCCTAAAAGAGAAGAAAAAATTCCCAAGATTTTTTAATTTGAGTACCTCAACACTCCTCCACATTCCGTTTTGCCTGGTTTCCCTCTAGTTGATCCGTCCACGTTGAATTTCAGGACTCCTTTCACTGGTGGGTACCAATTTCGTATAGGCCTATTGGATCTTTTTGCCTTCGATGGTGCGCATGCATAAGGATTAATCCACCAGGCAGATTTAGCTATAATAAGCTCCTCATTCATAGCTTTTATCCAAAACATCAATCGAAGTTTTATTAGAAATGTCAATTTGTCCACATTTAGTTTTTTGCTCTCGAACACTGTCTCATTTCTCATCCTCCAACTGACCGTGCCGCTGCAGCACAAGATGCTACCCACCAAGTCTTCAACATGCCCTGTCACAGATACTCAAAGCATTGCAGCAGAAATTGGTTTGTAGTACCTGGGTGGCACCATTTAATGTTCCACCAATCAAGGCACTCACACCAGAACATGTATATACAATTGCATGAAAACAGGACACGACTAGTATCATCAATCACCTGGTTACACCATGGGCAGAGGCATTGCAAAGGGGAGAGAGTCATACCTCGATTTTCAGAAATGATTTTGTTGGTATTCTTCCCAGAACAACTAACTAGAGAAAACATTGCACTTTTAAAGGGATCTTTATCTTCCATAGCTGGCATAATTTCAGTGTAGCTGATATGTCAGTTGCTTGCTCTAGCATTCTGGACATTTTCCTCACTGAGAACTGCCCCACCTTGTCTAATTCCCATAGAATTTCGTCACCTTAGAATTGATAGAGTCTGATGCCTTCCAGATTTATTTGTAAGTTCATCAGCCAAGACCTCTCTCTTTCAAACATCGATCTTCTAAGAAAGGATTCCCACTCCGAATGCACAAAATTTCCATTTTGAGAATAATCTACCACCTTTGCATGTTTGTCATTTGCATGCAAGAATAGCCGAGGATATGCTTCACAAAAAGGTTTGTTTCTACACCACTTATCAAACCAGAATAGCACTTCTTTCCCATTACTTATACACCATCTGCAATTTCCAGGACTAATGAATCTCTGGGCCATTTGATCTTCTGCCGAACTTATTACGTCCCTCTAAACAAATGACATGTTCTTTGTTTTTTCCACACAAGGTAACCATTGTTGTATGTTTGGCCCATACTTTGCTTCTACCACTCTGCTCCATAAGGAATCCTTTTCCATGGCATACCTACACCACCATTTTGCCTGTAAGGCCATGTTTTCAGCTTATAAGTTACTGATTCCTAGACCTCCCGTTTTCTTTGACTTGCAGACAATATCCTATTTTACTTTTGGCATTTTCCTCTGCTTTTTGTCTCCTCACAAAAGCATCCTTCTGATTTGATTTTCTTGAGTACTCCTGTTGGGGCTTTAAACAATTACATGTAATAAATTAGCAGGCTCGACAGAACTGAGTTGATTAGAGTCACTCTTCCTCCAAAAGACAAATATTTTCTTTTCCACATCGCAAGCATGGACTGCACCCTGTTTATGATTGGGGTCCAGACTGTAATCCCTCTGGGATTAGCACCTATCAGGACACCTAAATATGTGAATGGAAGAGAGCTGTACAACCACAAATGCAAGCCAGAGCTTCCACTGCTGTATCCTTTGTGCACATTGGGTAGATACATGATTTCCTGAAATTTATTCATAACCCCATACTCATATCAAAGCACTGAAGAATTGCTTTGATGTTATAAAACACCTCCTCTTTCGCCTCCAGGAATATAATAGTATCATTAGCAAACTAAAGATGCATCAGTGTTATATCACGTGCAACATACGACACTTCTCTGATTAACTGCAATTGTTCAGCTTTAAGAAGAACCAAATGAAGAGCTTCAGTTGCCAGAATAAACAAGAAAGGGGACAGCAGATCTCCCTACCTCAACCCATGTCGTATCTGGAACTCCCCTGTTGACAAACCATTCACCAGTATTGAGACTCAAGACATTGATAAGCATTCCATGATCCAACCTCACCATTTCAACCCAAAACCCATTCTATCCTTTACATAATTGAAGAATTCCCATTTAACACAATCGTATGCCTTTTCAAACTCTAATTTGAAAATTACATTTCTCCTCGCGCCTTTGTCTCTTTTTAGTGAGTCGATCACCTTGTTTGCCAATTGAACCCCATCAAGGATCTCTCTTCCAACGACAAATGCAGACTGTGCGTCGCTTATCAACTTCTCAATGACCATTTTCAACCTGTTTGTCAGTGTCTTTACCAAGATTTTATACAAAGAATTAATCAAGCTAATAGTTCTATAATCTTTTAAACCCTTGGGACATTCAACCTTAAAAAATAAAGTGATGAACGAAGAATTTGGCCCATTTGCTAGCTTTCCCTTCTCATGGAAGCCCATCAAGAATTTAAGGAGGTCCATTTTTATTGCATTCCAATTTTTCCTGAAGAAGTTTAGATTCAACCAATCCGGGCCATGTGCTTTTGACCCTTCACCACTCCATACAGCTACTTTAACTTCCTCCACCGAGAATGGCTCATCAAGGCAAGTCACTTCTCTTTCTGATAACTTGTTAAAATCCAAGTCAATCACTGAACTCCAATTCCACCCGTCTGTAGAGAATTTTTTCTTGAAATGCTTTAAGACAACTGACTTCACCAACTTTGGTTCAGATATCCATTCATTATTATCGCAAAGCCCCATGATGGTATTTCTTCTAATTTTATATTTGCATAACTAGGGAAAAATTTGGTGTTATAATCCCCTTTTTTCAACCACGGTACTCTTGACTTTTGTTTCCACATTACTTCCTTCAGTTTGAAGGCTTCCCAAAGTTCTTTTATGTCCCTCCTTTTAGCTTCCAATTCTGCCTTTGTTAAGTCTCTTTGGCAGCTTCCAAGATCCATGGCCTCTAATTTGTCCTCAAGCAAAGCTATTTTTTCATTGACATCTCCATACACCTCTTTACTCCATTTTTTAAATAAAGTTTAACATGTTTGAGTTTTTCTCTGATACTTATCCAACTGCCGAAAATTGCACCCACTTGACATCGATCTCCTTAAGAAGTTCCTTGTTCTTCAACTAGTAGTCGAGTGCCTTGAACGGTTTTGGACCTCAGTCCACCATATCATTTGTTAGAAGAATTGTACAATGGTCAGAAACTAATCTTTTAAGGGCTCTTTGACTGATATCCTTGAATACATGTAGCCATTCGCTAGACACTAGAAACCTATCCAAGTAAATTCTCTTGTTATCTCGGCCAAACCAAGTAAATTGCTTTCCGTTCAGAGGTAAGTCTACAAATTATCCCAAATTGACGAAATTGTTGAAAACCACCATACCAGTTCCTTCTGATGCGTACCCTTTCCTCTCTGTAGCTACTCTCACAACATTGAAATCTCCCGCCACGCACCATTCTCCGCCCACATTGTTTTTCAGTGTCAACATTTCCTTCCATAATTCTTTCTTCGCTTTAGTCTCGCACGTAGCGTAGGCATTGCATATTACACACTTAAAATTGCAGAGTTTCCACTTCCCTTTGACCACTAACAACCTCCTGGAGATTGCATGTTGTTCTACTTTGAAACAATCTGAGTCCCATAACATTACTAGGTTGCTTGATTGCTCGCATGAGGGGGCATAAATCTAGCCAAAATCCCCTTTTTCCCAGATACTCGATACCTGAAATTCTATTATTTCCTTCATTTTTGTTTCTTGTATCAGCAATAGCTCCACATAGTTTAGAGCTATTACCTTCTCTAATATTCTCTTCTTTGCGTCATTCCCTATCCCCCTAATATTCCAACTGACGATCCTCGTGAATCAGTGTTTAAAATGCCCCACTTTGCTTCAAGTCTTCAGCCCACCGAATTACCCTTCAATTGGAATCTTTCAGCTCTCTTAATCTTGCCATTATTATAGTATCATCACAATCAGCTGAAAATCCCACTAATTTACCCGTTTCCACATTTCCTCAGCATTATTCGAAATTACTACGAATCCATTCATGAAATCCCCATCAGAGAGAGATTCATTTGTGTACCTTTCTTCCCCTTTTAGCTTAGCCTTGTCTTTCTTCAACTTCTGCCTTCTCTATTACCCCTTACTCTTCTTTGAGATCGAGAATGCTGTCTTCTAGGTCTTCTAAACTTCTCATTTTTCTTTTGCTTTTGATTTTGAATTGCCGGTACTGCCTTTGTTTGTTGCTCGTTTCCCCTTTTTCTCCCATGGAATTCTCAGCTCTCATAAGCCCATTTGTTACGTCTTTGGGCCCTATCGTAATTGTATCCTCTCTTATTGTTCGGCCCGCCTTATTTTTTAAATTGTTCCTGCCTCCATATGGGCCACCCACATCTTTTTCATATTGAGGCCCACTTTTATTGTTCATCTCTGCCCGCTACTCCTGCTCGTTTGTCCTATCGTCTGCCAGACCATCTCCTACAATCATTTCTTCAGTGTCGTTCAGTGTGTTGGGACTACCAAAGCCATGCAATTCATGTTGGACTCTGAACACCCCCTCTTCTTCTATTCTCTCGATGTTTTCCACACCGTCTTTTTCAAATTCGCTGAACTCCAGCTTTCGATTTCCCATTGTACTTCATCTTCGTCGCTTCTTCCGTCACTAGATCCAACTATCGGTTTTGAGACCATTCCTACAATCTTGTAAGGATTACAGTAGCAATCAAACAATGATATCAACTCAAATGCAACTTCAGTAACACAAACTGTAAAAAACTTGTCTCCACACTCAACAAATATACATTCATCAATCTTCTCCAGTTGGTTTGTTATTATTAACATAGCACCTCTTTAGAAATCTTTGAATTCCAATGTTTTCCCATCCATTGCTACAAATTCACCAAACAGCGAAGCGACATTTTTGAAAGTGTTATAACCTCGTGCACATAGTAGGACCCCAATGCAAGTAATCCACGTCACTCTGTATTTGTGCATGGTATATTCAGACCACTGCTCCAGCTCGTCAAACCATTCTTTTAGCCATGTCCAGCCACCTTCCTTCATCACCTCCATGGTTTCTTCCTCGCCAACTCTATTAGAAACTGCCTACTAGTGATTTTCTTAACGTGGATACCAATTACACTTTGCATCCTGAAATTTTCCTACAGCCTATTTGCCTCATAGAAAACCCTATCTATTCCTATTACTCATTTACTCAATTTGTGTAGCGCTTCCACATCCACTTCTGCGCTACAGTATTTGGCTTGCTTCCTTGTGTCCTCAACCTCATTTACCTCCCTGTTTTGCTCGCCCTCTTTCACCCTCTCTTATGCCTCGTTTAATAGTGCTTGATTGTACAATCTTTGCGAACTATTCGCCTCTTTTATTTTGCTTTGATTTGGATTCCTGTGTCGTGGCCATTTTCTCAAAAGCGCACTTCTAAGCTTATTGGAGTATCTTATTTCTCCATCCATATTCCTCTTAACTACCGTCCGTTAGGATGAACGTCCACGAAATCTGACATGTTTCACACCTATTCTCTGGCCTAGACACCACGATCCGTTCATTTTGTCAACTGCTCTCCTAACTCTTCCAAAATCTGCTTATCGGACAAAATCAAACTTTTTCCTACTCCTGCTTCTATTTTTTTTTGGTATGAAAACATCCATCACTTTGCCATGTTTTTGGAATATCGTTTGCAATCCTCTCCATTGCTTTTTGAAAGGAATATTGTTGACAAACACCGAGAATGCTCTCCTGTCTCTATCCATCGCTTGACCTCCTGCTATTTCATTGAAAATTCTAAGGACCATTCTTGCTATTTCCTTGTCTTTCATATATCTTACACATAAAATTTTAAATCTTTATCTCTTAACCCCTCTTAAAGTTAAAACCTTAAAATCGAAAAAAGAAATAGTTGCCAATGAAAGGTCTTTAAAGGGTTAGTTTGGCATTATTATTACAACTGAAAAAAAAAAAAAAAAAGATACCATAGTGAAAAAATAAGGTTAGAAATTTTAAGTGTTTGATATTACTGTAAAAAAATGCTTTAACTAATTGCAATGTTTAAAAAGATATGTATAAAATAACAAAATATTAGAAATATAGGAATAATAAAATAATTTTTATTTTAAGCCCATTTTTTCACCACAAAAGCACCTCTTAAAGGATAATGTTTGGCTTGAGAAAATGTTTTGTTTTTGTTTTATATTTTCATTTTCTAGAAAATATTTTTTATTTTTTTTCTAAAATATATTTGGTATGAAAATAAAAATTATTTTCTAAACATGCCAAATAAAAAAATAAATAAAATATTCAATAATATTACTATTAATGGCATCTAATTATAAACATAGGGGAGAAATCAATTTATATCTGCGTAAAAGTTTTTAGTTTTAAAACTTTTTCTTAACTATTGATATCAATATATTCAAAAGATGAGATTAAACCATTTTTTCTTTAATTTGTCTCCCTCTTCCCTTACATTTATTGAAATTAATGATTGGAAAAAGGTGTAAAACTAAAAAGTTTTGCACTAGTGTAAGTTGTTCTTGTCCTATAAATATAATATATATCTATTAATTAATGATATTAAAATGTGTTTAAATATAATAACTTATAAAACACAAGAAAAAAAACAATGTATATTCCTTGTTTTCATAATTGAAATTATTTTTTTCTTTTGTTTTTATATTTCAACCCATTTTCGTTTTTTCAAAAAAATATTTTGTGATTTTCAAGTACCAAACACGTGTTCATTCATATTTTCATTTTCCAAAAAAATAAAAATAGAAAATAACTTTATTTTCTAAAACTAAATACTATCCATTTGGTTTGAGAAAATGTTTTTTGCTGTTTGTTTTTATTTTTATTTTCTATTTTTTGTTTTCTAAAAAATGTGTTTGATAAACAAAAATAAAAATTATTGTTTAAAAAGAAAAAATAAGGAAATAAATAAAATATTCAATAACATTACTATTAATGTCATTTAATTATAAATATAATATATATTTATTAATTAATAACATTAAAAAGTATTTAAATATGGTAACTTGCAAAATGTAAAGAAAAAAGTAATGTATATCTTTCATTTTTACAATTGAAAACATCCCTTTTTTTTTTTTTTTCATATTTCAACACATTTTCATTTTTGTTTTCTAAAAACTTGTTTTCATTTTCAATTACCAAATACATTTTCACTTATATTTTTCATTTTCTTGAAAAATGAAAATAGAAAATGACTTTATTTTTTAAAACCAAAGACTACTAAGTTTTTAATTTAAAATGTCAAAATTTTTTGTTGGCTAGCATTACATTTGGATCAAAAATAAATTTTAAACGCAAAAATTACTTTAATCGGCAATGCTAAGCGAAACCTAAATCATTTAGATCAAAGATGGATCTAAATGAAACATTAAAATGTTCATGGATACTTTAAAACTCAAATATAAAATTAATTTTAATACATTGTTAAAAGAATTTAAATTAATAAATTAAATCAACTCATAAAAAATTAAAATTAAAAATCATATAATTAATGAATTAATTTACTTAAATATTATATTAATAATAAATAATTTACA
This sequence comes from Durio zibethinus, assembly GCF_002303985.1. Next base: position 7,254,364 of record NW_019167849.1, on the reverse strand, counting down.
AATAAAAAGTATATAATATTATAAATACATTATTTATAATCGAATTCGGATAATGAATACCTTAAAATCTCTATCCAAAACCTATTCAAACCCAATTTATAGGATACTCTAATCCTACTTAATTAGATCAAGCAATTGCGTATCCTCATTTATAGGTTATCCATTGCTATCCCTATGATTTACTCACCCTTAATTTGAATTTATGGACAATGTACTCATCCTCTTAAGAGAATGGTTCACTTTTATTTCAAGGGTTGGAACCCATGCTCCAGCCTCTAGTTCTTGACTAGGAAAAAATGAGAGAAAATTGACACGAAAAAAGTCCAATGGGCATTAGACAGTCCCATTGGATTTTCTCTTATCCCTACTAGTACTAAATAATGACTCACTGATAAGTGGCTGAGGTTCATTTTTCTATCATGATGGTGGCACTTATATACAGTCTCTATCTTTCATGTTTCACCATAATTGTTGCTATAGCTGTGCTTTGGCTATAACTATAAACTTGAGGTCCACCACCCTTGATGGATGCTAAAATTATTGTATTCTCCCTTCTCTTGCTCTGTCCAAAAAAAAAAAAATCCCAAAGCCGCTAACAGCTCTCCAGAATCCCAGCCGGAGAGTTCTGGTAATGTCAATCAAAATCTTTCAGATTTGGGGGCAGAAAACTTGTAGTTTGTGGAGGGTTTCAGTAGCTAACAAAATAATAATAAAAAAGAAGCAGAAAGAATGGCAAAAGAAGATTTAGTGGGAGAATTAGGACATCAATGAAAAAGATTTGCTGGCTATATTAGCCGCTACTAACACCAGCCGACACTTATAAGAAATATTATTAAGTGGTATGCGAAATTCGACTTTTCAGGATTTTTTGTTTTGTTCACCTTTTAAACAGGTATCTGAAATTCAAAACTTCATTACAGAATCAAAATCCAATCGCATTGAATAGAAAGGAGACCACGATGCATCATGATCTTCTGTACAAAGAGAAGAAAATCAACATGGCTTCTCAAGTAATTCCAGCAATCATGTTTCCAAACAAAATGAACAGAGTAAAAGATTATACCATCTTATACTAACTACGCAAAAAAAAAAAAATTTCTTAAAATGGATGAGAAGTAATTTTTTTTTTTTTACCTCTATTAGTTGTCATAACAATTTTGGGGATCGTTAGATGAAACATGTTTAAAGTTTCAAAAATAGAAAGAGTCGCTACTAATATTTTTTGTTAGGTGTGATTAATCACCTTAAAAGTTTATTTTTTTTATAAAACAATAAAAACAAATTTAAAATTTCATCAAAAGTGTTTTAAAAATAGAATTGGGTTTGAGAATACGGTTAGGAGTGTCCGTTTAAAAACAGTACCAATTAATTATGTATTATCTTTAGTTTTAAGTAAAAATGATTTTCATTTGAAATTTAATAATTATTCTTGTTACTTTTTTTAAAAATAAAATTAATTTTATTCAAAGTCTTTGTTTGGTATATTGAGGAAATCTTTAGATTAAAAGATTACTTTAAAATTCTTTAATGTCTAGGTAAAATTTAAAGATAACCCGTTTCGTCTAAGATTCATCAAGACATTCCTTTTAAAATGAAAATAATATTCTTACCAGATTATAATTGTTGGTAACTTTTCAATATCTAAATAAAGCACCAATAATTATTTCTCTCAAAATACTATTTTAGTTTTATTTTAAAATCTATTTTATTTTAAAAAGATATTTTGGTAGGAAAAAGATGATGCAGCATTTAAATAACAAATAATGAACATGCAAAACAAATGTGAGCAACAATTTAAAAATTAAATATACAAATGCATGTCAAGTATGTTGATGAGATGCAATTGTGAAATCAGGCCCTTAAATATACATAGACCGCCCAAACTCCCCAACTATTAGGCAGAGTTTAATTACAACTATTTATATTTAAAATCTCATTTCTATTTCTATTATTTTGTTTAATCTTACTATTATTTGGTTAAGGAATCATGCGAAAAAGCTTAATAAAATAAAATTTCTTAAATATCCCATCATTTAGGAGGTATTTGAGAACATATGAGATTTTTACACGAGTCTTTCAAATTTTGGTATGACTTTGGGTGTTGGTATAGGTCAAGGTTTTTAGGGTTGAGTTTTGAGTTTAGGGTTTTGGATTAGATTATTTTTATGAAATAAATAAAAATTGTTGATAATTCGAGAATAAATAAGATTTTCACACGAGTCCTTTGAATTTTGGTATGGCTTTGAGTGTTGGTATAGGTTAAGGTTTTTAGGATTTGAGTTTTGAGTTTCAAGTTTATGGTTTTGGTTTAAATTATTTTTATGAAAAAATTGTTGATAATTCAAACTTCTTCAATTATCTCCAACATCTAAGTGGACTTTTGAAGTAGGTTCGATTTTCATAAATCTTTTTTTCCCTTAAAAGTTTTATTTTTAATGCAGCAAGTGACAAATAAATGATACAAATTAAAATTAAAATGTTCAAATGACAATTTAATCCATCTTATACATATTTAATCTTTTTTTTTTCATTATTTCCTTTTTAAAAGAAAATTAAAAATGAAACAAATTTTATTTTTTATTTACATTATGAAGGAAAATTCCTTTCATTTTTCAATATCTAAGCAAAATTTGATAAAATTAATCTTTTAAAATATGATTTAAATTCCCTCCAACATCTAAACAAGGTCTCTAAAAAAATTGCATTTTTTTTATATATAATAAAGACATTATTATTATTATTATTTGAACATCAAATTTAAAAACAAATATGTGCATTATTTATTAGTTCTTTTTTTTTTTACAAACCATATAAAATAATAAGTGTTAGAATAATTAAATGAGATGACATGAAAGGAAATAATAATAATAATAATAATAATAATAATAATAGAAAAGAACATACACCCAAATGAAGCCCTTGAAGTAGAACCCAAAGCACCAATGAAAAAGAGCCCAAGTCTGGTAGCCCAATTCCATGAGATAGGTTGTGGGTTAGGCTTGGGTCAATGGGAGTAAGGGTGAGCAATCGATCAGTTCGATTTGAAAAACTCAATAACTGAATTAATCAACTTTCATTCTACAAGCAACCTAATTGACTAACAAAATTTTAAATAACTAACTTAATCAAACTAATCAAAAATCGATTTGGTTCGGTCAATTTGGTTAAATAACAAAAATTTTCATCATTTTTTTTCCTATTTTGAATAATTATTTAGTCATAAATTCAATCCAATAAAACTTAAATACAAGTATCATTCAAACTAAATCACTAAAGAATTTAATAATTTCAACAACATTTTACAAGAAAAAAGACAAATAAATACTCATCTCTACTTTTTTAATCAAAATAAATTAAATAATAAGTTCTAAAAAGTTTTACTCTAACATATATCAAATAACGAACAAAGCCAACAATACATAATAATTGTCATTTCAACACATAAATAATTTTCAATTGTCAACCATCATAGGCCAACTTCAAAAAAGTAAATCAAGCAAATACAACTCTCATAACTTTGGTGCAAAACATAAAAGACATTTTAAGTTGGCAAATTAAGCTAACAACTTATACAAAACATAAAACAAGCTAAGGACACTCCCAGTTGGCAAATGGATATAAAAGTTCATAAAAACCATAAAATAAGCTAATTAAAGGACATTTCAAATTGCAACAACATTCTTCATAAATGGACCCCAGAGCTTTGGTGCACATTCTTCATTGTTTCCTAAGATGTTAAAAAGATCAAAACCTTAATTAGTTGTTAAAGAATAAAATAAATATTTTTAAATGCAAACATTCATAGAAATTAACAATGAAATTATCTCAAAAAGTCTATGCACCTTTTTTTTTTAAACCAATTATCAGATTTAAGGCAATTTTTGACAAATTTAAAATATATAAATAAAAAATAACAAAAATAAGCTTTAAACAACTAAAAAATAAATATAATAATATTTAAAAATAAATGATAGTATAAATAAAATATTACCCAAATCCATTTTGTTAATTGTGTCAAATCATGATCAGGTTGAAATGAATCAAGATAAGAAGATCTACATAGCCAAGCTTGAGCACAAATAATGGCTTGCACAATCGTAAGAGCTAAAAAACTCCTATATGCATTAAGCACACAACCACCAATGCTAAAAGCATATCTGAAAGCAACTGTGGATATGAGAATTACCAATACATCATAAGCTAGATGGGAATGGATAGGAAACCCATGGCTATTGAGTTTCCACCAAGTTAAAACATCAAAGTCATTATTATCATTATCATTAGTCTCCTTAGTAAAATATTTAGCTAATTCAAATTTATGTTCATATTTGCCATGTTCAATCATATACCTCCTATACTTGGACTTAAAGCTTTGCTTTTTTTTTTTCTTTTTATCATTCCATTTATACTTTCATCATTAGTGGGCTATGACATTTGGCTCACTTGACTACTTTCACCAACTTGTTTAGACTGAGTTCTAACATTCTTTTATATTCATTGAACAAGTCTTTATTGCTAGTTGTACTTTTTAATCATCAATGAAGCTTTATTAGAAAAATACATTTTCATGAGGTAATATTCAACAAAAGGAAGCTTTTTTGAAGGATCAAGACAAGAAATATATAAACCAACATATTCATCTTTTCTATAGTTCCTAATACTTATCATATTTATCCTTCATTCTTTTTGCCATTATATTTAACTCAACATCAGGATTTAATTATCGCAAAGTGGAATAAACATCACATATATCATCAAGATAAGTATTAGATGTGATGTAAGAAGTACCTAAAACTTTCATGATGAGATCATAAAATTGTTGCAAGTAAAGGCAAGACTTATTAATAGTTGTTTTAACATTCTCACCCTATCTCTTATCAAAAGCTAATGTCTATAATAAGGATTAAGATCATCAAATGTATCAAATGCCCTTTTAAACTTTTGAGTTGCATCTAACATCAAATAAGTATAATTCCATCTATTTCTAATATCCAAATACAATAAACTCTTACTCTGAATATGTTTATTTATAACACACTCTTTAAACTTAGCTAACCTAGAAGGTGATTATCTCACATATTTATCATGAGTAATTGATTCATTCATTTCCTTCAATCCACCATAAAGAATAAGATGAACAATATGTTTAATGCATATTAAATAAAGATATTTGCCTCCCAAAATACTATTTCCAACATGGTTAAATTTTTTCTCGAATATGAATTGCAACATCATTACAACTAACATTATCAATTGCAACAGTAAAAATCTTATTAATCCCCTAATCATGCAAACATTTCTCAACTGCCTTACCAATGACTTCACCTTTATGACTAGAAATGGGATAAAAATTTAATATCTTTTTTTTTAGTTTCCAATCCTTGTCTATAAAGTAAGCCGTAAGACACATAATTGATCATTTGTAATGAGGTCCATGTGTTAAAGGTAAAGATACTCTTGTGAAAGATGATTTCATGAATTGCTCCAAATGATTCTTTTCATTAATATAAAGTTGATAGCAATCCCTTAGCAACTGTCCATCATGCTGGTATATAAAATCTAGGACATGTAACTGACATGTAATACCTAAATCCTTCCACCTCTATAAATCTAAAGGGCAACTCATCTGGAATGATCATTTTAGCTACACCTTTCCTAATAGCATTTTGATTAAATTTTCATGTGCCTAAAAATTCCACTCCTCTTAACGAGAACAACAATTCTGTTTGAGTATCATCATCCCCACTAGCATGAGGAAGCCTTTTACAAGAATTCATGTGATTCTTTAATATAGTGGTTCCATTTTTTTAGGATCAACAAAAAATTCTCTATCACAATAATTATACCTAGCTTTACAATTACATTTCTCATTGGCAAATTTGGTGAAGTGGTCCCATACCTTTGACCATGCTTAGATGCTTGTCTCGTCACTTAGAATTTGAAACTTCACTTCTTGTTACTTTATCACTTGTAAGAAGTTAAGGGTTGGTTGTATTTGATTAGTGTAGAATCCAAAGCATATCATTCACTTTATTTGACATCTTAAAAAAAAGCAATCAAATTATATCCAAACAATAAAAAATAAATAATTAAATTATATTCAAACAATGATAAAAGTAAAATTATATAAAAAAGTACAAGCACTCATATCAATTAAAAGTGAGATGTTTAAAGATAAATTGCATTTAAAGCATACTTTACAATTAAATGAGGGTAAAATTAAAAAAAAAACAAATATTGTAAAGTGTGATATAACTTTGATGGTACTCATATCAATTGTATGCTCAGTTTAGTCCAAAGAATAACCAAATGGCTTAAGTCTTGAATAATAGAGAAAAGCCCTAAGCTGAAATAAACTGTAATAATTCTTATCTAGTCTTTTCAATAGTAATAGTAATATTTAATGAAACGTTTATCAACATTTTTAAGTGACTATCGACAAAATTACTTTATATATGTTTATGGATCTTTTTAATCTTGATACATTTATGATTCAATATTAGGTTTGCTAACAAATAGGCAGTAAATAGACATTGCATATGCAAACTTAATTAACTAGGCTTCACTTTTTGCCAACTTCCTCTTTTCATTACTACTTTATATCATGTAAAATGTGTCTTGTAGTTTCTTTTTTGTATAGGAAATTGATTAGAGATTATATACTCAAGATTTCAAAGGTAACAAGTCATAAAATTAATAAGAATATACAACTCTTTTCTTTTTGGATTAATTGGTTTTGAAAACATTTTTAATATGATATTCAATCTTTATTGTCCATTTTTATTTTTTTTTCTACTTTTTACTCAAATAACTACACCAAAGGGAAGTGTAAATTGATGGATTAAAAATTATATTCTCATGTGTTTGATGTTTTTAGTTAATTAAAAAGTACTCAAGAACAAATGTCTTTAATGAAACAGTTTATCAAGCTGAAATAAACATTAGTAATAATTCTTATCTAGTCTTGAATATAGTAATTTTTGTACAAGCATAGTAAACAAAGGAATTCTTATCTAGAATACCTACAAAATGGATTCTTATTTAGCTGCCTTTAAATGGATTAATCCAAGAATACATCTAAGAATCCAATAATACTTACTATAAGGCTCAAGCTTTCTAAGAATCCAAGAATACCTACCAAACATTCAAGCTTTCAAGAATCCAAGAATACACACAAAAGGTTTAAGCTTTCTAAGAGGCAGCTTTTACCCAAATGTATTCCAGAAGCATTCCTTATCCACTCAACTTCAAAATGGGTAAGTTGGTTTTTTTTAATTGTTTAGGGTTTAGCATTAATTCATTAGAGAAAAGCTAAATATCATTATGTTCATAGTTCAACGATAAAGAAAAAGAAAGGTCATCAAGGGTTTATGATGGCTTTAGGTCTTGTGTAGCAAAGAAAGATCTTTACAAACTCTAATCTTGTGTAACAAATTAAAAGCAAGAAAGGTAATGATGTTAGAGGGAGAGAGGTAGAGAAGTAATCAAGCAAAGAGGGAGGTAAAGATGTGTGAGAGAGAGAGAGACAGAGAACCAGCCAAGCAAAAGAGGGTATAGGCATCAGGTGCAGGTAGGTCTTGATAAGGGTTAGAAGTAGTGAGTTAAGTTTAGGGTTTTTTTAGGTGAGAATATACATATTTACCCTTAGTTATTATACAATCAGTTAATTCGATCGATTTGATTATCGGGTTTATGATAACTTACTAATTTAACCAATTTAACCAATCCTAAAATTGATTATAATTGAAAATCGACTAGACTGAACCAAATTGACCATATTTCATTGATTTTGATTGGTTAAATCGATTTGAACCAATTTCTGCTAACCTCTAGATAAGCACAAGTTAGGTCATAATTGTATGTCACGAATTGGTTTTCAGGTTTCTTGTTTTTTTTTTTACATTATAGATAGTAAAATTTTTTTATCCTCATTTCATCATTCTTCACTAAAAAAAAAAAATCCTATCTCTTCAAAAAGAACCAACACAACTGATTACTTCATAAGTCTTGGTGATTGGTTGTCGCTTCTATTTCTGGTGTTTTTTTTCCCAAATCCTTATCAAATGCTCTTCTTGACCCCTTCTTTTTAAATTCAAGCTTGGATTTTCCTAAATCAACTTCCACAATTCTAGATCTAAGTCATAAGCCTAAAACTTCAAACCTTTAAAAACTTTTCCTCTACCATCCAATCTCTCTAAAACCAAAGTTTGTTATTTTCTTCATTCTTTTTCTCCTTTTTCACCATCTTTGATTGTCCAAAAAATATGCCACTACAAGTCCTTGTTACCGATGTAGCATGCCACTGCCATTGCAGCTACCAGCTGACTCTCCTACCTTGAAGATAAACCACATTTTTCTTTTTTCACCCTCAAAATGTCTTGAAATCATCCAAAACCTCCTAAGTTTAAACCCTCCATCCAACTTTTATTTTTTTTTCTTCTAGCTTTGGCACTACTATTTCTTTCAGGGATCTATTTGATTTGAAATTTTTATGGAATAATAGTAGTATAAAATGGGCTATAGTGGTTTTTTGACTACCAATTCAATGGTTATTGTTACTTGATTGTGGGTTTTGGTTTTCAAAGAACACAAGGATTATTTTTTTTTAGTTAAGTCTCAGATAGGTTTCTTTTAGGGTAATTGCTGGTGGAGATTTTATGATTATGCCCAAAGAGTTTATAGTGGTGTTGGCTTTATGGTGAGTTGTTGGTGGCAATGAGTGGTGCAAGCGAAAAGCTTGATAAGATGCTAGAAATGTTGGAGATTCCTAGGTAATTCTTTGATGATGGGGAATATGGCTTGGGTGTTAGGTTTTTTGTTATTGTGGAGATTATGGTTGCCGAATAGAGGTTGGATTGGAGCAATTATGGTTTGTAGGCAAAGCTTAGGTTAGGCTATAAATTATGGTGGTGATGATATTCAAGCTCAGTGGTTTGGGGCTATCAATGGAAATGGTGGTTTGGTGGTGGCAGTCTTGGTAAACTATCGGTAGTGGCTAATTTTGGTTGCTGAATGGGTGGTGGAAAGGATTGAGACTTTTTGGTTCTCCTAGAAAATGGCCTCTTCTCTTTCCCAAAACTTGCTCTTTGCTTTATGAATTTTTTTTAGCTACTTATTCCTCGTATATATGTGAATAAAATAACATAAAACAATAGAAATTAAATGTTTCAACTAAAATTGCAATAGAAAAATGTAGTCTAAAAAGCATAATGGAGACTTGGTTGGTAGTGGCACGATACTCCCCTTGGTACAATGGTTGTTGGCCATTTCAATTTGTCTATTTCCTCTTTTTTGGTTTTTTTTTTGTTTTTATTTTTGTATTTAAATTAATTTAACTAACTCTGAAAAAAATAAAATAGAAAATAAGAATGAGATTGGGCTTAAAAGCTTAATTTGGGCCTAAGATTCAAGTTTGGACCTTTACTATCAGATTTGAGCTTTTAGAATTGGGTCTTAAAAATTGGGTTTTAAATCCAAATAGGTAAATTTGGTATTTGTCATAATGTTTTAGGTAAAAAAAAACCAAAGCGCTGGGTGAATAAGGAAATTTGGAAAACTGGGGCTCAAAAAATTTTTGATAAAAACAAAATAAGGAGTTGTCACTAATCTTTTTTAGGGTGTGATTGACCATCCAAAAATTATGTTCTTTTAATAAAATATTTTAAAATGGGTTTAAAAGTTTTATAAAAATAAAAAATTTATGGTCTGTGAAATCAAAGTTTAGGTCTGAGAGTCGGCTACACGTAGGGAATGATTAGCACCCCACAGTGCCTATTAACGACAGTACCAAATGATTTTAGCTATCTTTAAATTTGGTAAAAATGTCCTATATTTCTTAATGTTTAAAATTAATTCATTATTTTCCTATTTTGGAAACAAGAATAAATCAAATTTTACAAATAAAAACTTTTTTGTTGTTTTGGATCAAAATGAAAATACCTTAAATATCAAAATACCCATTTCACTTTCCTATAATTAGGTAGAACTTCAAAAATACTTCTAATTTAAGAGTTTTCAATTTGCCCCACTAAAACTGAGATAACACTTTGCATAAATGATAATTACCAAGAGTCCATTTATAATTAAGCTAAATCTTGATGAGTATATTTAATTAAAATGTTTATCTTATTTAAAATATTTTTCTTTTAAAAACTCATTTTGAAAAAAACTATGTATGATATACATGAATATAATGTATATAATGAATGCATAATATGAATAACAAGGTACGAATGCATGACAATTCATGAATGCATGTAATAATGTAAAATGAAATGTAAATGCATGCTGGTTTGGGGGTTGGTTTAGAGCTTGAAAGGTGGTTCAGGGTTTGGGAAGATGGTTTAAGATTTGAAGGATGGTTGGTTTAGGGTTTGGGAGGTGGTTTAAGGTTTAGGGTTTAGGGTTTGGGAGGTGGTTTAAGGTTTAGGGTTTAAGGCTATGTCACAATTACAAATTACAAAAATGCTGTTAATGATGCATGTGACAAAGGCATGACATGAGAACAAAATAATTACAAACCTAGGTATTTGCAAAACTAAATCACAAACAAGTTGTATATGAAAATTTAAGAGAAAAATAGATTAAACATGAAAAGCTTTTAAAATTGGTTTGAATGTTCCACCGTTTTCTTTTCTCTAAACCCTTCCAAACAAGCTTAAAAATCACTAAAATTACTTACCAAAACAACATTTCTCATGGAAATTTGACTCCAACACTTTGAAAAACATGAAAATCATAACAAATACACAATTTAACACATGAATCAAAACAACAATTAATCAACAACCAAGGGCAAGGTTCAACCATCACCAAAATCAACATGGTCGAATGACCTATGGCATTCTCTTAAGCAAATTTTCATCCCATTGATCACTTAGAAACCTACTACATGAGGGGATTTATAACATCAAAACAATCTCAACAAATATGTAATGATTTAAAAATGGCAAAGAGATTATGTGAATAACAATACTAATCAAACAACAATATATATATTCAACCAACCAAAAATCATGTAAAACACTAATAAATTTATCATTTAAACATCGTAAGCCACATTTTGAAGCAATAAGATATCAAAAAAGGCCAAGTGAAGGTTCAGCCATGGTGGAGGCATGTTGGCTAAACCTCTAACTTGTTTTATAGTTGATTTGAGTTTTTTTTTTTTTTTGGTTGCTTGATTTTCCAACTTCAGTCCGAGCTATGAACTAGTTAAATGAATTTTGATTCAAGCTTTGACAAAAATAAAATATAAACTATGAAATTTCATGAAAACAAAGAAATTGAAAAAACCAATTTGAAAATGTTTTGGAAAATGTAATGAGAATGCAAGAAATGCAAGATAACAAGTAAAGGAATTATACCTTCAAACTAGCAAATATTTTTTTCTCTCTTTTCTTTTTTTCTTTTTTTTCTTTCCTATGTTTTTTGCATTTCCAGCCTTCCTTTTTGTAAAAAATGAAAACTTCTAATGATGAAGATGGAGAAAAATATCCCATGTAAGATTGAATGCTAGCCTTTAAATTAAAACTCATCCGATGGTCCATTTTTCTCTCTTGTTTTTGGTTGCTGACACTAGAGTATCAAGACATCTTACAACTTGGGCTAAGACTGAAGACTTATCCAAAAATAGGCTGGGCCTAGCTTTGGTCCAAATCCATTAATAAATGCATAAATAAGATAGGCTAGAATAAGGAGATTATGTTCACACTAACTGAAAAAAGGAGTATGAATATGGATGAGATTATGGTCAAATTCATTATTATGTAATCTACAGGAGTAAATGGGTTCACATGCAAATTCCTTGATTTTAGACATGATTCTAGCAATGCAATCTAAAAGTTTCCATGCTTGGAAGGATGTTCCTAACCTATATATTTTCTATTATTCTTTGGTAGAAGGAGAATAGAGTTTTCTTTATCCTTAAGCAATCTTTTAGATTATTCTTCAAGTTCCATATCTCTTAGGTGAATTTTCTCGAGTGGTAAACTTCTATTGTTCTGTATCCTCAATTACAATTCTTAGGGTGGTGTTTTTGTACCCCTTAGTTTATACTTTTGGTGTTTATCCCTTTAATCCAATAATCATATTCTGTCATTATTCAAATTCTTGTGAGTTGTCTTCTTTGTGAGTTTTTTTGTTTGCAGTTAATCTCTACATCTCAAACTTCAATTATTGACATCAAATTGGAATCAGAGCTATGGCAAGTCATTATTGTCAAGCATAAAAAAAAAGGTTGAAGCCAACACTAACGTTATAGCAACTACTAATGTTAACCCAAGAGATGCCCTCATAGAAGAGATGTGATAACAAATCCTTTAACTACAACATGAGCTCCATATACAAGAAGAGAAAGAAGAGATAAATGAAAAAGATGAAGGAGAAACCAATTCATACCATGAAAACAACAACAATTCTGATGATAGCACCCTATCTCACCTATAACAAGTCAGAGAGTATTTACGTAAAAACTAACTTCAACCTAGCATATTCAATTCAGAGATAGAGATTTCTGAGTTTAAAGGGAAGATGCAATCTGAAGAATTCTTATATTAGTTACACATGGCGAAACACATATTTGAATACATGATGGCCCTAAACATCATAAAGTGAAGCTAGTGCCCATCAAACTTAGTAAGCATGCATCTTTTTGGTGGGAAAATTTGAAGAAATAAATGGAAAAAGAGGGCAAAAAAAAAATGACAACTTGAAAGAAGATGAAAAAAGAGTTAAAAGAAAAGTATCTCCCATACAACTTTCAGTAAGATGTCTTCTTTAGGCTCCATAACTTAAAGCAAAAAGTTCTCTCAGTGGATAAGTATACAGCTAAGTTTGACCACCTCATGTTAAAATATGAATTAGTGGAACATGAAGAGCAGACTATTGTTTGGTATCTTGGAAGATTGAAGATTGAGATAGCTAATATGGTGCAGTTACAATCCTATTAGACTTTTAATGATGTATGCAAGCTTGCCCTTAAGGTAGAGAGATAACAAAATGAGGCTTGTGGTAATATCTTAAGATTTGGGTCTCGAGAAGGTTATATCAATAAAAATGGCTCATCGAAGACTATTATTCCTTCTAAACGTATTCCAAAGTAGCGGCTTGTGGTAACATCTTAAGATTTGGGTCTCAAGAAGGTTATATCAATAAAAGTGGCTCATCGAAGACTATTGTTCCTTCTAAACCTATTCCAAAGTAGCCCCAAAAGAAAGATGGAACCTCAACAAGCAAGCCTCAATCTAGTGCACAAACTAGAAGGTGTTTTAAATGTCAAGGGCTTGGACATATTACCTCAGAATGCTCAAATAGGAAGATTATGGCTATAGTAAAGAAAGACTTAGAGAAAAATGAAAAGAAGATGGCTGAAAAGGATCAGAACATTAAAAAAGAAGAAAAAGTAACTTATGGCGATTATGGAGCATCTTTAGTAATATAATGCAGCTTGAGTACCACACCTGCCAAGAAAAAAAATTGGTTGCATAAAAATGTGTTCCACACTCGGTGTATTGCCTATGAGAAGGTATGTGATGTTATAATTGATAGTGGAAGTTTTAAAATGTTGTTTCTACCTTTATGATACCAAAATTAAGCCTCAAGGCAGTGGATCATCCCCAACCATATAAGTTATCTTGGCTATAGAAAGAGAATGAAATCAAAATTAGCAAGAGGTGTTTGGTTTCTTTTTCCATAGAAAAAAATTACAAGAATGAAATGTGGTGTGATGTAGCTCTGATGGATGCTTACCATTTACTGCTCGAAAAACCTTGGCATTATGATAGGAGGCTTATTTATGATGGTTACAACAACACTTACAAATTGGTGAATGATGGATGCAAAATCATCTTAGGCCCTACCAAGCATATGGTGATGTCCAAACCAACCAAAGGCGAAGGAAAGAGCTTGTTTATCAAGGCTAATTATAGAAAAGAAATTAAGTTAGGTGGTACTATGTATGCACTGATGTTGATTGAAGAGAATAACAATAGTGAAAAGCCCCTTGCAGTGATACAACCATTATTGGTAAAATTTTAAGATGTTGTTCAGAAGGAGTTACCAACCGGTCTACCTCCAATGAAGGACATTCAACACTGCATTGCCTTATCCCTGGGGCTGTTTTACCTAACAAGAAAACCTATAGGATGAGTCCTAAAGAGTTGCAACAAGAAGTTGATAAATTGGTGCAAAAAAGAATGGTGCATGAAAGCATGAGCCCTTGTGCAATCCCAACCCTTTTGGTGCCTAAGAAGGATGCATCATGGCATATGTGTGTGTATAGTAGGGCAATCAAGTTGACCATTACTTTCCTATTCTACACTTAGATGACTTGTTAGGCCAACTACATGGAGCAACTATTTTCTCCAATATAGACCTACGTAGTGGTTATAATCAAGTCAGAATAAAGCCTAAAGTGAGTAAAAAATAGCCTTTAAGATAAGGGATGGTCTCTATGAATTAATGGTAATGCCTTTTTCTTCATCCAATGCTCCTAGTACTTTCATTAGATTTATGAATCATATCCTTAAACCTTGTATTGGCAAATATGTAGCAGTATATTTTAATGATATTCTCATGTACAATAAAGATAAGGACCAACACTTGAATCATTTACACCAACTATTTTGCATATTGAGGGAATAAAAACTCTATGCTAAACTTAAAAAGTGTAGCTTCTTTTTTCTAGCCTTGTGTTTCCAAGGTTTGTGGTGTCAAAAAAAGGAATAAAGATGGATCCTAACAAGATTGAGGCAATCTTAAATTGGCCAACACTAGTATCTTTACATGATATCTAAAGCTTTCATGGCCTTGCATCTTTTTACAGGCACTTCATTAGGAGTTTTAGCTCTATTGTGGCTCATATCACCAAATATTTGAAGAATAAAGCTTTTAAATGAACCAAAGAAGCCCAACACAGCTTTAAGCTCATCAAGACAAAGATCATTAAAGCTTTCATCTTGCCTCTACTAGACTTTGATCAAGTGTTTGAGGTGGAATGTGATGCATCCAATTCTGGAATAGGTGCCATTTTAAGTCAATGAGGAAAACCTATAGCATTTTTCAATGAAAAGCTCAATAAAACCAAGAGAAAATATTCAACCTATGACAAAGAGTTCTACGTCATTTATAAGGCTTTATTCCATTAGAGTCAATATCTCCTTCCTAAGCCATTTGTCCTATATTCAGACCATGAGGCCTTGACTTTTATCAATAGTTAGCACAAGTTTAGTCGAAGACATGTAACTTGGGTGGAGTTCTTTTAAGCCTACAACTTCACTATCAAACATAAATTGGGAACTTAAAATGTGGTGGCAGATGCTGTAAGTTAAAAGCACTCTTTATTGGGGACTATGGCTATTGAAGTTATTGGATTTGATGTGATCAAAAGGCTTTGTAAAATAGATCTTTACTTTGGTTGAATTTAGGAAAGATGCGAGCAAGGATCACACAATCAATTTTTTGTTACATGATGGATATCTCTTCAAGGCTAACAGCTTGGCATTCCCTCATGTTCTTTAAGATAGGCTTTAATCAATGAGGCTCATAATGGTGTACTAGGTGGACACTGTAGAAGGACATGACACTTGCACTTTTGTAGGACAAGTTTTATTGGCTAAGAATGAAGAGGGATGTGATGAAACACCTTAAACAATGTAGAAGTGTACCATATTGCCAAGAGTCAAGGTCAAAACACTGGATTGTATACTCCACTTCTCGTGCCTAATGTTCATTGGAAGGATGTTAGTTTGGACTTTATAGTTGGACTACCTTGAACTCAAATGAATAAAGACTTCCATCATGGTGGTTGTAGATCATTTTTCCAAGATGGCCCATTTCATTCCTTATACCAAAACTATAGATGCTTTTCATGTTTCTGATTTATACTTCAGGGAAATTATGAAGTTACATGGAGTTCCTAGATCCAAGGTGTTTGATTGGGATTCTAAGTTTCCTAGTCATTTTTGGCACACTCTTTGAAGGAAGCTTGGCACCAATCTCAAGTATAGTTTTCTTATCATTCTCAAACAAATGGTTAAATAGAAGTAACCAATCGCAGGTTGGGTAACCTTTTAAAAAGTTATATGGGAAAGAATATCAAGCAATAGGATCTTATTTTACCTAAAGTAGAGTTTGCCTACAACTACTTACCAAGCCAAACCACTAGTTGCAGCCCTTTTAAGGTGGTGTATAGTAAGAATCCAATTAGCCCTTTTAGATTTAGTTCCTCTACCTATTAATCAACAATTTAGTAGAGATGTAGAAAAAATGGTTAAGGGTATCAAACGTTTGCATGAACAAGTGAGAGCTAAGATTTTGTAGCAAAATGAGAAATATAAAAAGGTAGCAAACAATCATCGAAAATATGTGGAGTTAAAAGAAGGTGATTTGGTGTGGATTAACTTGCGAAAAGAGAGATCTCCTCCAAGAAGTTTGACAAATTACAATATAAGGCAGATGGTCCATTTAGAATTCTCCAACCATTGAGGAGGATGCCTCTAAGATATAGTTTCTCGATGCTTATAGAGTATCTTCCACCTTCAATGTTGCTAATTTGTCACTCTACAATGGCAAGAAGACTAATTTAGACTTAAGGATAAGTCTTTTCTAACCAAAGGAGAGTGACATCGGAGTGTCAAGACATCTTACAACTTGGGCTGAGACTAAGGAGAACTTATCCAAAAATAGAATGAGACTATCCTTAGTCCAAATCCACTAAATAAATGCAAAAATAAAATGGACTAGAATAGGGAGATTATGTTCACACTAGTTGGAAAAGAAGAGCATGAATATGGATAGGATTATGGTTAGATTCATTATTATGTAATCTACAAAAGTAAATAGTTTCACATGCAAATCCCTTGATTTTAGGCACAATTCTAGCAATGTAATCTGAAAGTTCTCATGCTTAGAGGGATATTCCTAATCTATATATTTTTTATTATTCTTTCGTAGAAGGAGAATAGAGTTTTCTTTATCCTTAAGTAATATTTTATATTATTCTTCAAGTTTTGTATCTCTTAGATGGATTTCCTTGAATGGTGAACTTTTATTATTCTATATCCTTGATTAAAATTTCTAAGTTGGTGTTTCTGTATCCCTTAGTTTCTAGTCTTGGTGGTGAACTTTTATCATTTTTAATTCAATAATTATATTATGTCATTATTCAAATTCTTATGAGTTATCTTCTTTATGAGTTTTTTTATTTACAGTTAATCTCCACATCTCAAACACCAATTCTCAATATCAATTGTAAGGTGCAAGTTTTCACCATTGGATTCAACTTCCTAAGATGATCTAATGATCAGGAATGCACACTACCAAAGATGGGATTTTTGAAGCTGTTGGATTGGAGTGAAAAGACCAAATTGCCCTTCATTACAAAATTTTCAATTTCTAAGCCATTTTCTTGGAAATCAATGTTTTCTTATTTATTTTTGTGATTTTAAAGTATCAAAAATTATGAAATATTATGAAATTAAGATTTGAAAATTTTTCGTGAAAATTCAACCTCGAAAAGTTCAAATTATGAAATTACACCTAAAGGGTATTTTGGTAATTTCACACCTTTCAAGGTGCAATCAAGGTTTACAATATTCCAAAAATCATGAAATAATATTAAATCATGATTTGAAGATTTTCACAGTATTTCAACCTTAGAAAGGTCAAATTACAAAAATATCTCTAAAGATATTTTTGTAATTTCACACTTCCCAAAAGATCATCTAAGTTTTTAATGCATCAAAAATCCTCAAAAAATTCAATTATGATCTAGAAATTTTCATGAAAGTTTGACTTCGAGAAGGCTAAATTTTGAAAATACCTCTAAAAGATATTTGGAATTTTATCTTTCTCGAAATGCAATCAAGGTTTTTAGTGCTTTAAAATCACAAATTTCGATCTTAGTCCACATTTATTCTAATTTGATTTTGAATTTTAAGAATTTTGGTAATTTTATCCCTTCTCGAAATGCAATCAAGGTTTTTAGTGCTTTAAAATCACAAATTTCAATCTTAACCAATATTCGTTCTAATTTGATTGTGAATTTTAAGAATTGACTTGAGCTTCATCTATTTTGATTGATTTAACCAATTTTTACCTTAGGATATTTGGGTCAAATTGGCTTTAATTTTAATTTTAGAAACTTATCAAAATTAAAGAAATGTTGGATTTAAACCCAGTTTAAGGGCCTCATAAATGGCTAGAAATTGCTCAAACAAAATTAAGTGCCTATAGTTGCCCCTCTCTATATGTTTTTGAGAATAAAAAATAATGTAAAAACCAAATATATCGATTTTGTCTAAGACCAAAGGTTGAGGGGGTTTTGTTTATGTGTTGTTTGTTTGTTTTCATGTTAGAGGATTTTTTTTTAAAACATCCAAATTTTGCAATAATCTAGATAAACCTCAAATTGAGAAATAAAATGGCAAGGAATGAATCGTAAATAAAAATAAAAAGATGACTGAGACTAAACCATAAATCAAGAATGAAGTGATCAAGATTGAACCGTAAGTTGAACAAAGTGACTCGGACTAAACCATAAGTTGAACAAATGATTGGAACTAAATTGCAAGTCAAATAAAGTGACCAAGAGTAAATCGCAAGTCGAATGAAGTGACAAAAAATAAGCTGCAAGTCAAATGAAGTGATTGGGACTAAATGACAAGTCAAATGAAGTGACCAAGACCGAACCACAAGCCAGGAAATTAGGACTACCAAGGCTTAATCGCAAGTCATGAAACATAAGATTTATGAAAAAGGCTTTTACAAATATAGGTAACAAACTTTAGAAATTTTAGGAAAGGCTGAAAGTCTGGTTTTGAAAAAGTTTTGAAAAGTTAGGTAGCATCTGAGGCCTTGAAAGGATTTTTTTTCCTCTTTAAATGATTTTATCTTTTCTTTGGTTCATTTTTTTTTTATTTTGTTGTTTCATTTTTTTTGTTCTATTTGTTGTTTTGTTTTTGTTTTTGTTTTTTGTTAGATTCACAATAAAGTCAAAGATTTAAAAATGGAAGACTCTGGATTCACATCAAAGAAAATGATTCATGGTTAAAGATTTTGAATTCACAATAGAGTAAAGATTCATATTGAAAGGACTCTAGATTCATAACAGAGTAAATAATTCATAGTTTGAAAGACTTTGAATTCATAATAAAGTAAACGATTTACAATTTGAAAGACTCTAAATTCACAATAAAGTAAATGATTTACAATTTGAAAACTCTGGATACATAACAGAGTAAATGAGTCACAGTTGGGAGAACTCTAGATTTACATAAAAGCAAATGATTCACAGTTGGGAGAACTCTGAATTGACATTAGAGTAAATGATTTATAATTAGGAGAACTCCATATTTATAGTAGAGTAAACGACTCATAGTTTGAAGACTCTAGATTCATAACAAAGTAAATGATTCATAGTTGGGAAAACTCTGGATTCACAACAAAATAAATGATTCATGGTTGGAAGACTATGGATTTACAAGAAAGTAAATGATTCACAATTAGAAGACTCTAAAATTTACAATAGAGTAAATGATTCATAGTTAGAGGACTCTAGGTTCACAACAGAGTAAATGATTTATAGTTTGAAGAACTCTTGATTCAAAGTAGAGTGAATGATTCATAGTTAGAAGACTCTAGATTCACAATAGAGTAAATGATTCATAGTTGGAGGGCTCTAAGTTCACAACAGAGTAAATGATTCAAAGTTAAATAACTCTAAATTTATAAAGAGTAAATGATTTATAGTTTGAAAGACTTTAGATTCACAATTAGAAGAACTTTAGATTTACATCAAAGTAAATGGTTCATAGTTGGAAGACTCTGGATTCACAATAGAGTAGACGATTCATAGTTTAAAAGACTCTAAATTCACAATAGAGTAAATGATTAATAGTTGGGAAAACTTTAGATTCATAATAGAGTAAACAATTCATAGTTAGAAGACTCTAGATCCTAGTAGAGTAAACGTTTCACAATTAGGATAATTCTGATTCATAGTAGAGTAAACAATTCACAGTTGGAAGACTTTGGATTTACAACAGAGTAAATGATTAATTCATAATAAAGAGTAAATGATTTATAGTTTAGAAGACTTTGATTTACAATAAAGTAAACAGTTCATAGTTGGGAGAACTCTAGATTCACAGTAGAGTAAACGATTCACAGTTGGAAGACTCTAGATTCACAGTATAAAAAATAATTCACAGTTTGGAAATCTCTAGAGTCATAATAGAGTAAACATTCAGTTTAAAAGATTTGTACACATGAATTCAAGGATTTGCAGATGATTCAATCATTTGTAAATGGGTTTAGAAAGTGTTTCAATATTCAAAAATTTCAAAGTTCACAAAAGTTTTAGGATTCATAAGAGTTTAAAGATTTACAAGAGTCAAATACTCACAACTTTCAAATATGTGCATAAACCTAAGATTCGCAAATTCCAAAGATTTATAAGGACCAAAGATTTGGGAATTTGAAAGATTCATAAAAGGGGTTAAAGACTCAGAAATTTCAAATATTCACAAGAGTCAAAGATTCACAAATATCAAAGATTTGCAAAAGGGGTTAAAGATTCATAAATTTTAGGGATTCACAAACATAAATGATCAATCACTAAGATATGTGATGCTAATGAGCTCTACTATAATGCAAATGCAAATGTTCCTAGGCAAATGCTGATGTTTTTTCTAAAATGTTCATGCAAAACTGCAAATGTCCTTACAAGGATACAAATGCTTATCCTAATGATGCCAATGTTTTTTACAACTACAAAATTTCATTTCAAAGCTGCCAATGCTTATACAAATGCAAGAAGTTCATGATGTATGTGCCCCAATATAAATGTAAACACAAAAAATGCTTTCTTTTTCGAAAAGAAAATTTCTTTCTTAAGTCTATTTGTCTTCTGTTGCCCCTCTATTTGAATCTTTAATTTCTTCCTAAGTTGATCTTAACTTACCATTAATCCTTCATCTATTTCATTTTCTAATTCAACATGCTTTCATACAACATGTAGCATGCAATATATGTTTCAAACTTCATTTCAAAAATAAAAAGAAAAACCACACATTTTTCTTTCTTAAATCCAAACTGGTCTAAAGATTCTCATAATTCATTCATTCATTCTTTTTTTTTTACCAAACTTGATTTCCATAGTTTCCTAAAAATTGCTCAATTAATTATTCAAAATTTTTTCTAAAAAATCAATAAAATTTGCCCTACATAGGTAAATTTCTTAATCAAAGAGAATGAGATATTTAAACAAATGTGACTTTGGGAATCTTTTGGAAATTGGCATTCCCTATTAGAAATGAAAGAAGTGACAATTTTCTCTTCAACGATTAGATGGTTTAACATGTGAAAGCTTTAGTTCATTTAAAAAGGCTTCACTATTTGAAAGAAGAAAAGAGGTGTTATACTTTTCCCTGCTGGCTCACAAATGAAATATAAATTTTTTTTGAAAAACTTGAATCTCTTGAAAATCAAACATGTCTAATGTTTTCCTTTAGCATTCAAATATGGCATTTTGATATATGTCAAGATTAGTTATAGTGGGCTTAAAGTTTTGGAAGGTCATTTTAGGATGAGGAAAGAAGGTTCAAATTTTTATAATTAATTACCTTCTATGAATTTCAAACTTTTGGGACCTTCATAACTTTAGTTCTTTCAAAGGTCTAGGTTGTCTTTAGTTAGTATCAAAAGTGACCTTGATGGCTTCAAGATTTACTCTAGATTGCCCTTTTACATGGTTTTCACCCTAGAGTCATATTCATCTCTTTCTTTTCTTTTTTTTTTTGTTTTTCTTTTGATTGTTACACCATGCACTTAAAAATTCAAACTTATCCAAAATGAATTAATGGTCCAAATGGACAGTTAGGTAATAAAGGGAGTCAAAAAGATTCATGGGTTTTATGGTCATTCCTCAATGAAAAACTCTTCAATTTTAAGCATCTGTGTCTGATCCAATATGGACTTTTATTGGGACATAACATAGGCCAAAACTCAGGGTTTTTAAAAAAGAAATAGATAGGCATAAAATAAGTGTTTAAGGGTAATTAAACCAAAAATCATTTTTTTCATTTGAAGGATTCACTTTGGTGCATATGTCCTTTTATTTTCCCATATTCTCCATTCAATCATTCATTTCTTCTTTTGTTTCTTTTCTTTCTTCTTATTCTTTTCTTTTGTTCTTTATTTTCCTTTATTTTGTTTTTTTTCCTTTCATTTTCTTTTTTTTCTCTTTCTTTCACCTTTTTTTTGTTTTCCTTTTTCTTAAGTGAATTTAAAACTTTTTTTATTAAACATTTTTCTCGCCAACATATAGGATTTTTCTTTAGGCATTACCTTACTTAACCCCTTAAATGATCCCTTTTACCCCCAATGTGGAGGGTGATCCTTGGTCAAGGTTTATTTTAAAAGAATTTTATTAGGCTTAAATGGGTAGCAAAGGATAAATTTCTATAGTTGTGAAGGGATGATGAAAGATGATCATTTATCATCTCTAGCTCAATTACTCAAATTCAAAGAGTAATTTTTTTAGAAGAAAAGGTTTGAAGAAAGTTTTTTTTTTATTTCTTTGAACTTTAACTCTTTTTGAACTCTTTAGTTTTCTCTCATTAGGTTTTTTTTTTTAGTTTATTAAGATCTTTTCATTTTTGGATTCAATCAAAGGCTTGAATACATGATGTCATAATCAAAATTTTTTCATTTTTCATTTTTCCTTTTTCATTTCATTTCATTTTTTTCTTTTTCTTTTTCTTTTCACTTTTTCTTTATTATTATTTTTTTTTTGCATACGTTCTGCCACCATTCAAGAAAAATGCCTTATTTGCAAACCATCCCTAATGAAGGTTAATGTAAGAAAAGGGCTCATGGAGAATGAACTTGTTTAAGGTGTCAAAGAATCCATCTCACTCCATAATAAAGGTTGATCATAATTCAAGTTGTTTTCAGGGCAATGAAGTTTTTTTTTTGGCTAATGTACCCAAAAAAATTAGATAAAGACCATTTTAGGGCAGATAACTAGGAGAATGATATGTTCATAGTCATTTTAAAGGATTTGGGTGGCTTTGATTTTGAAAAATTTTAGAGCTACAGTATAGCCTTAACACATCAAATTACCACATCCAAATTCTTAAAGAAAATGTTATGTTTGCTTGATTTTCTAGGAATTTTAATTTTCTTTTTAAATTGACTGTCTCATTGTTCATTGCCTAAGAAAAAAATACATCCTAAGAAAAGAATACTACCCTTTTATATCACAATATTATCAGGTGAATGTAAGGTTCATGAATTCAAACTCATATCTCTTGAAGGGTTATCGCTAACAAGTAAAATAAATTAAGTGATTTGAAAATAGTGTGAAGGTATTTGCTAAGTTTATTTCTAATAGAAATCACCAACTCTTTCGAGACTTTTTCCATTTTTTATTACAAAAGAAAACTCTTTTTTTTCTCTCTCATTTTTTTCTCATTTTTTTGCTTTTTTTTCAAGGCATTTTTTGCTCTTTTCCTAATTTTGGAAATTAATTATGTGGGCCTTTAGTCAAATCCAACAATTTTTCTTTTCTTTAAAAAAAATCTTAAAAAAAATAAAAAACTAAATCTTAAAAATAAGCATAAACCAAATGACAATATGAGACTCAATAATGGATAATAACTGAAACTTGAAATCTATTCATTCAATGCAAAACATTTAGACCCATCTCAACATTCATAAAGATATACAAACCTAAAAGATTGCCTTATCCTTAGAATTTTGATCCTTAACTTGCTATCATGTTTACCTTATCCTCTTCCTTTTTATTATGGAATTCAATAATCCCAGTATCTATCAATCTTTAGACATTCTGTTTAAACTTTTCATAATTTTGGATTAAATGACCCGTTTCCATTCCATGATACTTGTAAACTAAACCCAACTCCTGATAACTATTAATGGTCTTACCAACTATCAATCGAACTACACTAGTTTGAACCAAACAATCATAAACTTTATCTAGAGGGGTCCTCACCTCTTTTACCCATTTCTTGACTCCTTTGCCCCTTTTTATTGCATTGTTTGTACCCTTAGCATGATTGGTAATGGATTTCCTCTAACATGAGGCCTTGTTTGGGTATGAAAATTTAATCATCTACCCTTCACCAAAGCTTGCACCCTATATTTCAAAGTAGTGCAGTCTTCTAACAAGTGACCCATGACATCAAAATAATATTCACATCGAGCATTGGAATTGTACCATTCAAGATATGGTGGTTTAAGATGTTCAATAGAGACAAGGGTGATAAGGTGGCCTCTCAAGAGTTATGGGTAAAGGTCTATATAGGACATGAGTATTAGGTTCATAGGAGTTCTTTCTTTGGTATTAGTGGTGTGGGGTTTTGTCTGTTCTAAGGTTGAATTGCTTTGTTCAAAAAATGGTTGTATAGCTAATGTTGAAATGATTTGGGGAATTCTAGGTTTGAAACTAGGTTGGTGCATTGGCTATAGTGGTGGTGGGTATGAGTAATGTTTTTTAGATACTTGGTTTATAGATATGAGTAATATTTGTGGATGGGTAGTGGGATGGATAGGTGGGGTATGGGTAGGGAGGTACAAAAGATCTAAATGATGGGCTTCCAAAGATCATTGCTTGAGTCTCCAATCCTTTCTTCTTAGAGGTCAAGGTTTCCTTAGCACTTGTGGTCTTCTACCTTTCAAGTGTGATTATTTGTACCTATGTTTTCTTTATCTTATTTGTGCTACCTCTTTCATCTTCCTCTTCATCACTCTTGTTAATCTTGCCATTTTTCATTTCTATGTTTTGAATTATTAACTTATTTAAAGTTAAATTCACTTCAATCAAACCTTTGGGTGCACGTTCTGTCAAAAATATCTTGTCCCCATTTCTCTTGTTTTGACCAATTTTATTGTCACTTACAACATTATTCATTATCTTGATATGGATCAATAAAGGATTTCCATAAATAATTGGCTTTCCTTTGATA
Source organism: Durio zibethinus (assembly GCF_002303985.1). Next base: position 7,229,375 of record NW_019167849.1, on the reverse strand, counting down.
CCAAAATCCAATAAGCTGGCATTGATCAAACCTTGCACCTTACACTTTAAGAATGTGCAATATTCTAAGGAATGGCCCATATTGCCAAAATAATATTCATAATGAACATTAGTATTATACCACTTAGGGTATAAAGGTTCAAGAGGTTTTGTAAGGATAAGAGCAATAAGGTGAGCCTTTACCAAGTAAGGATACAAGTTAGTATATGTCACAAGAATGGGGTCAAGTTGAGTCATGTCCTTTCTTGCTTTTCATTTGAGGGATTGACCCAGAGGTGTAATGATAGGAACTTGAGACATCGACTAAACAGGTGGTTGGGAAGTAGCAGGCTAAACAAGTAGTTACGGAATATGGGGTGGAGGACATGAGTTTAGGTGTAGAATTTTTTAAGATTGCATGAAGTTTGGGGGTTTGATCTTAAGTGCTTGCAAAAGAGGTCGAAAACAGTCATAAGAAGGATTTGAATGCAAGTTTGGATTTGGAATAATTGACGAGGGTTGTTTAAAACCTGGTGACTTTGTCTTGAAAATCAAACTTCCAAGTTTAGTCATATGTGTGGCCAATTCATTCATTCTTTTCATGAGCTTATTCTAGTCTTCATTCAAGATATTGTGTGTATCAAGATCTTTTTGTGAAATGTTGGACCTAAAGAGAACCTATTGACCTTGATCTGATTTAATTGGAAATGATGAAGACCTTTAAGGAGAAACAACTTAATCCCCCACCATTACCTTTAATAATTTCTACCAATTGATCAATCTATTGTTTCATTTTTTGAAACTCATGCCTAAATTTCTCTTCATTTAACTCTGCATTGATTCTAGCCTTCAATTAATCTCTCATTTTTGCCTTCTGATACCCACCAATATAGACCTTTTATTTTGGGGTTTAGGCCAAAAAGTCTATGCTATTACTTTTTATTAAATGAACTCCACAGAACAACTTACAACACACAAGACATATTTATGAATGCATGAATATGATAAGGATGCCAGATAATGTCATGAAATGCAAAGATACCTAAGACAATGGATTTTCATATGTATAAGGCTTGAATGAAAAAAATTTCATCACCCCTAAAGGTGTATGCAAGAAATGTAATGTTGCAAGGGTGGTGGCATACGTTCTCATAAAATGTAATTTATTCAATGCATGTTTTATAACATCCTACCATTCGTGGATCCTTATGCATGAAATGCAATGACATACTATAGGTGTAATATGATGTATACCTATGGCTGATACAAAATACTTATATGAGATGCACTGACATATTATATACATAAGATATGTCCACATGAAATGCAATACTTATGTTATGCAAACCTAATGAGGTTGACACTACCATTATGATGTGCATGTAATGGAATGCATGTACTATTTATTAAGATGTTCATGAAATGAAGTGCATGTAATATCTTATTTTTTCCAACTCCAAAAACATGAGAGTGTATACAAACAGGATCAAATGAAATGCAAGGAATGAAACAACATTAACTCTCTCTCTCTTTTTTATAAGTAAAAAAATTCAAAAACACACAAAATTTTTATTTCACACAAAATGACTTGGATTCAAAGTTTTTTTGTTTTTCAAAATTTTCTTTTTTTTATTAGCCAACAAAGAATTTAAGAAAAACTTTATCTTTTTCCCTTTTTTTTTTGAAAAATTTTGTTTCTGTTGTTTTTTTTTGGAATTTTTTTCTTTTTCTTTTTTTGTTTGGTTTTGTCATATAGTAAAAAATAATTTATTGAAAAACAATTCTTGAATATGCACATTTTAAATAAACATCAAGCGAATCAAAGAATATGCCAAACGAATTTTTTTGAAAGAAAAATTTTTTGAAAGAATTTTTTTTGTCAAAATTTTTGTCTTGTTTACATCGTTATTACCCCTAAATATAGAAAGAGTTCCTTCAAGTGACTTATTTAAGGTAATTACTAAAGAGAAGGTGAAGATGGCTCTACTGAAAGCTAGCTCCCTATGGCTTACTATATGCCAGGTTAGAAATTGACGCATCTAAAGGTTCCCAAATTGCTTCCACAATATAGCCCATCATAGACTAATGAGGCACTGATCCTAACCAATTACAGGTTATGAGCGAAAATAGTTTAATCTAAATAAGAGTGTTTCACTAGCCATTATAGAGTTTACACCTCACGAGAGTGTAGCTACTTTACTTCATACTAAAAGAGGTTAAAGCTCGGTTATATAGCTTATAACAAGAGGTTGTACCAACTCAGCAGGGTAGTCAGCACTTGTTGAGTTTTTTATGTGAAACTAGGGAGCAATATGCTCAAATTAGGTGTTTTATGGTTTCAATGCTAGAATGTTTGGATGATGTACAAGGATTTTTATGGTTAATCAATGTTTTCTTTACTTAGATTGGTCTAAAGTAATACTTTTTTTGCATTGCATTACATTAATTGCATTAATAATTAATAACAATATTTATGGTAGCAATGACAACAATAATTATACCATGTGTTCTAATGTATGATCAATAATAAGAGGTTTAAAAGTAGTGAAGCCAAAGAAATTTAGTCAAGAATTTCACGCAGATATAACACCCTTCCAACAATTATCATACAAACCAAAGGTTAGTCCACAGCCACCCAATTTTACTTCAGTAACGGCTACCCAAACAGCCAATCTAAGTCAAAGGAATTTGCAAAGTAGCAATAATAGGGATAAGCCTCCCTATCCCTATGTCATACACTAGCCTGCATCCACAGCTAATGAGGGGTCATCTTATTGTTCCAAAGTATATAGCACCATTAAAGCCACCATACCCAAAATGGTATGACCCTAATGTTAAATATGATAATCATTATGGTATGGCCAACCATTCTATTAAAAATTGTACAACTTTGAAATCTAAGGTGCAAGAATTAATAAACGAAGGCTTGTTGAATTTTAATTCTAGGGCAAAGCCTAATATTAGTAAAAACTCTCTTCTTAACCATTTCGATGGCAATCTAGTGATGTGTCAAATGGTCAAGGGTTAAGAATGAGAAAATGGGTTGACAAAGTGGAAACCCTTATAAAGAAAATATTTAACTGTTTGGTTAGGACAAACATGGTTGTTCTAGTAGTGGATAATTAAAGTAATTTAGATGATGACTATGATTGTTGTTACAATGGGAAAAATGTGGGGCATGTGATCCAGGACTGTCCAAGGTTCAGGGTAGTGTTACAATTGTTAATAGATGAAGGGGCCATCGAGTTTTTTCTAAAAGAATGTTACTAGTGTGAACATGATAGGTGATAAATTGGATGTACCCTTAATTCTGAAACCCCTTGCCATCTTTTATGATTAGGAAATAGAATCAATTTATGGAAAAACTAGTGCATTTCCCTAAAGCACCATTAACAATTTATGTCCCTTATCATTTTCCTTACAAAAGTGACAAAATAGTTCTGTAGCACTATAATTACAAAGTAAAAATTCAAGGGTTTACGGATGGATTAACTTTAGAAAACAAGGAAGGTGAACTCACTACAAATATAACAAGAGTAAGAGGAATGGCTAGAAGTAGTCATTGTTATACTCCCAAAATGCTTGAAAAGGCAAAAAAAGGAAAGACAAAGGAATGAGAAGAAGTCACAATAGAAAAAGGTCCTAATCTTATTGAAATGAACCTAGAGGTCCAGTATAAAAAACTTGTGTCAGATAAGGAGGCTTAAAAGTTTCTCAAAGTCATCAAGAATAGTGAGTATAGTTTAGTGGACCAATTGAATTAGTTGCTAGCATGTATCTCTTTGTTACCACTCCTATTGAATTTAGAACCACATAGGAATGCTCTATTAATGGTGCTTAATCAAGCTTATGTTGAGCATAATATTTCTATGGAAAGTATGGATTATATGATGGGGAGTATCATGGTCCTAAATTTTATTTCCTTTAATGATGATGAGATACCTTCTGAAGGGCATAAAGTGTCAAGGCTTTGCATGTTACTGTCAAGTGTAAAACCCATATAATGGCTAAGGTGCTTATTGATAATAGGTCATCCATTAATGTAATACCTATGACTACACTTTCAAGGTTACCAGTGGATTAGTCATTTATGAGGAATAGATATATGATAACTTAGGGCTTTTGATGAGGCACGAAAGTAAGTGATTGAAGATATTAAGATTCCATTATAGATCAATTTATGTAGCTTTAATGCCTAATTCTAGGTTATGGACATTATGCCTTCATATATTTGTTTGCTTAGAAGACCCTAGATTCATATAGCGAGAGCCATACCTTTATCCTTATATCAGCAGGTCAAGTTCATTGTCAAAGGAAAATAGGTTTGCTTAGATGGTAAAGAAGACCTACTAATGACCAAAACTTTAGCCACTCCGTATGTTAAAGCTATCGAAGAAGCATGAAGTGCTCATTTAGAGCCTTTAAGATCATAAATACTATGTATGTTAGAAAAAGGTTAAAAATACATGTGCCTCGATTGTCAAAAACTACAAACATGGTAGTTAAGTAGACTATTGGCAAAGGTTGGTGAGCTGGTTAAGGTTTAGGAGCAACTCTATAAGGAATCAAGAAAATGCCAATTGCTATTAAGAACAAGGAAATTAGGGGCTTAGGTTTCAAGCTTACTATTGTAGATAAAAATCGAATGATGTTGGAAAAAAGAGAAAAGAGAATGGCATGCTTCCGATGCCACAGTTCAAACAGTGAAGGGATGGTATTCCCATACTTGTATGAGATATTTTATTATGGTGGATATGTCTATCATGGATTGATGGAACCAGAATAAGGGGAATCAGTTCTCAAAATGGAAGAAGTTTTCTCTTAGGTTCAGATTATGAAAGATATGAATGAGATGCAAGAAGAAAAGATATTCTTTTTTCTTTTTCTAGAGTTAGGAGTTTAAAAATGGTGTTTTTGTTACTATTGTCTTTTGAACATCTAAAACTTTAAGTTCCCCAAAAGCATGCAAAAAGTAAATATATAAGCTTTGTTTTTAATTATCCTAACTTAAGTAATGAATGCAATGCATTTCTCATACATCATCCTCCCCTTTTTTTTTCCTTTCTTTGTTGCTTATATCTCTTTTATTTTACCCAATTAGCCAATATCTCTTTGTGACTATACCTATTTTTAGGTTTTTAAATAATGAACATTATGGATGAACAAAACAATGACGTTGGATTTGATTTAAAAATTTTAATTGACATTAGTAAGCTTTATGATGGCATTGACTCTCAAGATTATAAGTTGCCAAAATGGGTAGAACAAGAGAAGAAACCTATAAAGCCTCATCAAGAGACTATAGGTCTATTAAATTTAAGAAATCAGGAGAATAAGAAGAAAGTCAGGATTGATTCTTTATTTCCACCAATGGAAAGGCAAAAATTAGTGGATTTGTTGAGGGAATATGTAAACATATTCGTACGGTCTTATCAAAACATGCCTATTCTTAGTACATATATTGTCAAGCATAAATTGCCTTTAAAACCAAGGTATCAACTTGGGCAATAGAAGCTAAGGCACATGAAGTCAGAGATGTTGTTGAAAATAAAAGAAAAAGTAAAGAAATAATTTGATGCAAGTTTTCTAGAAGTGGCTAAATACACAGAATGGGTAGCCAATATAGTCCTGATTCTTAAAAAAGATAGGAAGATAAGGATGTGTGTAGATTATCAATATTTAAATAAAACTAGTCTAAAGAACAATTTTTCACTGTCATATATTGACACTTTGGTGGATAATATTGCTAAGCATTCCACTTTTTCATTCATGGATGGGTTCTCTGGATATAATTAAATCAACATGGTTAGGGAAGATATGGAAAAAATCACATTTGTAATGATATAGGGTACATTTTGTTACAAAATTAGGCCACTTGGACTTAAAAATGCTAGTACCACATGTCAAAGAGTAATGGTTACTCTTTTCGATAACATGGTGCATAGGGAGATAGAGGTATATGTGGATGATATGATAGCAAAGTCTAAGAAAGGAGAAGATCATGTAGTTAACCTTAAAAAGTTCTTTGAAAGGCTACAAAAGCACCAACTCAAGCTAAATCCAGCCAAATGCACATTTAGGGCTAAATCAGAGAAATTATTAGGATTTATAGTTAGTGAAAGGGTATTGAGATAGACCCTAATAAAATTTAGGCCATTCAAATTTTAGTAGTGCCGCATACGTAAAAGGAAATGAGAAGCTTTTTATGCTGATTGAATTATATTTCTCATTTTATATCCCAGGTCACTTCAAAGTGTGATCAATCTTTAGGCTTTTGTGTAAAAATAAGCCTGGCAGTTGGAATAAAGAATGTCAAGGTGCTTTTAAAAAGATTAAAGAGTATGTGACAAATCCATCAGTGTTAGTACCACCTGTTGTTGGATGACCACTAATCTTGTATTTAATGGTGCAAGAGAATTAAATGCGTTATGTACTAGGGCAAAAAGATGGAAATAGTGAGAAAGAATAGGCCATTTACTACTTGAGAAAAAAGTTCATAAAGTATAAGACTAAGTACTCCCATTTTCAAAAAATGTGTTGTGCATTAGTGTGGACTACTCATAGGCTTAGGCAATATATGCTTCATCACACAGCCTGGCTTATATCAAAGTTGGATCCCCCCAAATACTTGTTTAAGAAGCCATCCTTGTCAGGCAGAATAGCTAGATGGCAAGTCATGCTATCAAAGTATAATATCATGTATGTGCCTCAAAAGTTTGTAAAAAGAAGTGCATAGCCAATTTTCTCACTAATAGGGCCAAAGATGATTATGAGCCCATAAAGCTTGATTTCTTGGATGAAAATCTAATGACAATCTTATGAGATAAGAATGAAGAGCCCATGAAGAATCATAAAAGATGTTTTTTGATAGGACATTTAACATGATGATGTATAGTGTTGGGATAGTATTAATATCTCTAAAAGAGAATTACTACCCTAGCACTATAAGGCTAGTTTTTAATTGTACAAACAATGTTGCTAAATATGAGGCATGTGCCATGGGATTATAGATGGCCATTGAAAAAAAAATTAATGTATTAAAGGTATATAGGGACTCAACCCTAGTGATTTACTATTTGAAAGGTAAATAGGAAACTAGGGACCCAAAGTTGGTGTTATACCAAAAGCATATAGCTTATTTGATTAAACAATTCAAAGAGATTTAGTTTCAATATGTTCCTCGAAAAAAGAATCAAACTGCTAATGCATTGGCTACTTTGGTTAAATGTTCAAGATAAATGCCAATATAGGAATTCAACCTATTCTAGTACAGAAGCAGGATTCCTCAGCCTATTACTCAAATATGAAGGAAGAAATAGACCATCAACCTTGGTATCATGACATTGTACATTACATTAAGTGTCGTGAATATCCTGAGCATGCTTTGGAGAATGATAAAATGATTATTCAAAAATTAGTAGTGAGGTTTATGCTTAATGGGGAAATCTTGTACAAGAAGGGTTGAGATCAAATACTATTAAGATGCATAGATGCCATAGAGGCTAGAAAAATTCTTGCGCAAGTCCGTGAAGGGATTTATGGGACGCATGCTAATAGACACATGATGGTTAGATAAATAATAAAGGCAAGATATTATTGGACAACATTGAAAAATGATTGTATCAATTATGCTAGGAAATGCCACAAATGTCAGATCTATGCAAACAAAATTCATTCTCTTCTGATCCTATTGCATGTGTTAACACCTTTATAGCCATTCTTGATGTGAGGAATGGATGTGATTAGGCCTATAACTCTAAAAACTTCAAATGGGCATTGGTATATTTTCATGGTGATTGATTACTTCACCAAGTGGGAGAAACAACTTCCTATGTTAGTGTTTCTCGAACAATGGTGTGCAAGTTTTTAAAAAGAGAGATAATATGTCGGTATGGGCTCCCAAAAAGAATTATCTCTGACAATGCTGCCAACTTAAATAACAAAATGATGAAAGAAATATGTGTGCAATTTAAGATAAAGCAACATCATTCAATGCCATATTCCCGAGGCTGAATGGTGCGATAAAGGTTGCAAATAAACACATAAAGATATTGGGAAAGATGACTTATATGTATAAATATTAACATGAGAAATTACCCTTCGCCTTGCTCACTTATAAGACATTGATCCGAACTTCAACCAAAGCTACCGCATTTTCTTTAGTTTACGAGATGGAAGCAATGTTGCCAATTGAGGTAGAAATCCCTTCTCTGAGAGAACTAATGGAAGTAAAGATGGATGAGGCAAAATGGGTTCAAGAACATTTTGAACAATTGAACTTATAGAAGAAAATAGGCTTTCGGCACTCTATCATGGACAAATATACCAAAAGAGGATGATATGGGCGCATGACAAAAAGTTACAGCCCTAATGCCTTCATGAAGAAGAAATGGTCCTAAAGAAAATCTTGCCAAATCAGCAAGATGGTAGGGGAAAGTGGGCACCTAATTGGGAAGGCCTATATTGGTGATAAAGGCATTTTCGTGGGGAGCTTTGTTTTTAGCAAAAATAGATAGAGATGAATTACTGGCTTTAATAAACTCTAATATTGTAAAAAAAATATTTTCCTTAGTTGAAAAAATATATATATAAAATTTTAAAAAATAAAATTAAAACAAAAAATTAAAAAAAATAAAAAAATATCAATAAGAAAAATAGAGAGAAAATGATTCAGACTAAAAACCTCGAAAGGGCAGTATGAAAAAAATAATAATTCAAACCGAAAACCCTAAAAAGGTAGCCTAAAAAAAAGAGTGAAAATGATTTAGATTGAAAATCCAAAAATGGTAATCTAAAAAAAAAAAGAGAAATCAGTTGATTCTGATTGAAAACTAAAAAGGGTAGCTTGAATCAAAATAAGGACCGTTTAACTTGAAAAAATGGAAGGATGTTTTAAATGGAAGTGGAGCTAGAAGAAAACCTTTCAAGAAGCAAAAATATGGTACACGATTAGACAAATAGGCATTACAATTAAGGGAAACGATTTTAGAGGAAATTTCCATTGGCTACAAGGGTGTGGCAAAAGATTAGTTATAAGAGTTCAAGTATAGCAAGATCACTTACATAATGAATTTTTGAGAAAATCTCTGGTCTGAGTTAATTTAGCTTGTCAAATGTTCATTATCTAAAGAAATGATATTTGATTTCCTTAAGTACCTTTGTAAAATTTTTAATTCTCTATATTTCAACAACCTTACTTTTTTTCTTTGCTTTCCAAATTGAAATAAATTTCTCATTATTGGTTTAAACCCATATTCCATTTCAAACTTTGAAATCACTGCATTTGTCATTTAAGGTTGGGATAGTTATTGATAATGGTTATAGCAAACTTGTGTGTGGCTCAGGAAAATATGAATGCAAGACAATATCATAAAAAGGCAAAGAAATAATTGATTGGATGAGGGATGACCAAAGAAAGATTTTAAGGAAAACTTCCAAACAAATAGTAGTCATAAAAGGTATTTGTAAAATTTAATCCATCAAAAAGAAAAGAAGGAAACAAGATGAAAGGTATTAAGGTAACCTTTAGGATTTAAAAGAGCCAAATTAATCTTGGACTCAAAATTGATATGATCAAGAAACGCATGGTATAAACTATTGGTTACATTTCTACCATTCAAGCTCTTTTTAGTAATCACATGTATTGCATACATTTCTTCTGATAAATGATGTTATAGGTTTTCATAAAAGGATATTAAATGATATTAGAGTGTTTCTTCTTAGGTTTCCCTTGCATCAAGAGGAAACTTTATTATTTTTTTTTCTAACTATTGGTATTGTCCCAGTCATATTTATTATTCTGACCTGCGATGTTATCCTGATCATATTTGTTTTCCCAACCATTGGTATTGCTTCGATCAACTTTATTTTTTTTACCTGCAATGTTGTCCTAGTCATCTTTATTTTTTTACTTGCAATGTTATCTAAATCATCTTTATTTTTTTGACTTACGATGTTGTCCCGGTCATATTTGTTTTTCAACCATTGGTTTTACCCCAATCATCTTTATTTTTGTGATCTATGATGTTGTCCTGGTCATTTTTATTTTTCAACTTGTAGTGTTGTCCCAGTCATTTTTATTTTTTAGACTTACAGTATTGTCTTGGTCATTTTTATGTTTTTAACATGTAGCAATGTCCAAGTTGTTCTTTATTTTCCAAAACAAAAAAAAAAAAACAACAAAACAAACAAAAACCAACAAAACAAAATACACAAACAAAATAAAATAAACAAAAATAAAAAAAAAGGGGAAAGAAGGGAACAAAGGTTCTTTCTCTCATTCAGAAGCATCATCTGGACAAAATTATCATCTATGTCTTTACATTATTTCTGATTCTTAAAAATATGCAAAGAGGGGCAATTGTAAATATTGAATTTTATCTTAAACATTTTTAACAAGATTGACTTGGGCTTATTTGCGAACATGGATCAGAACCATTAATATAAGACCATTACATATACCATTTAGGAGGACCATCTACAACACATAAAGAGCGCGCAAATTAGTCTATTTGGAGGCCCAAAGTCAACTTGGATCAAATTCGGTCAAACTTGATCAATAAAGTTAAAATTAGTCAAACAAAGTCAAAATTGTATAAAACTTAGTCAAAATAAATAGAACCCATGTTAATTCTCAAAATTAACAATCTAATTGGAATCAATGTGGTTTAAAGTTAAAATTGATGATTTTTAAAATACAAAAAATTTTTGTCACTCTAAGAAGTACAAAATTACTAAAATACCCTTGAGGATATTTTTATAGTTTTACCTTCCCGAGCTCAAATTTTTATGAAACTTTTCAGATCTTAATTTCATAATATTCATGATTTTTAGTGCATTTGAAATACAACAGTACCTTAAAAGTGTGAAAATACCAAAATACCCTTTTATGGGTATTTTCGTAATTTGGCCTTCTCAAGCTCAAATTTTCATGAAAATTTTCAAATCTCACTTCTATAATATTTTCATGATTTTTGGTGCTTTAAAATCCTAAAAATGAGCATGGGAACATTGATTTATAAGAAAACGGCCTAAATACCAAAAACTTTGTATTATGGGTAAAATGGTCTTTTCATGTGGTTTAAGGGCTATAAAAATCCAACCTTTGTAGTGAATAATATGGACCATTAGATCTCCTATTGAATCTCGATCCAATGGCTAATGATTGCTCCTTGAAAAAAATAAAAAAAGAACTTTGGCCTTTGGATGAGAATCGATCCAAGGACCTATACTCACAAGAAAGAGTTTTTTTTTTAGGGTTTTTTTCTTTACAAGGGGGTTGCCGAAGAAAAAAGAAAAGAGGAGCTTTAAAAAAAAAGCTGGGATGAGGAGTTGGAAGACATGAGAAAGGAAGCTACAGCTTTGCTGAAGTCAATAGGAAAAGATAACCCTTCCGTTCCCTCTTTAGCTTATTTTCACACATTTGAATGCTGTTGTCTTCAAGTCTTGGTTTTACTCCATGTTTTGGTTCCAGTTTTTGTTTCAAAAAAATGATGCTAAAATAAATAAATAAATGGGGAAAAGATTGAAAACTAGGCCATCATTTGTAGGAAAAGTTGTGAATTTTATATATGTAATAATCATTTATGTTGAAGCCATTTAGGGTGGGGGAGAAAGCTCTAGGCCATCATTTCAAGATTCACACTCATGTTTCCTACTCTAAGTTTTATAGGTTAGTAGGTTACATAGTAAATTTTTTTATATCATTTATGTATTTGCCTTTCATACTTTTTAGTCCAATTTAAGCTAAAAATAACAATAATGAAATAAAGTAAAAAGATCCCATCATGAATGTCAATGCTTTCATATCCCTTTTTTTATCTTAGATCCCACCATTCATTCATGTTTCCTTTTTTTTAATTAACAAATGTTATAGTAATTTTTTTTTACATATTATATGTCTATTTTCTTCATGCTATTATGTTTAATTTAAGTTTAAATCTTATGTATTATGATATTTGTGTGGTTTGAATTTTCATGTTAAAATTAATTCCACACAATTTATTTTTTATTCAATTTATTTTTCTATTTACACTAGTTTCATACAAAATATATATAATAAAATTAGTATTAATAAATTTTATCCAAAAAAAGAAATATATGATTTTTTTTATTAATTTCCAGAAGAATTATAATAACAAGCTTATTTCAAAAGTCTGCCTAGATGTTAGAGACATTTAAAGAGGTTCATAAATTCTTAAAATTTAAACCCGAACCTACCCAAAACTCTAAACTTGTTTTAAATTTTTAAGGGTTTGTATGGAAACCTTTTATGAAGTAATATGTCTCAAATGCTACCTAAATGTTAGGGTATTTAGGAAATTTTATTTCATTAAAATTTTCATACATTTATGCAACTCAAAATAAATTTGTTTTGACCATGATTATAAAAATGCAAAATAATAAAAATAATAGAACGGGATTTTAAATATAAAAATTCGCATCCAAATTCTATCTAAATGTTGGAGAGTCTAAATGGTTTCTTTATATTTGAAAACCTAATTCTTAAATTTGTATTTGTTCATCAATGGCATATGTTTCATTTTCAAATTAATGTCTTCATTTATAATGCATATATATATATATATATGTTTTAGAAGAAGTTCATAAATTTTTAAAATATAAACCCAAACCTTTCCAAAATCTTAAACTGTTTTAAATTTCTAAGGAGTTGCATGAAAATCATTTTATGAAGTAATTTATTTTCGAATGTTGCTTAGAAGTTAGGGTATTTAGGAAATTTTGTTTTATTAAGAATTTTCATACATTTCCATTAAAACCATGACTATAAAAATACAACATAATAAAATAATAGAATAACATTTTAAATATAAAATTTCGCATATAAACTTTGCCTAGATGTTGGAAAGTCCAATTCTCTTTTTATATTTGAAAACTTGAATATTAAACTCACATTTGATCATCATTTGCATATGTTTTGTTTTTAAATTAATGTCTTCATTTATGATCAATATATATATATATATATATGTTTGCTCTAGTTATGGATGTTCAACATTATTTTTTTTTTACTACATAAAAAGTTTTCTTAAAAGTTTTTAGTTTTGAAAAAATAAAATTAAAATAACATTCTGTGAAATATAATTATCGGTACTCTACCTAGATATTAGAGAGTCATCAATGATTATCATTTACAAAGAGTGTTATTTTATTATTTTAGAAGGAATGTTATGATAAATCTTAAATGAAAAGACTATCTTTGAATTTTGCTTTTATGTAAGAGACTTTAAAGGTATTTCTTTAATTTGAAGATTTTCATAATATTCCTAAGTAAAGAATTTTTTTAAACTAATTTTATTTCTTACAAACAAAGGGAATTGTAATTAAATTTCACACAAAAAACCATTTTTGTCCAAAATTACAAATAGGGCATAATTAATTGGTACTAATCTTGTGGGCGTTGTGGGGATGCTAATCCTTCCTCACATGTAACCAACTCCTGAACCCAATCTGTTTTTGTAGACCAAAAATATCTTTTTAATAAAGCATTAAACCTATTTTATTGTTTTATTAAAAGATAAAATTTTTGGGTGGCCAATCACACCTTCAAAAATATTGGTGGTGACTTTCCATGATTTTCATGATTTTTAAATTTTTTTGTCTAGCAATCAAGTCTCCGGACCAATACGTTATGACACCAATGAATTTCTTTTGTCAAATGCAAAACGCAAAAGTATATGACTGTTACCAAAACATAATTTCCAATGTTGCCCAAACGTAATAGATGCAAGAATTCTCGAAAGAGATGCAAATACAAATATCTAACCCAATGATGCATAATGCAAGCACTTACTCAAACATGTTAATGCAAATCTTAACTTTGATAATACAAACGCATGGATCTTTGCAACTATCAAAATGCAAACTCAAAACCCTATTCCAAGCAAGTAAACACAAATGATCAACCGTTATGATGTGAAATGTTAACGCCCTCTACCATAATGCAAATGCAATGTCCCTTGACAAATGTAGATGTTCTTTCCAAGATGCACATGTAATTAATGCAAATACTTCTACAGGATGCAAATACAAATACTTATCCCAATAATGCAAATTTTCCTACGACTATAAAATTTCATTTTAAAAATGCTAATGCCTATGCAAATGCAAAAACTTCATGATGTATTTGCCCCAACATGGGTGTAAACACCAAAAATACTCCTTTTTTCAAAAGAAAATTCTTTCTCAAATTTTTTGATCTTCCATTTTCCATCTAATTAGATCTTAAATTTCACCCCAAAATGATCTCAACTCACTATGTTTCCATTCTTTCACCTATTCCATCTTATTTCTTTACCAATTTCCATCAGGCCCTTTGATTTTTCTTTCATTTTCAACATGTTTTCCTTTTTATTTTCATTTTTAATACACAATATGCAACATACAACATGCAACATGCGTATTGGACTTGATTGCAAAAACAAGAAGACACACCGTCATTCCTAAAAACTTTTTTTTCTTTTCTCTTTCCTTTTCAACAACATTAATTCTTCAATGAAAAATAATTTTCTTTCTTAAATCCAAACTGGTCTAAAGATTCATATCATGATTTCCTTATTTTGCAAAAATATGTGACTAGTTATTTAAAAAAATTTTCAAAATGTTTAACAAGATTGCCCTTCATAATTAAATTCCTTAATTAAAGAGAATAAAATATTTGAACAAATGTAAGTGTAAGAATCTCTTGTGAATTGGCTTTCGCTATTAGAAATGACAAAGGTGACAATTTTCTTTTCAATGGATTAGATGGTTCAGTATGTGAATGTTTTAATTTATTCAAAAAGGGCTTCATCACCTAAAGGGAATAAATGATGTGTATACTTTTTCCATACAAGCTTACAAATAAAACATAAATTAAAAGCATAAATCCCTTGAAAACTAAACATATACAACACTTTCTTTAATATCCAAATGTGGCATTTTGATAGATGTTAAGGTCAATACGATTGGTTTCAAAATTTTAGAAGTTTATTTAAGAATGAGGAAAATGGGCTCCAATTTTTAAAAATCAATCCCTTTTTGTGTATTTCAAACCATTGGAAACCTTAATCTTTTCAGATCTTTCAACGGGTCTGGGTTGCCTCTGATTAGCATCCATTTCACTTAATATCAAGAGTGGCTTTAAGGCTTTCAAGATACGCTCTAAACTACCATCATGAATGGTTTCACCTTAAACCACATTCATTTTTTTTCTTTGATCTCTTTTTTTTTATTATTACATCATGTATTTAAGAATTCAAACTTGTTCAAAATGGGTTGATAGTCCAAACAAGTAATTAAGTAGTAAAGAAAAACTAAAAGGTTCATAGCTTTTATGGTCATTCCTCAAAGAGAAGCTATTCAATTTTAAACATCCATGCTTGATCCAATATAGATTTTTCTAAGGACATAAATGGGCCAAGGTTTAGGGTTATTAAAGAAAAGGATAGATAGGCCCAAAATAACTATTTAAGGGTGATTTCAATCAAGGATCATTTTTTCATTTCAAGGATTCACTTTGGTATATTTGTCTTTTTATTTTCCTATGCTTTCTAATCAATCATTTATTTCTTCTTTTTTTCCTTTTCTTTTTCATTTCCTCATTTTCTTCTTTCTTTTTCTTTTTCTTTTCTTATTTTCTCATTCTTTCACCTTTTCTTTTCTTTTTCTTTAAATGGGTTTAAAACTTGTGGACCTTTCATTGGACATTTGTCTTCAACATATAGAGTCCATCCTTTGACATTACCATACTTAACTCTTTAAATACATCCCTTTTGCCCCTTAGTATGGAGGGTGATCCTTGGTTAGGGTTTATTTTGAAAGAATTTTATCAAGTTTAAGGTGTAGTAAGGGATAAATTTCTATGTTTGTGAAGGGATGATGAAAGATAGCCATTTATTATCTCAAGCACAATTACTAAATTTTGAAGAGCAATTTTTTTGGACAAAATTTTTGAAGAAAAGGGTTTTTTTTATTCTTTTAGGATTTTTCTACTCATTTTAACTTTCCTTAAACTTTTTGGTTTTCCTTCCATGGTCTCTTTGTGAATTTATTGAAATCTTTTTACTTTTTTGGATTCATTTGAATGTCTCAAGTGCATGATGCCACAATAAAAAATTTTCCTTTTCTTTTTTTTTTCTTTTTTTCTGTTCATTTCATTTTTTTTCATTTTTCTCTCTTTTCCTTTTTTTTTTTTTTCTTTGCATGCCCTTTACCCATAGTTGTTAATTTTATTTTGGTTGATATGTTTCAATTATACCAAAATATAGTGCACCTAAGGTTGATTTTTTGTATCAGATTTGGTAATAGGCAATCCTGGTTGTTTTCATTAATTTCAGGTTGTTTCAATGAATTTCAGTGAAATATCATGTTTCAGCCAATATATGATTGTGAAATATATTTTGTAATTTTAACTTGTTTTTTGTTATTTAATTATTTTTAACCTAATGAAAATAAAATTCATTGACAAAATAGCCCTTAAAAGTTGAGTTTATTTTTATTTTTATTTTTTATACTTTATCTTTTCAAACCAAAGTTTATAAGTATTTCAATTTTTTTTTGAAGAAAACAATTATACTCCTTTTATAAAGTTTAACAATCATAAAGCCTTAGTTAATTTTTTTCATTTGTTTATTTTTATCTTAATATTTATATGAAAAATACTTATTTAAATATCATATGATCAAATTAAGTGTTGAAAATATCATGAAAAATTTATGATATTATTTATTATGCTTTTAAACTTATTTATTTGATTTTTGAATATATTGCATTTTTTTGTAGATTATTAATAATATTATAATGTACAAGTTCATATATGTTTTATAAATATATTTGTACTAAACTGAAACATTCGAAATAATATGCCAAAACAACTAGTACTGGTATATATCATATTTTTTAAAAAAACTTAAACATTATCCGGTACGATACTAATAACTGCGCCCCTGCCACCATTCAAGAAAAATGCTTTATTGACAAACCACTCCTAATGAAGGTTAATGTGAGATAAAAAGCTCTTGTAGAATGGACTCATTTAGGGTGTCAAAGAGTCATGTTGGTCCACAAAAAGTGAACAAATGGGTTAATCAAAACTTCAATTACCTTAATTCCAATAAGGTCTTTTCTTTTGGTCGATATGCCCCAAGACACTTGACGAGGATAATTTTAAGGTAAAGAACTGGGAGGTTGACATGTTTATGGTCATTTAAAAGAATTTGGGTGGACTCAATCTTCGTAATTTTTTAAGCATAGCCTTGACGCATAAAATTACCATATCCAAATTCTTAAAAAATGTCATGTATACCTGATCTTTTAGGAATCCCAAATTTTTTTCTTTTTTAAAAAAAAAATTGATTGCCTTATATTTATTGCCTAGGAAAAGATTATCACTCTTTTACAACACAATATAATCAACTAAAGGCAAGTTCACAAATTCAAGTTCATATCTCTAGAGGTGTTACGGTTGATGAGTGAAATCATTTGAATGGTTTGAAAAGATGCAAAAATACTCTTCATTTCTAATAGAAAATGCCAACTCTTTTGAGACTCTTTTCACCTTTTATTATAGAAGAAAATATGGCTATACAAGAATCTATTTTTACTTATAAACTGATAAAAAATCAGTCTATAAGTTAAATCAATTTTATTTTTTTTTGCTAAACACATTAATTCAGTTTATGGCTTAATTTAATCGGTGTATTTGGTTAGTTTCGATGTTAATATTCAAGAATCGAACCAGCTCAAATACCCAACCAAATACTATTAAAATATTTTATAGTTTAATTAATTTAATTTTTTTAATTATATACTTTTACTTTTTATACAAAACCTTATTTCCTTTTTTGACTCTTTCTTTGATTCTCTCTCAAACTAATCCTTTCAAATGCACGTTATCGCTACCCATTTCCCACTCGCTCTTAATGCCACAAGCTTCAATCGATGACCACTGCCAACCATCCAACTAGACCTCACCTCATTCCACTTGATCTCTTCTATCTTCTCACCTCTGTCTGCTTGATCTCCTCTACCATACCATACTAGACTTTGTATGCTTTCTCTTTCCGCTCACCACTCAATCTCCTTTTTTTTCTACAACTCAAGTTAGTTGCTCATCATTATGGTAAAGATTTTTAATTACTTTCATTCATTTTCCATTTACCCATGCTTTCAACATGTTAATGAGAGATTGTATGGCTCTCTCAGTCTTTTTTTAGGCTGTTCTGTTTCCATTTGTTAGGGTTCTTTTGTATGAAGTATGAAACTTTATTGAGTCAGAAATTGTATTAAGCATGAAACTTTTGTAATTCAATATGATTCTTTTGTTTTTAGTTTTACTTTTTTTATAATTTTTTTGTTTTTTGGGTGTGGGTTCTTTACTTTTGTTTATTATCTACATTTTTCTTCTGGAAGGGAAACAGTTTTGAACTCCATAAGCAAAGCAATGAGACAAATTTAAAAGAAAAAAAGTTTGGTTTTTGAAGATAAACCATTTTGTTAAGTATGAAATTGTATTAAGCATGAAACTTTATCAACGTATATAATTGTATTAAGCATAAAACTTCTCTAACTACTGGTAAAAGTATGCAACATTATGTCCTCTATCACAAATCAAGCATGAAATAGTATATCAAAATCGATTATACTAAAAAAACCAACTAAAATCGACTGGGTTAAATTGGTTCGATTTTTTCAATTTTATGCTATGTTTCAAATCGATTTTAGCTTAAGACTAAATCAATTAAATTGGTTATTTATTTTTTACAACTAAATTAACTGAACTAATCATTTTCTCAGTCCTAAAAGAAAACCTCATTTTTTTCCTTCTTCTTCTTCTCTTTCTTTTTTTTTTCTTTTTTTTTTAGACACTTTTTTCTCTTTTTATGATTTTGGAAATTAATTATGTGTGGTTTTATTCAAATCCAACAAATTTCCTTTTTTTTTTGGAAAAAAATCTTAAACATTCAAATTCTAAAAAGGAATTGAAAACCTCCACAATATTTACAAATTCATAAAGCAATATGATGTATAATAATTCAAACTTAAAGTCTACTAATTTATTGCAAACTTTCAAACCCATTTAACATTCACTAAAAAAAAAGTTTTCCTATTTGTTGTTCCAATCCTTAGAACTTTGATCCTTGACTCTTTAGTTATTCAACTATCATAACCACTAACATTGACTGAACAGAATTGACCTCCATTGCCCTATGAGTTTCGCAATCAAAACACCATCTTTGATGAGATCATCAATCTTTTCCTTCAATTGCCTGCATTTTTTTGTCAAATGGCCAATTGCCCCCATATGATAAGCACATATACCCTTGGGATCATAACTTCTTGCTAATGGCTTTGGAGCCATTTTCACTAGTTCAAGCATGAGGTATTGATTTTTAACAAGTGAAGGCAAGAGATTAAGAATAGGAAATGGCATCTTTTCATAATCATTTTTTGGCCTACTTTGGTTTATCATAGGTTTAGTAATATCTCTAGATCCAATCCAAGAGCAGAGACAGTACTACCAATAGTCAATTGAGGATTTTCTTGATGGCCAATTTGATAAAAATAGGAATTTGAAAAGCACTATTAATGATTGGGTGAGAATGATAAGGGTTGTATGGGATAAGGCCTTCTAAAAATTGCCTTTCATGTCTGACCATCTGCACCTCTATTTTTTTCTTATATGCACCACTTCATTCACCACCATCTACATCACTTTTTTTTTAATTAGGCCACTCTTTATTTCCATGTTTTGAAGGATTAACCTATTTGGAACTAAATTAGCCTCATAAGCATTTAAATGTATGTTCTATCAAGATCACCTTATCCCCATTTTTTTGGTTTTGACCAATTTTACTATTGCCTATAGCATTGTTTATTTTTCCAACATCGATCAATAAAAGACTTCTAAAAACATCTAGCTTCATTTTGGTGTCAAAATTCAACAAGTTGCATTGACCAAACCTATACTTTGTTTTTAAGGCTAGGTAATTCTTTATGGAGTGTCCTGCATTACTATGTGATAATCATTGTGAGCCTCACCATTATACCATTTGGAATACGAAGGTTTGAGAGGTTTTGTAAGGATAGGAGCAATAAAGTGAGCCTTTACCAAATGAGGGTATAATTCAGTAAATGTCATGGAATGGAAATGGGGTCAAGCTAAATCTTGTACATTTTTGGATTCTATTTGAAGGATTGACCTAGAGGTGCAGACGTAGAAACTTGGGACATTAGTTGAACAAGTGGTCAAGGTAGCATGCTAAATTGATGGCTATGGAATATGAAACTAAATAGGTGGTTAAGGGATATGAGGCCAAGTAGGTGATTGAGAATATGGATTCAGGTGTGGCACATTTATAGGTTGTACAAAATTTAGAGGTCTAATCTAAAAAATTTGAAGAAAAGGTTGAAAACAAACACTAGGAGTATTTAAGCATAGATTTGATTTAGGATTATTGGTAAAGGTTGTTTGAGACCTTGTGATTTCATCTTGGACACTAAATTTTTAAGTTCAGTCATTTGTGTGGTCAAGTCATTCATCCCTTTCATGAGTTTATTCAAACTCTAATCTTCATCCAAGACACCATATGCATCAAGATCTTTTCTAGGGATGTTGGGCCTAGCAAGAATTGGTTGATCTTGATTTGATTGAATCAAAAGTGATGACAACCCTTAAGGAGAAACAAACTTAACCCTACCACAACCTTTAACCATTTTTATCAACTGAGCAATCTGTGGTGTCATCTCTCAAAGTTTGTGTCCAAATTCCTCTTGATTAAATTCTAATGCACTGATCCTTGCCTCCGAATAATCTCCCAATTTTGCCCTTCTGATACCCACTAAGATAGATATTTTATTTCATGGGTTTAGACCAAAAAGTTTATGTTATTACCCTACACCAAACATATTTATCAATGCATGAATATGACAATGATGCTAGAGAATGTCATGAAATGCAAAGATACCTAAGATAGAGGATTTTCGTATGTACAAAGCCCAAATGATAAAAAAGGAATATGTATGCCCAAATGAGAAATGTATTCTCATGAAATGCAATTTATATAATGCTTGTTTTATAACATCCTACCATTCATGGATTCTTATGCATGAAATGCAATGATATACTTCATGAATAATGAGATGTATACCTATGATTGATCCCACATACTTATATAAGATGAAGTGACATATTATATACATGAGATATGTCTATCTGAAATGCAATGCTTTTGTTATGCAAACCTAATGAGATTGACACTACCATTAAGATGTGCATAAGATAGAATACATATACTATATATTAAGATGTACATGAGATGGAATATATGTACTATTTTATTATTCCTCACTTTAAAAATGTGATAAAATGCATGTAAAAAAGATCAAATGAAATGTAAACGATGAAACAATATTTAAACTCAAAACTGTCTTTTTTTTTTCTTTTCTAGAGGGAAAACATAAAAAATTACACAAAATGACTAGGATTTAAAGTTTTTTTTTTCATTTTTGTTTTTTATTGGCCAATAAAGAATTTAAGAAAACTTTCTCTTCCTCTTTCTTTTTTTTTTTTTTTAAAAATGTTGCTTTTTGTTGTTGTTTTTTTTTTTTTTTTTTGTTAGATATTAAAAACAAATTTTATGTTAACACATTTCTTAAATATGCACATTTTGGACAAAACATCAAGTGCATAAAACTATATGTCAAAAGAATTTTTTTTGAAATAATGCTTTTTTTATTATTCTTCCTTTTTTTTCAAAATTTTAGTCCTTATTCGCACCATAATTACCCCTACATATTATATCAAAGTGTTCCTTCATTTGACTTATTTAGGTTACTTTCTACAAAAAGGATCAGTAGGGCTCTACTTAAGGCTGGTTCCCTAAAGTTCACTATATGTTAGGCTGAGAATTAAGCATCTAAAAGTTCACAAATTACTACTCACATCATCGTCCATCATAGGCTAATTAAGCACCTTAATCCTTACCCATTACATGCTACAAGTCAACCTAAGTGAGAGTGTTTCACTAGCCATTGTAGAGGTTTACACCTCATGAAAGTGTAGCTACTTTACTTCCTCTTAAAATGTTAGAGCTCAAGTATAAAGCTTATGAATGTAATGCAAATGTGAGTGCGTATGAAAGAACATACAAACCTTTCACACTTTCCTAAAATACCCATATCCTAAATACCCCACAATTATTAAAAGCTGAAAAAATAACAATAATTTAAAATAAAATGATGCAATTAAAATTTGCATTAAATGTAAAACACAGTTTTTTTATGCTCTTTTGAAACAAGATAATTAAAATCAAAACTTTTTTATTCAATTCTTTTTATAGTTTTTTATTTTTCTTCAATATTTTCACTATTTTAAGAAAATAAAAAAAATTAAAATCAAGGAATTAAGATTAAACAATAATTAGGACCATTAAACCAAAATTTAGCATAACATGCAATTAATCTTTGGCTTGACTTTCTAAAAATTATACCCAATGAAGTATCCAAGCTATTGCAATGTACAGATTTGAAAACCCAATCATCGGACTTAGGAAATGAAAGGAAACCAGGGCTAAAATGCATTTTCAACAAAAACCAAAACAAGGAGTTGCTTGCAATGCTTTTTAGGGTATGATTGGCCATCTAAAAATTTTGTTCTTTTAATAAAACATTTAAAATGAGTTTAAAGTTTACTCAAAGAATATTTTTACGATTTGTAAAAATCAGAGTTGGGTTCAA
The DNA here is from genome assembly GCF_002303985.1 of Durio zibethinus. The sequence goes on along the minus strand of NW_019167849.1, from coordinate 7,206,660 downwards.
AAGTCAATTATGCCTAGAAAATGATTAGCACTCCCACAAAGCCCATCGAAGTTGATACCAATTAATTACATGTTATCTTTAGATTTTGATAAAAATGGTCCTACTTTAATGTTTATAAACTAATTCCCTTGTTTATTCCAAAAATAAAATTTTCCTTTTTTTTTTTTGAAAGCAAATCATTTTAAATATTTTTTACAAAGCAAGACAATTTTTTTATTAAAATTAAATAGTCCTAAGTAACAAGTCACTTCTTCCACTCTCTTATATTTAGGTAGAGCTTTAAAAATATCTTTAAGTTAGAAGTTTTCAAATTGCCCCACAAAAATCGAGATGACACCTCATATAAATGATAACCCTCGAGAGTCCCCTTATATTTAGACCAAGCTCAAAAGTTATATCTATTTGAGGTGTCATCTTATTAAAAAACATTTTTTCTTAGAAAAGCCTCATTTGTAAAACATATGCACGGAATGCATGAACATAATAATATGCAATAAATGCATGACAATCAAACATAAATGATAAAATAAGAATGCATGACAATTAAAGAATGCATGTGACAACAAAACAAAATGCAAATTTATGAATGGGATCAAGTTGGTTTTCGGGTTTGGGGGTTGGTTTAGGATTAGGGTTTTCATTTAGGGTTTAGGTTTGGGGTGGGTTTAGGGTTTAGGGTTTATGGTTTGGTTAAGGGTTTAAGTTTAGGGTTTAGTTTAGGCTTTCATGAAAAATGTATGTGACAAAAATTACAAAAATATCATTAATGAAATGGCTAAATGCTCAATTTAAGATTTAACCTTTGAGTAATTTTCAATTAAGGATTAAACATTTTATTTGACATAATTTAAAACCAAACATTTTTTAACTTGCTTAAATCAGGATCTTTTAACAAGAGTGAATAACATATACAGTTAAATTGATTAACAGTGACAAATGGCAATTATATGTGCCAATGTGGCTACCAACACACATGCATAAGTGTAATTTAAGATAATTTATATAATTTTTATAAAAAATTCTTTTTACTTCCTTATTTTTCTTTCCCCTTCAAGAGTTTATTCTCTCTATTTTCTTTTTGACATTTAGGGTTAGCAAATTTTGGGTTTGGAAAATATTTAGCAAATCATTTCCTAAACCTAAATGTCTTTAAAGTCTAAAATATGAGATCTTCAACTTAGAGTTAGGATTATGACTTAGTCAGTGATCATTTGCCATTAGCAAAGCTAAAGTAAAAGATTTTTCAGTGTCAAAGGCGTTAACCACCAAAATGGAATTTGGGTTTATATCAGTTACCATTGATTGTGTTGTCAAAGTAGAATTAAAGTTCAACAATTGCCTATTATCTGGTCTCAAGCTTTATGGATCAACTCTCTACAAGCTTTCAACCCATGGAGTCACTGCAACTAGGGAGAAGACATGCTTTTGTACATTCCCTACTTTTTTACGTTCTCTGTATATCTAGCAAATATTTGGGGTAAATGTCTAAAAAAATTAGCCAAAAATATTTTACTTTGAACAATTTGGCAAGGAAGCATTAGAGAGAGAAATCCCTAATTTTTCCCCAAATTACATGAAGCAATATTTTTTTGGTTTAATTGTTTGGATGAGTATAACAAGAAAGTGAATAGGAATTTTTTTTTTCAAAATCAAATTTTCTCTAACATAAAAACCTTAGATTTTTTTCATTCAAAAGCTAATTAGTTAATTAAGGTAATCATCTACAAAAAAAGCATAGACATCACTCCCATATATGTTCAAATTTCGTATTTGATAGTATTTGGAAGAATTAGATATGAAAAACAAGAGAAAGTTGGTGTGAGAGAAAAAGAGTGAAGTGGCAGAGAGGGAAAAGTGGAAAAAAATGAAAGTAAAAACCATTTAGGTTACCTGGATAGTCAATTCACAAAAAAAAAAAAAAACACGTCAGCTTGACATTAAACCTTTGATACTAAATTACCGCTCATGTATTTCATCCAAAATTTTCTATCTAAAAAGATTTTCATTGTTGCAAGTCAATAACATTTAATCCTTATTCACATAAAATAAAATGTTTAGTCTTAAATAGAGCAATCACCCAAATATTTAATCCTCAATTGAGCATTTAGCCAATTGAAAAATGTAAAGTTTGATGCATGAGAGTAATACGTCAAAAATTACCAAAATGCCATTAATGAAAATGCTAACTTCAATGCATAGGCTGTGTATGAAAAGAAACTTATTTACAAACTTAGGCATACTTAAAAATATATTACAAACTAAACATGCATGCAACATTATAGTAAAAATGGATTAAAAACTAAGGGTTTAAAAAAATTTAAAAACATTTTCCACCTTTTTTTTTAAATTCATGCAAAAAGAAAAAAGAAAAATCACTAAAAGTCGACTAATGCAACATTTTTATTCATTAAAGATTTGATCAAACACAGAAAATTTGATGAACAAACCAAAAACATGTAAGAAATTTTATCATACATGTAATAAACTAAATAAAGAGGAATCCATAAAAACAAGAACATTCACCAAACATTGCACACAAACCACTAAACTAACCAACATACATTCAAATAACAACTAAACCAATAATTCAAACATCCATATACATAATCTAAAGCAAGAAAATCATCCAAAACAATCCAAGGGAGGTTTGGCCATGGAGGAATGGAAATCGATTGAACCTCTCATCAGCATTTTAATGGTAGATTTGTTTATGCTGCTTCATTTTTTTTTTTCAACACAAACTATTATTTAGTTGAAGGAAATCTTAATTCAAGCTTGAATTAAAAGGATGGAAAAACTATAGATTTTTTCAAGAAAATCAAAAAAGTTAAAGGGTAAATGATATGAAAAATATGGACAATGTTATGGAATGCTATGAAAATGCAAAAAAAAACTAGTAAAACTTTATACCCTTTTAAGTTTTCCCAATTTTTTCTATTTTTTCCACTTTTTTTTCATGCCACCTTTGCCTCTTCTTTTCCCTTCCAACCCTAAAGGATGAATAAATATCTTATGCAAATTACATGCAAGCAATCAGATCCATTTTTCATCTAATTGCCCTCTTTTCTCCCTTGTTTATTTTGCAAGAAACCACCTTTCACCCTTGGATTCAAACCCCCAAGACCATCCCACAGCCCAAATTGTTTATGGCCAAAGATACATTTTTAATGCTGCTAGAACGAATATGAAAAGACCATTTTACACCCATTAGAAAGTTTTCAAAACTAATTACAAACTTAGGTATTTTTAAAACTAAATTACAAATAAGGTATGCATTATAAAACATGAGAAAATTGGATCAAACACTAAAATTTTTCAATTCCAAAACATGTCCCACCATTGTTCTTCATTAAAGTTCAACCAAACAAAATTAAAAAAAAAAATCACTAAAGCCAACCATTAAAACAACATTTTTTCATTAGAAATTTGATTCAACACTTTAAAAACTTGAAATCATAACAAAAACAGAATCCAGCACATGAATTAAAGCAACATTTGGCAACCCAAGGATGGACAAGTTTCAGCCAAGCTTGGAATCATCTTGGCTAAATGTCTTATGGCATCTCCCATAAACAATCATCATGTCATTTCACTCAAATATGTACCAATTACTTACCAAATCATCACGTAAAGGTATTTAGAACATTAGAACAATTTCATCAAACATATAACGAACCAAAATAGCAAGAAAACCATGTAAGCAAGAACACCAACCAAACAATAACATATATCACTAACCAATCCAAAATCATGCAAAAATCATTTAATCATCATGAACAACTTTTGGAAGGAAGAAAACAATAAAAGAAACTAAATGGAGGTTCGACCATGGTGAAAGGGAAGTTTATCGAACTTTAAATGGCATCAATGGTGGTTTTGATTTTTTAACTTTAATCCAAGTTATGAACAAGTTGAATGAAGTTTGATTTAAGCTTGAAAAAAATAAGATATGAACTATGAACTTTCAAAAAAATAAAAAAATGAAAAAAAAATGAATATGAAAATGTTATGAAAAATGTAGTGAAAATGCAAGAAATGCAAGAAAACAAGGAATTATACCTTCAAACTAGCAAAGGTTTTTTTCTCTTTTTTTTTTCTTTTTTTTTTATCTTTTGTCTATCCTCTGTTTAATGCTACTGCCCATCCTTCTCCTTTTCTTCTTCCAAAACACATGATTAAGTGCCCTATGAAGAAGATGAAAAAAATCTTCCAAGGTTGAATGCTAACCTTAGATTAAAAGCTCATCTAAGGGTCTATATTTGATCCTTGTTTTTGGTTGCAAAGTGAGTTTTCACAATTGGATTCACCTTCCTAAGATGATCTAACGGTCCATAATGCACACTGCTAAAATGAGACTTTAAAGCTGTTGGGTTCAAATGAAAAGACTAAATTGCCCTTTATTATAAAGTTTTTGATTTCTATGCTACTTACTTGGAAATCAATGTTCCCTTGTTCATTTTTGGGATTTAAAAGCACCACAAATCATGAAATAATATGAAATTAACATCAAAAATTTTCATAAAAATTCGATCTCAAAAAGATCAAATTACGAAATTACTCTTAAGGGATATTTTAATAATTTCACACCTCCCAAGGTACTGCTATAGTTTGAATGCACCAAAAATCATCAAACCTTATAAAAACACAATTTGAAAGGTTTCACAAAAAATTGACCTCGAAAAGGTTAAATTTTGAATTACCCCTAAGGGTATTAAGCTATTTTCACTCCTTCCAAAGTGCGATCATGGTTTTAAATTTTCATAAATCATCAAATAATATTAAATCATAATCTAGGCTTTTTTGAGAAATTCTGAGCTTGAAAAATCTAATTAGGGGTATTTTCATAATTTTACACTCTCAGGTGTGATCCAGATTTTCAATTCATCAAAATCATAAAAGAATCAATTACGTTTTGAAATTTTTAATGAAAATTTGACTTTGACAAAGCCAAATTACGAAAATACCCTTAAAGGTATTTTAGTAATTTTATACTTTTTGAGTGCAAAAATTTTTTTTAATGCTTTAAAAATCACAAATTTCAATTTAAAACCACACTGAATACAATTGGGTTGCAAAATTTGAAAATTGACTCGAGTTCTAATCATTTTGATCGATTTTTACCAAATTTGACTATGTTTTACTCTATTTGACCACTTTGACCTTGGGGTCAAAGTGGTCTACTTTTAATTTCAAAAACTTGTTAAAATTGAAGAAGTGTTGGGTTTACATCGGGTTGGATTTGAAGGGCTCCACAAATGACCAGGATTTTATTCAGATAAAATTAAGTATCTACAGCTGTCTTTCTTTACATAACTCTAAGAAACAAAAATAATGTAATAACCAAAGACAACAATTTTGTCTGAGACTAAGGGTTATGAGGATTTTGTTTAGGAGCTATATGTTTGTTTCCATGTTGGAGGTTTTTTTAACTTTTTTTTAAAAGAGTTCCTATGAAAATAGGCAACGAATTTTACAAATCTTATTTTGAAAAGAGCTCCTATAAAGATAGGCAACAAACTTTAAAAATTTCATGTAAAAAAAGACTACTATAAAGATAGGCAACAAACTTTTTTTTTTTTAAATCTCATTCCAAAAGGTGCTCCTATAAATATAGGCAACAAACCTTAGAAATCTCATTTCAAAAAAGAGTTTTATATAAAGGCAACAAACTTTAAAAATCTCATTTTGAAAAGGTTTTGAAAGTTTGATTTTTGAAAAAGTTTTGAAAAGTCACATTTTAAAAATTAGGTTACATTGAAAGCTCATAAAAAGGTTTTGATTTTTTTTAAGAGGATTTTTTTGCTGTCTTGCTTTGTCTCTTCTTGACAATTGTTCATTCTTCAAAAGCATTTATTGTTTCTCAAAATCAAGTCCATTCCACATGCAATGTATGTGATGAATGTAATGAACACAATGTATGTGATTCAAACAAATTTTGGTCATATCATGCACTTGTGCTTATGGAAACAAGGTTTTCATGATCATAAGTATTCTTCAAATTTGTGATTCTGGCTAAGGCACTAGTAATCAAATCAAACTCATCTTATAGAAATTCTTTTCGCAATCCAAACATTTCTTTTTTCTTTACCTTCATCAAATCTTTTTTCTTAATTTTTGTAGTGGTTAACTTGTGAAATTCTACCGAAGATATCTTTTCTTTCTTTTCCTCTACCATTATCACTTATCATTTCTATTTTCAAACTTTCCATTATCATTTGTTCATCATATGATCTTTTTCTCCATCACTTTCCTTACATCAATCATCATTTTTACTATTCAATCACCCCTCATTCAATCACCATTATCCTTTTTATTTGATCGTTCAACCATTGTTCTTTTATCATTTCATTTTTCCCATTCACTTCATTCCATTTCATTCATTCATATTCATCATCTATTGTTGTCATTCATTTATTTTCTTTTTATTTTCTCTTTTTTTTATAGAGTTTAACTTTTTTATAGAGTTTAAATTGTTTGTCTTTGTTATCCCAAAACCTTATTTGCACATACTTTAAGTTAGATTATGAGAATTATCATTCAAGATCAATAACATAATGTTAAATGCAATGTGTTCTTTCATCATTTCATTCTTCCCATTCACTTCATTCCATTTCATTCATTCATATTCATCATTTATTTCTGTCATTCATTCATTTTCTTCTTTTTTCTCTCTTTTTTTTTTTTTAAGAATCCAGCTTGTTTGTCTTTGTTATCCCAAAACCTTCTTTTTGCATCCTTCAACTTAGATTATGAGAATTATCATTCAAGATCAGCAATATAATGTTAAACACAACGTTTTTTCAACCAATGAATGAATCAAAAGGAATTTAAACGAAGAAAACAAATGGGTGTTAATTGCAATATTGGATAATTTGGGTTCACAAGTTTCTTAGAAAAAAATAATGTATATTTGAGTGTAGAAAAAAGGGAAATAGATGAAATGGTAACAAGAATCTATTTTCAAATTCCTAAATACTTAACATTAAGACAAATCTTGATCATTCATTCCTGATCTTCCTTTAAGAATCTTTACCTAATTAACATTTTTAAATGATAGTGACTCATTTAAGGGCAAACCTGCCCCCTGATCCTTCAATCAAAGTTTTTTCTTCCATTTCATCTATGTTGAATCATAGTGTTGCCCTTTTTTTTTTTCTTTCTATTTTCAAACTTAGAGCCCAATTTTCTTTGATTTCCTCCTTATACCTAAGTTACTCTTTCAAGTTTTCAACTTAAGTATTTCCCTTTTTGATCCATATTGCCTTTTTTGAGTTTTCAACCTAGATCCTTCTTTCTTTTTTTTTTCTTTTTTGTTGTTATTTTATTTATTTTTATTTATTTTTGTTATTTTTTTATTTTTTTAAGCATAATATTTCTTGGTAGCATTTGAGTTTACAAATTTAGCAATTTATCCCCACCCATTTCTACTAAAATTAGAGCTCTACCAGAGAATGCATTTTTTATCACATATAGGTCTTCCCAATTAAGTGTCATTTTCCTCTATTGTCATACTGGTTGGGCAATATCTTTTGAAAACTAATTCCCTTTCATGAAAGCATTTAGGCTTCATCTTTTTATCTTATGCCTTTATCATTATTTTTTGGTACATCTGGCCATGACTGAATGCTGTCGAGCTTTTTTCCTCTACCAAATTCAACTATTCATAATGATTGTGAACCTATTTGACCTGCTTTAACTATGTCTCCATTAATACCCTTAAAGAAGGGATTTCCACCTTAATCGGTAAAACCGCCTCCATTCCATAAACCAGAGAAAAAAAGGTTGCCCCTATAAAAGTGCAAACTAATGTTCAATATACAAGTAGAGCAAATGGCAATTTTTCATGCCAATCTTTGTATGTTTCAATCATTTTCTCTAATATCCTCTTAATATTCTCATTAGCGACCTCCACTACCCTATTCATCTTAGGATGGCAAAGTGCTAAATTACGATGGCTAATAGTAATTTGAGTGCACACTTCTCTCATCATCTTATTACTCAGATTGTTAACATTGTCAAAATAATCCTTTCGGGTAACCCATACAATTAAATTATTTCTTTCTTTATGAATATACATTCAACTGGTCAAGTTATGCTAGTATACGATGTTGCTTCCACCCATTTTATAAAGTAATCGATTACAACATAGATGTTTGAGGTGATAGGCCCAATCACATCCATCCCTTACATAGAGAAAAGCCACAAAGGAACCAAAATGTGTAATGGTACTAAAGGAACATGAATCTTTTTACATAGATCTAACATTTATGGCATCTCCTTGCATAATTGATATAATCGTTTCCATTGTCAACCAACAATAAGCTACCCTCATTATTTATCTGGCCATCATTTAGCCATTAACATGTGTTCCATATATCTTTTCATGCACTTCCTTGAGTATTTTCTTTATTTTTGCGGCATTCACACATCTCAGTAATACTTGATTCCAACCTTTCTTATGCAAGACTACTCCATCCAAAACAAATCCCATTATAGCCTCCTTAAAATTCTCTTATCATTTATTGATGCATGTTCAGGATATTTCTGATGTTATATATATTCCAAGATGCCATGATACCAAGGTTGATCAACTTCTTCTTCTACACTTGAACAATGTGTTGGGACCTCAAGAATCTGTATTTCAATGGGCTAGATTTTGGCATTTGCATTCAGTTTAAACATTGTTGATAGGTGGCTAAAACGTTAGCTATCTGATTTTTTTTCTCAAACAATATGTCAAAATTGGATATCTTCAAATTGCTCTATTAGTCCAATAATAAATCTTTGGTACAAAATCAATTTTAGGTCTTTGATTTCTAATTCACCTTTCAATTGATAGACCATTAGTGCCGAATCTCCAAAAAATCCCAAAGTTTTAATCTTTCTATTGAAAGTCATTTGTAATCCCATGATGCATGCTTTATATTTTGCTATGTTATCGGTGTAGTAAAAAGATAACCTTGCAGCGTTGGGGTAATATTCTCCTTCTAAGGATATTAATATAACTCCAATACCATTTCCTAAAGCATTTAATGCCCCATCAAAGAACATTTTCCATGCAGCCTCCTTAGATTCCTCTTTTTCTATGGACAATATAGCAATCAAATCTTCATCTGGGAATTCAAATTTCATCAGCTCATAATTATTAGTAGCTCGATCAGTAAGAAAATTAGTTATGGCACTTCTTTTTATAACTTTTTGTGCCACATATAAAGTATCATATTTAGAAAGATGACGTGCCACCTTGTATTTATCTTGATAAAAATGGCTTTTCAAATATGCACTTTAAAGGATTAACTTTGATATCAACCAAGTTGTATGATAATGCATATGTTGCCTAAGCCAATAAGCAGTCCATACTATAGCACAATACATCTTTTCAAGCTGAGAATATTTGACTTCATATCAGTGAATTTTTTTCTCAAAAAATAAATGGCATGCTCTTTCTTGCCTGTTTTATCTCTCTATCCTAATACATATCCCATAGAGGCTTCATTCATGGTTATGTATAAGATTAAAGGCTTTCTTACCATAAGAGGCACTAACACTAATGGATTCATTAAATATTCTTTGACTTTGTTAAAGGCATTCTGGCATTCTTCATTCCATTCCCATGGGTCATACTTTTTCAACAATTTTAAAATAGGGTCATATTTCGCTATAAGCTGAGATATGAATCAAGCAATATAATTTTACCTCCCCAAAAACCTCCTTACTTCTTTTTATGTGTGTGGGGAAGTCAGCTTTGTGATTGCCTAAATTTTGCTAGGATCCATCTCAATTCCTCTTTCACTAACTATAAATCCCAACAATTTTCTTGATTTTACCTTAAAAGTACACTTAGCCAAATTTAACTTGAGCTAATATTTTCATAGCCTTTCAAAGAGCTTTTTAAGGTTATCCATGTGATTTTTACCTTTTTTAGATTTTACAATCATATCATCTATATAAACCTTAATCTCTTTGTGCATCATATCATGAAACAAGGTGACTATAGCCCTCTAATAGGCAGTACCAGCATTTTTCAATCCAAATGGCATGACCTTATAACAAAATGTCCCTTACATTGTCACAAATGTAGTTTTCTCCACGTCCTCTTCCACCATCTTAATTTGATTATAACAAAAATAACCCATCCATGGAGCAAAACACTAAATGTCTTATTGTATTATCGACCAGAATATCAATATAGGGCAATGAGAAGTTATCTTTGGGGCTGACCTTATTCAAATCCCTGTAGTCCACATACATTCTCATATTTCCATCTTTTTTCAAAACTTGGACTATATTAGCAACCCATTCGGGATACTTTGCCATAGCTAGAAAGCCATCATCAAATTGTTTCTTGACCTTCTCTTTAATCTTCAACAATATCTCTGGTTTCATACGCCTTAATTTCTATTGTATTGTTTACAACCCGATATCAATGGCAACTTATGCTCTACAAATCTATGTCAAGCCCTGACATATCTTGATATGATCATACGAACACATCTATATATTCCTTGACCAATTCCTCCCATCTCTATTATTCTTTTAGGAAAGAGAGGCACCCACCTTTTCTCTTTTTCATTCTCATCATCCTAAAATTGACCATATCAACAAGTTCCTAATGGGGTTTTATTATTTTTCTTTTTGCTCAATCAGCCTTATCATATTAGGAGGTAAAATGCAGTCTTCTGAATCTTCATTACCAGGTTCATTAACTTGAACAAAATTCTCAAAATCAAATCTGAAATAATCTTCATGATCATCTATGATGTTCAGTATTTGGAAACCTAAAAATTATTAAGATTACAGGGATATAGATGGATATATTGGCAAAGAATTAAAGATATATAAATAAAATAATGTAACATGAAATGAATAGAATGGAAAAGATTATATCATGGAAAATGCATTGCATTTAGCATTTTATTAATAATGCTGAAAAATAAACCCATACAAATTATTCGAATGCCTTTGGGCAAAGGAAGTTGTATTCTGGAAACAAACTGGTCTTCTATATTCAACCATTGAAAGGAAACAAAAAGATCTCTTCTTCATTGCCATTGTTTCATCTATCTCTTTCGACTTCAAATTCAACTTTGAAAAGGCTACCTCAATTTTTTCTATTGGCATTCTTACCTTAAACATTCTAAGGTAGACATACCCTTAAGAATGGAAAGTATTATAAAGGTATGGAAATACCATTCTTCCCCTATTTATATCTTATTACTTGAGGGGAGCTATCCTCTTCTCTCTCTTCTCTTGTACAACTTTTCCCATGTTAGCAACACTTGGTTTATATCTCAAACTAAACCTTTTTTGTTTTCCATCAAGTCTAGTACTTCTCTCATTCCTTGTAGTGTTGGCCCCAAACCTAGACTAGGCTACCATCGCTTTCCCAACATCTATTTAACCATCATTCAAGTAGTCTTTGATAAATGAGGGGTAGGTATAACTGAGCCTTCTCCTACATACATGGTATTAACAACCTCAAAAGCATGAAAATAGCATTCATGCATTTCTTTTGTAGCTTCACATAAGGGATTGTCAAGGTCTTGGTAAACAGCAAGTTTTTTTCTCCACACAGACTTGTTTCTATCACCTATAAACTATACTTTCTAATGCAAAGATGATGGCACAACCTTAGTGGTATGAATCTATGGTCTCTCTAAGAGATAATTATAGGATGGCAAAATATCCATAACTTGAAATTTAATATTAAAAGTATAAGGTCCTATTTGCAGTGGAATCTTTATCTCTCCAATTACTTCCTTTCTTGACCCATCAAAGGCTTTGACTATCATGTGATTATTTTTCATATAGGAAGGATCAACCAATAGCTTTAATAGTATGGTCATTGGCATAACATTAATGGAGGACCCATTATTAATCAAAACCTTTGCCATAGTGTAGCTTTTACATTTTACAATGATATGTAAGGCCTTCACATTACCTCATCCTTTTAGTGGAATCCCATCATCATTAAAAGCAATATAATTTAGGGCCATGGTACTTCTTACCAAATGCTCTACCTTCTCAACTATGATATCATGGTCTACATATAAATGGCTCAATACTTTCAGCAATGCATTTCTATAGGGTTCAAAATTCAATAATAGAGACAACAGTGAGATTCTAGTTGGCATCCTGTTGAGCAAATCTATCACACTATATTCACCATGCTTGATATTCTTCAAAAATTCACATGCCTCTCTTTTCGTCACTGGCCTTTTGTACTACACTATTAAGTGAATTGCAATAAGAGTTCTTTCTTCATTTCTGTTTCTTTCAACTTCTTTTGCTTTTTTTTTTATTTTTTTCTTGCTCTAGTGCCTCAAGAGTATAAACTCAACCACTACATGTCATCCCTCTAACTCCAGATATATTAGTAGAATCTCAAATATTTGAATTGTCCAGTCTCTGGGCCTCTATGCCACAATCATATTTCCAAGGGATTGCATTGTCATTCTTGTAGGGAAAAACACTAGGCAGATATACAATGATAGTCGCTAGAGGGTGAAGAATTGGTTTATCTGCCACTAGCTCTATCTCATCATAAAAAATTGTAAAAGGTTTTGGAATGAACAACCCTCCAACAATTGGTCAAAAATCATGTTTGTGAGATTTTTTTAATTCTCATATTAAAATTCAATTATCTCAAAGTTCATAAACCCTTGTACCACTTGTTTAAAGTCTTCACAATCTTGGATTACATGACCCATTATCTTTCCATGATATTTACAAATCAAACTTAAACTCTAATGATCATCAATGATCTTATAAACCATTGGTTGCATTATATCAATTTGAATCAAGCAATCATACACATTCTCTAAAGGAATCCTTACCTATTCTATCCACATTTTGGCTCCTTCCCTCTTTCTATTGCATTGGTTATACACTTAGCATAATTAGGTAATGGGTTTCCTCCAACATTAGGCCTTGTTCGAGTGTCAAAATATAATCATCCGTATTTCACCAAAGCTTGTACCCTATATTTCAAAGCAGTGTAATCTTCTAAGGAGTGACCTACAGCACCAAAATGATATTCACATAGGGCATTGGGGTTAGACCATTTAAGGTTGGTGGTTTAAGAGGTTCAATGAGGACAAAGGCAATATGATGGCTTTTTAGGAGTTGTAGGTAAAGGTCTGTGTAAGACACGGGTATTGGGTCGATGAGATTCTTTCTTAAATGTTAATAGTGCAAGGATTCCTATATTTTGGGATGGGACTGCTTGGCGAGGAATATGGTTGCATAGTTGAGGTTGGAGTGAATTGGGGAACTTTGGGTCAGAAGTTGGGTTGATATGTGTGTATGGTATGGCACTTGGGATATCTAGTTGGTAAATGGACAGTAAGGTGTATATGTAAGGTTGGATGGCATGGAATGAAATGTGGGTCAGAAGTTGGGCTGATATGTGTGTATGGTATGGCACTTGGGATATCTAGTTGGTAGATGGATAGTAGGGTATATATGTAAGGTATGGATGGCATGGAATGAAAGGTGGGCCAGAAACTGTTACTTTATAGGTTTTAGATTCTTTCTTTCTTATTGTTAGGGTTTTCTTAGCACTTGAGACCTCTTTCCATCAATTTTGTCATTTTTTATTGTATTTTCTATCATCTTGCCCAATATTACCATGTCAGCAAAATTCTTAGCAGCATTACCCACTAATTTGTCATAATAAGGGGCCCTCAAAACGCTAACAAAAAGAATCATAGTTTTTTTTTCTATTAATAGTGGTTGGACCTATACAGCCATATCTCTTCATATATGTACATACACTTTGAAGGTTTTAATTACTTTTTTTTCATATTTTACAAGGATAACATATCTAGCATTGTATTTTCAACATATTTGTACTAAGTTATGAAGGCCCTAGCCAAATCCTTCCAATAATGTATCTTGTTACAATCTAATTAGACATATCACCTTACAGTAGATCAAATGAGACTATCCTAAAAATAATGGATCAACAGTTTATCATTATAGGTATGGCCAATCATCTTTCTATGGAACATTGTGATATGTGTATAAAGGCATTTTGTTCTATCATATTTTTCAAAATCTGAAATCTTGAATTTTAATAGAATGACAAAATAGGGCACCAAGCTTAGTTCTCAGGTGTCCACACTCCCATACATATCATGTCTTTTTATGGCCTTTAACCTCTCTTTCTACAGATCATACTTGTTCTTCATTTCAATTCATTTTGTAAAATAAAATGCCTTTAGTAATTTCTCTTGTTCTTTTATATCATACAAATTTGGCATAATGATGAGGTCAAAAGGAGTGGATCCAAGATTAATGTGCACTTGAACTGATGGCT
>NW_019167849.1:7158070-7191340 GCF_002303985.1 Durio zibethinus | reverse complement strand
TGCAAGGTGTGAGCTTTCACCATTGGTTTCACATTCCCAAGATGATCAAATAGTCCAAAATGCACACTACCAAAAATGGGATCTTTAAAGCTATTGGGTCCAAGTGAAAAGACCAAATTGCCCCTCATTACAAAGTTTTTGGTTTCTATGCCATTTCTTTGGAAATCAATATTCCTTTGTTCATTTTTGAGATTTTAAGACACCAAAAATCATGAAATAATATAAGATTAAGATCTAAAAATTTTTGTGAAAATTTGACCTCAAGAAGGTCAAATTACGAAATTATCTCCCAAAGATATTTTAGTAATTTTACACTTCTTGAGGCACAACTGCAGTTTTGAATACACCAAAAATCATCAAACATTATAAAAACATGATCTAAAAAGTTTCACAAAAAATCGACATCGAGAAGGTAAAATTAGAAAATTACCCTAAAGGATATTTTGATAATTTTATAACTTTCGAGGTGCGATCAAGGTTTTAAATTTTCTAAAAATCTTTAAATAGTACTCAATCATGATCTAAAGTTTTTTATGAGTTGACCTTTTGGGCTTTTTAAATCCTTGATTGTTGTAGCTTGACTTTGGATGTTAGTATTGTTGGCTTACATTAATTGGGTCAACATATCCACAAAATTGGGTTTTTTTCTTAAGGTGGGTTAGAAGTTGGTGGATTTGAGCGATAGTTGTTGTTTTAATTGTTGGTGGGTTGGTGGTTTGATTGGTTTCAAGAAAATTTTGGATGATTTCACCATCCAAGGTTATAGGTATTGCTATAGGGATTGTTGATTGGCTTGGCTTATTAGATGTATTAGATTGGTTCTATCTTAAATTGGCATCTTCCAATGGAATGGGGCTCTTTCACATATATCACAAAAGACAAAAAGGTTTTGGATAGCATTCACACAATTGGCTTGGGTTCTTAAGGACTCAATCTTTTTAGTAAAGGCAACTAGTTAGGAATTGATGGAAGTAATAGCATTAATCTCAAATAAACTAGCAAACTTTTTACTTACATTCTTCTTCATGCCTCACTAGTTGTTATTAGCAGCCATCTCTTTAATACGTTGCTTCTTCAAGAGTCTTACTCATAATTACCCTTCCAGTAGCTAAATCTAAGGTGGTGTTCATGGGTGCTGTGAGACCATTGTCGAAAATCTATTTTTAGAGCCACTAAGATAATCCATGATATGGACACTTCCTTAACAACTCTTTGAATCATTCCCATCCATCATATAATGTTTCACCATCTGCTAGCAAAAATACAATGATTTCATTCCTTAGTTTGGTCGTCTTAGCTGGTGGGAAAAACTTTGCTAGAAACCTTTAAGCTAAATAATCTCATGTTATGATTGAACTAGATGGTAGTAATGACAACCAACTCTTTGCCTTGTCCCTGAGAGAAAAAAGAAATAGTCTTAGTCTAATCGCTTAATTAGAAACACCATTATAGTGAAAAGTATCATAATTCAAGCAAATTGAAAAAATGAAGGTTAAGATCATCACTTGGTAATCCTTCAAACTGCATAAAAGTTTAGACCATTTGTATAATTGAAAGCTTATCTCAAACTTGTTGGCTAGTTAGCCTTTTGATGGATGGTTGAAAACCATCTGCATTAGGAACTACATAGTCCCTTATGATTATTTGCCCTTAATTGTTTGCATTAACCATGGGGTGTTGGTGCAGGTAGTGTTTATAGCTCTTTTCTTCTTCCTTTGAATGTTCTTTCAATTTCCTGATCAACGGGAGCTAAGTCAACATTTTTGGATCTATGCATGCAAACAAGAAAATATCAAAGAAAAGTACAAGCAAATAAAATAAAAAGTTTAGATTATAAGAGTTTGAGAAATCCTAATTGATATTGAGAACATCGCTATAATCCCCTATAACAGCACCAAAAACTTGATTACTACTTTTCATATAGTTTGCAAGCGCACAAATTAATTAATAAATGAAAGTATTCCTATATCATCTCCTAATGGATTATAAATTGTATTGTTAGGTTACTCTTCAAGTACCAATGGAGAGATCTTAAAACCCTATATCTAAACAAATGGAATTTAGGGTTTGGTTGCAAAAAAAAAAAAAAAAAGGTAAAGATTAAAAGCAATGTGAGCCTTAGATCTCACTTAACCAACTATCACTTTGTAAGCTAGAGACAAGTGCCAAAACAAGATCTTTAAAGAAATAAGAATTGAAATCTTGAAAACAAAAGAGAGTGATTACCAAATTGCTTGTAAAGAAAAGATTGCACAAAAAGAACTTGTAAAACATAAAAGAGAGTGGTAGTTGAATCTTGCAAAAAGTAAAAGAATGCTTGGATTAATTTTTAAAGAAAAGAGTATGCTTGTTTAAATTAAGAAAGTAAAAAACAAGATTGAAAAGTTAAAGCAATAAAAGAAAAATCTTTGAAAAAATACTTCTTGAATTGAACTAAAAGAATTTAAAGAAACAAAATCTTTGTTATTGGCAAATCTGTAAACTAAGCCAATAACTCAACTAAAGAGATAAAATAACTAAAACTAAAAACTAAAAGAGAGAAGAGAAGCGAGGAATGGGATGATGGAATGGGTGAATGGCCTCCTTATTTATAGTGAGGAGTTCAGCCAAAAAGGTAAGGATTACAAGACTTTGATTTAAATTCAAGTACTTTATAATAAGCTTAATCTTGATCTTCTAAAAAGGCATAACCCAGTAAGACTTCTTTTCTTAGAAATGCTTGGCGGAATAAGGTCTTAAAGGAGTGATCTTAGCCCTTCATCCTGTCTTAAAGCAAACTTGATCAAATCCCTTATCTTAGATATAGCTAAGGCTTGATATTTCAAAAATAATTTGATTTGTCTTTAATTATCTTGATAATTATCTTGCTAATTCCTTCCTTTATCAAAACTTTTCATTAGATGAACCGAAGAGTCCTTTATGAGCATAAACGCTATTGGCTGAATGCATTTAGTCTCCATTTTGGTGAAAATTGCATGATGTCCTTCTTGAATAGGGTATTGGGCAAATAAGATAATGATTAGAGAATCCATGTTCTTGTAAATTAAGCTTCCCCTTTGCATGGCAAAATGGATAGAGTTCTTATGCAAACACAATTTCTTAAAGGCTAAGCAAAGGAGTCATTTGTAGGTTAAACTTCTCTTTAGCTGAACATAATGGAGTCCAAGTGAGCTTGAACTTGCATGCAATCCTTTTTGGAATAGTGGTAGCCAAATGCAATGCATTATGGGAGAGTCCTTGTACAAGTGAAACTTTATCTTACCACATGGACAGATCAATGTGGTTCGACTATGGGCTTCCAACATAGGTCCAAAACTACTTCTTACATGCTTGTTTGCATAGATTGCATGAAAATGATGTACATGAGCTTGAAACCCTAAAATCATGAAAACAACATGAAAAGTACCAAAAACCATCCAAATTTTTAAATTTAGCACCATTTTTAGCATGTAAAAATACTATATAATTAGGTGCTATCACGTTTGAAATTACCAGGTCTAGCAAGCAACTAAGCCCAAATTAGTTGGCACCCAAATTTTAAGCCAAGATTAGCTAACACCTAAGCCTCAATTAGCTGGCACCCAAATTTTAAACCCAATTTAGCTGACACTTTAACCTCAGATTAGCTGACACTTTAAACCTATATTAGCTGGCACTCAAATTTTAAGTCCAAATTAGTTGACACTTTAAACCTAGATTAGCTAGCACCTAAGTCTCGATTAGTTGGCACCCAAATTTTAAGCCCAGTTTAGTTGGCACTTTAAGCTCAAATTAACTGACACCCAAATTTTAAATGTAGTTTAACTAGCACTCTAAGCCTAGATTAATTAGCACCAATAAGATTTAATCCCAGTTTAGATGGCACCCTGATTTTAAGCCTAATAAAATTGGCACCAGTTAAATAAAATATTGTGATAAGTTTTCTTCAAAATTACTCAGTGATGATATTCGAGTTTTTTTTTTTTTGTGGCGATATCATAAGACATTTGCATCTTTTCTTCCGTGGTGATATCCGAGATCTATTTTGTGGTGATATCCAAAGACATCTCATTTTCAGTAGTGATATTGAAGTTTAAAGAAATCATTTTTTTAAATGCAAATTTTCAAAAAAATGTAAAAAAATGATTTATAAGTCCTCCAAGCATAAACCCCAAGACCTTTAAGTAAGATTCGTAAGTCTTCTGGGTAAAATATTTTAAATTCCTAAACTTTCAAAGCCTCTATTTAAACAAATATTTATAAATGTTGAGATTTGTAAGACTTCCGAGCTTAATTTCTAAGTCCTCAGGGCAAAAGTCATAAGTTCTCCAAGCATAATATTTTAAATTTTTAAAGTTTCAAAGCGTCTGCTTATGAAGAACCATTTTTTAACTATATTTTAAAAGTTTCAAGGTCTCTGTTTAAAGAAGCATTCATAGATGTCAAGATTTATAAGACTTCTAAGCATAATCTCTAAATCCTTTAAGCAAAATTTATAAATCCTCCAAGTTGAATCTGTTTTTAGTGTTGAGACTTGTAAGACCTCTAGATATAATCTCAAGTCCTCCATGCAAAATGTCTTAAATTTGTAAAGTTTCAAGGTTTTTTTTAGATGAGCATTTGTAGATGTTAAGATTTGCAAGACCTTCAAATGTTATTTTTTAGTTCTCCAAACAAAATTTATAAGTCTTTCGAGCTAAATCTATTTTAGTTTCGAGATTTATAAGACTTTTAGACATAGTCTTTAAGTCTTTCAAGCAAGATTCATAATTCTTTCAAGCCAAACATTTTAAATTTTCAAAATTATGGAGTCTCTAATGAACATAGTTTTTAGCTTTATTTTCAAAAATTGTGAAGTCTCTAATGAGAGAAATTTTTCAAGAATTAAAAATAAGTCTAAAAATAAAATCAAAAATCAAGAAAATTCAAATAAATTCAAGAAAAAATCAAAGTGTAAAATTTTCCAAAAAAATCAAAAAGTTCAAAACAATCCAAAAACAAAAAAAAAAAGTTTTGAAAAGTCATCAAGTCACTCACTCATAACAAAATTGTTGTTTATATCATTGCTATATTCTTAATTTTGAATAATGTGCAAATAAAGTCAATTGTAAACATCCAATTTTATCCAAAAAAAATAAATTTTTATTTATATTTTAATTTTATTGCACCTCTTAATTTGAGCCCATTTTGACAATTTAGTTAAACCTATATCAAATTAGGCTTTGATGGGCTTTGTCTTAGCATTAATTTTCTTTGGGGATTTATTTTCCATGAGCTTGAAATCGATCTTGAATTAATTAAGTGATTTGGGCTTGAGGTTTCAAAGCTCAATAGATGTTCAAATTCAATTATTTTAAGCCTAAGTCATTCTTATTAAAATTGATTAACTGAAAATATGCTGTCTTAAAATTTCAAAAAAAGCAATACTAAAGCTAAGTAGTCATTGGCCTTCTAGACTGGTTGAGCCCTTGCACCATTTTCAGCTCTTTAGTTTTCACCTTGTGCTTTACCTTCTGACCCCATCACAAAATCATCAAACGACCCATTGTCCCAAAAGCCAACAAGCTCCACCAGCCCAGGAGTAGCAAGCTCCTTTGCCTATGCCAGCAACCTTTCAAAAGACATGTACCCAGCTTCTCTTTATACCAAAATTTGAATCCTACATAAGGGAAGGTGATCGATAGAGGGGAGATGTACGAGAAAAGTTCACATAGGGATTATGGAGAGTAAAACTTCTCCATTCCTAACTGAGATCACTACTGCCACATCAACCACAGTTCATCTTTGGGCCATCTTCATCACTACCAAAGTCTCCACTACCAACACCATTAATCCACTATACCACTATCATTTTACCTCCACAATCTCCAATAAAACCAACCCATTTCCTGAGCACCATCAACCAAATGATTCCCACCATCACAATCTTCACCCAACGCTCGGCCACTACCCCTACAAACCCAAGAAACCAAAATAACCGACAACAACAGCCCCCTTCCATCCCACAACCATCATAAGCAACAGCAAACCTAAACCTAAGCACTCCCAAACCTCTATCTTGAGACCCTGACCTGCAGCTTTTCAGTAAGCTAGCACCCCATTTTGACAAACCTCAACCAACACCGTAGAGATACCAATTTCTACCAACCCATAGCTCTATCGCCACTGAAATCCCATCCCTAAATCATAACCACACAAAAAATTCCCCCCAATTCGTTGTCTCACCTACCGCCACCATCTACCTTACCAAGAATAGCTCCCTTCTCCTATTCCCCATTTACCCACCACCCATAACCCCACTGAGATAACCACTGAAACTACCAAAAACCCAAAAAAAATTTTGCAACCCCAAAACAATACACACCCAAAACCTGTCACAACCAAAAACAAAAAAAAAAAAAAACCACGTCCCTTGGCAGGGAAAAAGCAATGCCAAAAAGCCAAAAAAGAACCAAAAAAAGGAATAAGAAAACGACAGAGGGAGAAAGGCCATGGAGCTTCGATGTGGTGGCTCTAAGGAAGCTTCAAGGCTCATTTTTGTTGAGAAAGAAAGAATTGAGCAATAGAAGGACATAATAAGAGAAGAACCTATTTGGAATGGCGACGACTGACCGTTTGGAAGTTGACAACTGTAACTTACGATTCAAATTTAGAAAAATCTAGAAAGTTTTTAAGAAATCTAAGTTGGGAAAGGGAAAGAGAACGAAAAAAAGGAGTCGAGAGAAGTTCCTGAAAGATGGAGAAGAACTTATTTGAAGTGGCAAAGCCAACCTTTTGGAACTTGACAATCACAACTTGTAGCTCAAATCTACAATAATCAAGGAAGTTTTTGAGAATTTTAAATTGGGAAAGGGAAAGAGGACGAAAAAAGGTGTCGGGACAAGTTCTTGGGAAAATTTATGACATCTACCGACGACGGCTGGCAACAAGGTACGACAACGACGATGGCGTAAAGCCGTCAGAAATTAGGTTAAAGGGGCAACTATAAAAAAAAAAATTTTAGGGCATTCAAAAAATATTTTTTAAAGGAGGATGGAGTTAAGCTTTTAAAAAAAAAAAAAGGTTTTGTATGTTTGGGGGAAAAAAAGAAATGAAGGTGAATTAGGTTAAACTGAGCCGACCAGCCGACCCAAACCCATAGTCCACGACCTGCTTCAGTAGCCCAATCTTCCTATTTATATTTTTGGTGGTAGCTGTACTTTAAGTGCTTGGGCTTGGTAGGGGGAAGACTTTGAATTTCAACATAAAAGCTTTGTTGGGTATGATTCTATACACTTTTTAGACTTCTCATTTAAATGGTTTTATATCATTCATGTCAATAATATTTTTATAAAATATGCATGCTGTAAAATAATTAATAATATTTATGAAAATGAACATTATAATTAATTATATATTTTTGTGAGAATTTTTATTATAAATGTTTAAAGAAAATAAAAATTTTTCAATGATGGGATTTTAAAGAAATCTGCATAATGATTCTTATGAAATCTTAATATGAAAATTTGTTTTAAATACTATAAATGTATTTGAGTGTTTATAAAAACTTTTCAATACAAGAAAAAAAACCTTTTCTTTTGGTCATGAAGAAAAAAATGAGAAAAATGTGAAAAAAAAATTAATAATTAAAATTTCTTTAAAATAAAATTAAGAAAAATAAATGTTTTAAAATGAAAAAATAATAAATAAATAGATAAAATAAAATAAAATGTAAATACACAAATATAGTGTGCATACATATGCATGAATATTATGCTTTATTGCTCGCATCTCATGTGCATCATTTAATCATGAAAAATAAATGCAAATTTTCGATGATAAAATTCTAAAAAATCTGAGTAATGATTTTTTAAAAAATTTTAATGAGAAAATTTTTTTAAAATACCATCAAAATATTAGGGCTTTTAGAATAATTTTTAATAAAAATTTTCATTTACTTTTTATTTAATAATAGAATCAAAAATGAATTTTATTAAAAAAAAATTAATAAAGCATTATTTGAATTAAATTATGGGTATCATGTTTTATTAAGCTACATTATAATATTGATTTTGAAAATAAATATGAATCTCCGAAGATGAAATTTTAAAAAAATTTCAATAATGATTTCTAAGAAATATTTAAATGAGAAAATTTCTCTCAGTGTTATCAACATGCTGAAGTGTTTTGAGAATTTTTCAATAATAAAGTTTCAATTTATTTTTCAAATAAAAAATGAAATATTTTTTAAAAATGAAAAAAAACAAATTTTTTATAGTAAAAAAAGATTTAAGGAAATTATTTTTAAATATCAAAATTAAGACTTTTTTTATCAAGATCAAATGATAATACATAATAAATTAATATTGTTTTTAAAATAAGCATTGTTAGGTGCTAATTTTTTCTCACGTGTAATCATACTCCTAAATCCAAATTATTTTTTCAAATCTAAAAATTATCTTTTTATCAAATTTTAATTAATTTTAAGATATTATTAAAAAAATAAGTTTTAATCAGTGATCAATCACACTTAATCAAAAATATTCATGGTGACTTTTCCTATTTTAAAATTTTTAAAATTTTTATCTAGCAGTTCCCAAAACTAATAAACACTCTGAAAATTTTTCTAGAACACTTTTATATGTCAATATAAATTCATTTATAATTTTTTATATATCGTAAGTAAATATCCAAAAAAAATCATAAATAGGTTACTCTGGGTGGACTGTGGAGCTTATCTGTGAAGAAATATGTGACTCTCTGCAGCATATTCTTGGTATATTGTTTAGTTGCTACAAGTATTATCACCATATAGGTGTTAGTGCGACTCTTTCTCTCCAATTTTCTGTCATCCTCTGCGCCCTGCATTTTGTTTACAACGCAGAACTGGGATTATATGCTATTCAGGCCTCCAAATGTTTACCGTTTAATTCTCCTTAATCCCTGTATAATTGTTAGACATTTTCTTTCTAGTTGATCTCTCTTTTGACATATCTTCATAATATGTTAATATTACATACTAGCTTATCGTCATATAACTAGCCCCATGTAGTTAAGTACCAAGGTTATAAAAAGAGAAATGCCTTAAAAAAAAGAAAAAATAAAAAAAAAAGTTTTAAGTCTTAAATGAATTGACGATCACTATTAGAAAATTTTCAAATACCTAAACATCATTTCTTAAATCATTGAATCGATTCCTTCCATCTACTATGACCCTTCAAAAACTTTGAATTTGAATTTGTAAACCTTGCTTTCATTTGATAATATTTGATCAAATGATGATATTCTTTTCCAAGGTAATGAATAATCAAACATTTAATTAAAAAAAGAAGAAAAAAATTTGAATTCTTAGAAGATAAGGCAAATATGACATTTTTTAAGAATTTAGATATGATAATTTGATGTATTAATATTACGTTGTAGCTCTAAAAATTTTCTAAAATCAAAGCCACACCAAGTCCTATAAAATGACCCTAGATTTACCAATCTTTTAGCTTTTTACCTAAAAACTAGCTTGACCCATATGTCTCAGAGGCATATTGATTAGAAACTTACCAACTTAACAGTTCTTTCCCCTAAAATTAGTCGGGTCTAGTGTTTTAGGAGTATGTTGATCAGAAAAGAAAAACTTCATTGCCCTTAAGACAATTTGAGCTATGATCAACCCATTCATTCTCTCTTTGGTAAAATGACATAAACCATTTGATACCTTAAATGGGTTGATTTCATATGATCAATTGTTGTTTATTCCATTAGCCATTTTCATGTAATAACTTTCATTAAAAATAGTTTGCTAAAATAGGGCATCTTTCATGAAACACATTACTAGCAAAATGAATTTAGGTATGAGTTGTTCGGGCATATAAAAAAAATAAAAAAGAAAAAAAATAAGAGAAAAATTATTATGATACTATGCACTTAAGAAGTTTGAATAAAGCAAAAAAAAAAGTCTTAATAAATTCAAAGTTTTGAAAAAGAGACAAGAAAAAAAAAAGCCCAAAATGAAAAAGCCAGAATGAAAAGTCAAGAAAGATAAAATAAAAAAAAAGAGACAAAAAGAAAGAAAAAGAAAGAGGAGAATTTTTTAAATGAAAAACATTTTTTCGTGTTCATTTTCCCAAAGAGAACTACTCTTTAATATAAGTGATCATACTTGAAATGATAAATGGACATATTTTATCATCAATTAACTGATGTAAAAATTTATTCTTTGTTACCCCATTGAGCCTGATAGAATTTTTTTGAAATAAACTTTAACTAAGGATCACTTTTCACACTAAAAGGTAAAAAAAAAAATACATTTAGGAGTTAAAAATGGTGATGTCCACATGAAATCCCATGTGTTGGGGCAAAGACCCAATATAAAAGCTTCAAAAGTTTTGAATCTACTAAGAGAAAAAGGAAAAAGGAAAAGTAAAGGAAAAAAATGAAAGAAAGAAGAAAGAAAGGAAGAAGAACGAAGGAAAAAAGGAAAAAAAAAAAAAAAAGGAATAGGTGAAAAGCACAAGAAAATAAAAGGGAATATACCCCAGAGTGAATCTTTCAAATGAAAGAATGATCCATGGTTTTAATTACCTTTAAAACACTTGTTTTAAGCTTTTCTACCTTTTCTTTTGATAACCCGAAACCTTAGTCTATGTTAATCCTGTGAAAAGTTCATATTGGATCAAGTATGGATGTTCACAAATTGAAGAGGTTCTCTTGGGAAAATAGCCTTGAAACCTATAAACCTTTTGGTCCATCTTTATTACTTAATTTTTTATTTGGACCATTAACCCTTTTTTATTAGGTTTGAATTTTTAAGTGCATGGTGTGATAATAAAAAATAATAATAAAATAAAAAAATAGAAAAATGAATGTGGCTCTAAAGTGAAAATCCTAAAAAAGGTAGTCTAGAGCAAACTTTGAAGGCCACTCTTAATGTTAAATATGGTAAATGTTGAATAAAAATAAGCCAAACGTTTTTGAAAGATTTGAAATATCAAGGTCCTAAACATTTGGGAAGGATTAGTTTAAAAAATCTTAGCCTTTTTTTATTCTCAAATAACTTTTCAAAATCTCAAACCATACAGCTAACTTTGACATATATCAAAATGTCACATTTAAAGGCTAAAGAAAATGTTGAGTAGGTTTGGCATTCAAGGAATTCATGCTTTTAGAAATACTTATATTTCATCTATAAGCCTGTATGAAAAAAGTATTTGCCTATTTTATCTCTTTTAGGTGGAGAAACCATTTTAAATGAAAAGAAACCTTTGTATACTAAACCATTCAATCCATTTGGAAAGAAAATTTTCACCTCTTTCATTTCTGATAGGGATCGTCAATTCTCATGAAAAGATTTAAGCCCAAATTATTTGGCACCAAGAAAAATTTAAACATAATCTAGCTAGCACCCAATGAAATTTTAAGTTCGGTTTAGTTGGAATTCATGAAAAGATTTAGGTCTAGTTTATCTGGTGCCCAATGAAGTTTTAAGCCCAATTTAATTGGTACTCAATGAAAATTTAAGCTTAGTTTAGCTAGCATTAATAGAAATTTAAGCCTAATTTAGCTAGCACATAAACCCAGATTAGCGGTCCCTTTATTCAACCTGCGAGTTAATCCCGGTCATCTTTATTTTTTGACTTGTAGTTTCATTCCAGTCATCTTTATTTTCTAACTTATGGTTTAGTCCAATCATTTTTATTTTCTAACTTACAATTTCATCCTAGTCATCTTTATTTTCTAACTTGCAGTTTCATCTCAATCATCTTTGTTTTCTAACTTATAATTTTGTCTTCGATTTCGTCATGATCATCTTTATTTTCTAATTTACAGTTTCATCTTGATCATCTTTATTCCTCGACTTACAGCTTAATATTGGTTATCTTTTATTTTATCTTTATTTTTTTACTTAAGATTTCATCTCAGTTTTTTTTATTTTCTGACTTGTGACTTCATCCCAATTAATTTTATTTTTTGACTTATGGCTTAGTCTTAGTCATCTTTATTTTCTGACTTGTGATTTTATCTTAATTATCTTTATTTTATGACTTACGATTTTGTCTCGGTCATCGTTATTTTTTAACTTGCCATTTCATCATAATCATCTTGATTTATTTACTAGCAGTTTTATCCTAGTCATTTTTATTTTCTAACTTAAGGCTTAGTCTTAGTCATCTTTATTTTTTAACTTGCAATTTCGTCCCGATCATTTGTATTTCTCACTTGCGACTCAGTCCCAATAACCTTTATTTTTTAACTTGCAGTTCAATTCCAATCATTGTGGTTTCTCAACTTGTGGCTTATTGTCGATCATCTTTATTTCTCGACTTGTAGTTTAATCTTAGTCATTTTTTATTTTTGGTTACGACCCAATCTCAAGCATTTTTGTTCACTAACTCATGTATCAATCCTAATCATTTTTCACAATTTATGAACTTTCAACTTTTAAAAACAAAATTAAAAAAAAAAAAAGCAAAAAACAAACAACCAAAACAAAACAATAAAAAAATGCCCCTTGGGAAGTAACATTCGGACAAAATTATTGTTTATGTCTTTGCATTATTCATGATGCTTAAAAATATATAAAGAGGGATAGTTATAGACACCTAATAGTGTCTGGGATACTTTACCTTATAATACGGGTTTGTTCTAGCAATTGAGTCCGATTTTCATTTTTTGAACTTAATACACGGTTTACTTTTAAAATGCTCTGTAAGGTTAAAAATGGCCTG
Organism: Durio zibethinus; assembly: GCF_002303985.1. The sequence continues at coordinate 7,178,663 of NW_019167849.1, read as the reverse complement.
ATAAAAGCCAAATATTAAATGCCCATTAATGACCATAATAATCATAATAATAATCATAATAAATATATAAACATATAAAATTAAAATGTATAAAATTAAAAAAATTATATAAAATTGAAAAAATAAATTAAAAATCAAAATTACAAATTGAAGAACAAAAATATAAAAACAAATAAAATATATATAAATATATGTACAAATAAAATATAAACATATAAACATATAAAATATAAATAAATATAAATAAATAAATGCAACACTAAATAACAAAAAGCATGCCCAAATAAATAAAAGCCCGAAGGAAAAATGAATTGAGGAAAGATTGAAGTGGGCCAAAGGCCATGATCATTTTAAAGCTCAAGACATAGGCCATTTGTTTGGCCTTATGTGGAGGCATAACCATGCAAAAAATAAAAAGCCAACATGCAAGCTTACACGTGACGATAGGTGGCGACATGTGATTTTAACAACAAAAAAACTGAATGGTGAGGAGCGGCAAACAAGTTAAATGATGGAGGACATGCAACAACTGATAAGGAGCCATGGGGACGTGCAAAAACTATTGAGAAGGTATGTAGGACCTGCACAAAAAAAAAATTGTTATGAATTGAAGAGCAGCTTCAAGTGAGAAGGTCCAGCAGCCAAAAAAGAAAAAGGAGAAACTAACCAAAAAAGAGGACGCGCGCTGGGAAGAAACAAGGGAAAACGTGAACAGGAGGAGAAAAAGAAGAACCTGAAACAGTAAGGGCCGTAAAACCAAAAAAAAAACAAAAACCAAAAAAGAGCAAAAAAAAAAGGGAAACCAGAAAAGAAAACAAGCAGAATTCAAGCAGAAGCAGAAAAAAAAGAAAGCAGGAGAAAAGAGGAGAATCTGGGCATACGGCAATAAGGCAGAAAACGGGGAAAAGACAGTAGCAAGCAAGGACAAAAAAAAAAGAAGAAAATTGGCAGGAAAATCGCAGAAAAGAATAGAAACAGTGAGCAGTAAAAGAACAGAAACGGTGCAGCAAAAAAAAAGAGAGAGAGCAGAAGAAAAGCAAGCAACCAGTGACGCCGAAAAAAAGAAAGCAGGGAGGAAAATAGCAAAAAGTATGCAGCAGAAAAATAGAAAAGAAGAGACACTGGAGCAGTAACGTGGAGAAAGAAGAAAACGAAAACGCCAGAAAAGGCAGCAGAAAAACAGAAATAAGAAAAAGGAAGGGCACGCAGAAAAAAAACTGGAGGTGTGAACCGAAAGAAGCAAAGGAAAAAAACAGAAAAAGGGCAGTTGCAGACCAAGTTATTTCCTTCGTTTCTCTTCTAGGTTGCTCTCATGCACATGAATACTATTTTCTTTCTCATGTGCATTACCCTTTATGGTTTCTGGTTTGATTAGTAAAAGCTTAAGGCTTCATTGTTTTTCTATTTAGTTTACAAAAACATTTAAACTTTACTCACTTGACGGATCCTTTCTGCGCATAGTTCATAGGTGGAAGTTTAAAGCTTTGGTTGCTATTTTCATACTTCTGCAATAGAGTTGTTAGAGTGAAGATGCAGCTAGGTTTCATCCATGAATAACAAGTTTTTGAATGCTTGTAAATAAAGGCTCAAGATGTGAAGATAAAAATTTGTTCTTTTTTTTTCTTTAAGGTTCATTTTCATGTGTACTTTATACTATTCATGACCATGCACATTTCCTTATTTTTTTTTTAAAATTTAATGAAAGTTTAAATTTCATGCACTTTAATCTCTTTGTGATTTGAGTTTTTATGATTACTTTGATTTTATGCAATCTAATCTTTCAAGCCTTAGTTTATTTTAATGCAACTTATCTTTCATGCATTTTGATTTTATGCAATTTAAGCTTTCATGCCTTAGTTTATTTTCATGTAATGTAATTTATCTTTCATTCACTTTAGCTTCATGAAATAATAATAATAATACTAATAATAATAGTAATAATAATACTAACAATATTAATAAAATACATATATGGAATAATGTGGGATGATAGTAAATAATGATAATAGTAATAATGTAGACAATAACAAAAATATAGAAGGTTCAAATATAATTAAATATTCTTAAAGTAATAAAAATAATAATAAATTTAAAATTCCTGCCTAGATGTTAGAAGGAATAAAAACATTGTGTTTTTTAACAAAAAGTAATAATAATTTAGTTTAAATGTTGGAGAATTATTAAATAGAAAAAATAAAAATAATAAAAGATTAATAAATAATAATAATGATAAATGTTTAATGAAAAGGAAAATAAATAAAAATATAAAAATCTACTTTTAAAAAAAAATAGATAAGGGCAAATAAATGATAATAATAATTTAAAAAAATAATAATAATAAAAAATCTAATTTTTAGGAAAATAACAAAATTTGAGTTTGTTCTAGAAGTTTGCCTAAATGTTTGAGATTTTTAGAGAAACTCATAAATTTGAGAAATGAAACCTTAAAATCGAACTCTTAAAATTAAAATCCTAAAATCGAAACTCTAAAATTGAGACTCAAAATCAAAAACCTGAAATTAAAACCCTAAGGTTGAAACCCTAAAATCAAAATCCCAAGTAAAACCCGAAATCCTAAATCCTAGGTGGAATCTGAATCCCTAGACATTAGTTGAAACCTTAGATTAAACTTTGTAACCTTAAACCTACCCAAAACCCTAAAATCATATTAAATTTTCAAGGATTTGTATGAAAACCTTTTATAAAATAATTTATTCTCGAATGCCTTCTAAATATGGGGTATTTAGGAAATTTTATTTCATTATGGGTTTTTCATATAATTTTGTAATTAAAATAATAATAATAAAATAACAAATATAAAAATAAAAAATAAAAAATTAATAAAATGAGATTTTAAATGTAAATAATTGCACCTAAACTCTGCTTAAAGATTGGCAAGTCCAGATGGTCTTTTTATAATTGAAAACCTGATTCTTAAAATTCATATTTTATCATTATTTGTATATATCTCATTTTTAGATTAAGGTATACATTTATAATGCATATGTATGTTTATTGTAACTGCTGACGGTTAATATTAATTATACCATTCTTTGTCTTAGTACATAAAAAGTTTTTTAAAAAATATACTTTTAAACAAATAAAATTAAAATAGCATTCCGTAAAATATAATTTTAGTACTTCGCCTATATATTAGAGAGTCATCAATAATTCTCATTTACAAATAATGTTATTTTATTATTTGTAAAAGAATATTATGATAAATCCTATATGGAAAGATTGCTTTTGAATTCTGACTTTATGTCAGAGAATTTAAAGAAACTTCTTTAATTTAAAAATTTTCATAATATTCTTAAATAAAGCTTTTTGCTAATTTTATATCTTAAAATTGAAAGGAATTATAATAAATTTTCATATAAAAAAAATTATTTTTGTTCAAAATTATAAATAGCGCATAATTAATTAGTATCGATTTTGTTGGTGCTATAAGGATGTTAATCCTTCCCTACACATAACTGACTCTCGAACTCAATTTTGTTTTCGTAGATCAAAACTATCTTTTAAATGGAACTTTAAACCTATTCTGTTAAAAAGATAAAATTTTTGGGTGACCAATCACATCTTAAAAAAGATTAGTGATGACTCTCCATGTTTTTCATGATTTTAAATTTTTACGTCTAGTGATCAAGTCTCCGGACAGATACATTATAACAAATACGTTTTGACAATTTCATTAAAAAACAAGTGTTCATTATCTTCCCAATACATTTTATGTAGGTGGACAAGAGATGTTAAGAAAAATGCCACTCCAAAAATCTGACAAAATATGCTTGTTGACAAGATCAATGAATCATCTAACTCTGAGGTTCAATAGTGTTATGTTACACTCTCTTGGACTTTCTGAAAAGTAATAAGATCAAGTAAGCATTATAATTATGCAATTCAATGTATCAAAAACTTGTGTGAAGAACTCAATAATTTGATCAATTGAGAATGCTGAAGTTGATGAATTTGGGATGTCAAATTTTATTACAAATTTTGTAGCTTCTCAAAGCAATAATGGTAATGTTTCATGTGCTAGAATGACTTTACAAGATATTTTATATGTTACTACCAAAGGACATCTTCCTTTGATAAGAAAAAAGGGTAGCATTAAGAAAAATGGTAAAAAGAGAAAGACATGTTCATCTTGTAATCACAACGGTTATACAAAGCGTACTTGTGGTATGCATTAACACCTAAAGTAAATAATCAAACTAAGCCCATTTTTTTATTTTGTTCTATCTTTCTTAATTATAAAAGTAGCATTTTTTATTTATGTGGTTTTATGAATATTGCAGTAATGAGTTCAGTTCAATATCAACTTTTAGCACTATTAATGTGACTAAACTTTAATATTACGTTGATCTTTCGTTTATTTTATATTCTTTCATGATGTGCTTTGACTATTTGAGTGGTATTTTATTTTGCGTTATGTAGGATATGTTACTAGATATACTTCCATAAAAGGATGAAATTGGATCTCAAGTCGCCATGTTCGAGAAGAATTACTATACTTTCTGTAAATGGCAACAACTTTTTTATTTTTTTGTTTTTTGCCAACATGAAAAAACAATTAAATAAAAGGTGGTTTTTTGAGAAATTATAATGATTGAAGCTTAAGTACTATATTATTTATTTGATTAATTAAAATATTTTTATTTATTTAATTTAACTTTGAGAAAAAAAAACCTTCTCTAGAGGTCTTCCCCAAGCAGGGGCTTCATAAGCTATAACTGCATCAGTGGTGATAATAGCTAAAGGGTTACCACCATGATCTAATGCATGCTCTAGTTCAACTATTAATTGGTAACCAGTAAACCAAATGATGAAGCTCTTCACATAAACCACGGCATAAAACTAGTTAACCAAGACATAGATAGCACCACCTCTATTCGCACCCATTTTTGATTTAATGGTTTTAAGGATTTAAGCATAAGTTAGGAAAAGTAAATTCAAAATTAACAAACAATTAGGAAACATTTGTTCAATAAATTAGGATTAAATTAGAAAACATTTCAAAACATGATAGACAATATGCAAAGTTCAAAACACATCTAAGCTGCATTCCATACACCCTGATTATGGCTAGAAACAGAGTTACAGCCATAAACTTATAACCATTTACATCAAGGTTTTTTAGTTACAGCCACTAAATAAAGCTGTCCTTAAGCCTCTATTGTCTGAAACAACTTTTCAGCTTCTGTTATGGTGCTACGAGCATCTTTGAATTTTGAGCCTTCCTTCTCGTTTGCTTTCTCCAATTAAACATGAAATTAAATATGTAATTCGTCAAATTTCATTTAATTAACTAATCTTCAATCATATATATAAAGTTATCTGGATAGGAAATCCAAAAATAACCAAATATAACTAGTAAAGATTATAATCCAAATGCCTTAACCATATACGCTAAAACACTGGTGATAGTAGAACTCTTCCATTTCTTTTCCAAGTTAGTCCAAAGGATTGCCATGTACACTAAAACACAAGTGACAGTAGAACTTTTCCATTTCTTTTCCAAGTTAGTCTAAAGGATTGGAAGTCAGTTATCAACCAATGAGAGCAGCTAGAGCTCCTTTCTAGCACCTAAAAGATATCTGCAAATTCGGCTATCAGCAGTGTACACATGGAGCACCTTTCTCAACTACATTCATGATATGTCTATTATCACAAGAGCATGTGTTTGGAAGAGACCTCCAGAATAAGAATAACATGCAAAAACCTAGACCAGGATTGAACAATAACACAATTATAATCACCAAGTAATTTGTATTTGCAACCGGTAAATGACAGAAATTCAATAATCAATATAGATGTTTTATAAGTGATTTGTCAAAAACATCTTGCTCATGACTCAATTTTCCAGTTATACCATGAAGACAAAATTTTGAATGCACTCTCCTACCCATCCATGTATATGGAAACCTTCCTACGATAAATACCTTAAAGGAAGAACTGCTTAGTGAACAAAAAGAGTGTATGTTGTTTCCCTTTCAGCAGCAAGCCTTTAAGCCTTCTGAAACTCTTTCAAAATTGCTTGAAAATCTTTTGCAAGTTTAGCATCTGTTATCTTCTTGCTGGCCAACAATTACAAGGAGTTAAAGGGCATCAAGCACATCCTGAAGGGAGAGAGAGATGAGGGATTAAGTGGTTTTAGCAATAAGTTCAATAACCTATTTAAGAATTACCATGATTTTGAATAGAACAAAAAAAAAATTTATGAATGGCAAACACCACAGTTATCATCTCCTCTTTGTTGATTTAAAAAGTAAAGCAAAAGGTTGCTTGGTAGACATAATCAACCAAAAGCCGAAAACCAAACATACGCTAACATTAGCACAATGATCTGTTTCACTAGCTTGTTTAAGTTTAGTCGAAATGTCCTTCACTAATTGCCCAATATGTAGCCTTGTTTTATGCTTGCCAAATGAGAAATGTTAGCTATACCGCCCACTCATGATCTTATTAGCATATAGTCAAAATCACTCAAGAGAATCGAAAGAAAGCAACTAATTGCCCATGCAATACAAGGATGTAGACTGCTAAGTGCCAACATTAAATGTCGAGATAAATATAAACTATTTCGAGAATCGTCACATTCATCCAAACGAAAATGATTAAGCTTTCTCCAAAAGGCAAGTCAAATTGAACTTGACCAATGGTATCATTTATCATCCCTTATTGAAACTCCTAAATAAAAGATCAAAGCTAAAATCAACGCAATTGAACAAAACTAATCCAAAATTTTGTGTGTTTTGATTCAAAATCAAAAGACAGTCAAATTGAAATCACGCAATCAGTTACAATTGCAATTGAAGCAATTGCATTTAGCAAAACTCATAGCTTTTCTCGTGTCCTTAGGAGTCCCAAGGGTATTGACGAGTTGCTAGAAGGCGGAGACGGCGGTGTTAATCTGGAAATGCCAGAAGCCGCTGCTTGGGTGGTGTATTGCTTGCCGTTGATCAGGTTTTGCCTCGACGCCAATTGCCTTCCAGCTTCCAGATCTTGAAAGCTCATGATTGCTCCTTCTCTATATATGTCTTTGTTATAAACCCTAACTTTCTCGAGAAAACTTGAGATGGAAGGTTGAGAGAGATTCTAAGTTTGGAAGAAGCCAAGATAAGAGTGGCGTAAAGAGTGACAGCAAAAGTTTTGGAATTAAACGGTAGTTAGACTAGTTAACATAGACAGCAGATAAGAAATTCTTTTTAAAAGATACGTGGTAAATAAAAAGAGCCGGTAAAGTTTTTAATTTTCACTGATAGTGGATACAATAATAATCCTACTTTTTTAGTATTTTATTTTCTAATTAACAAGCATGTCAATTTAAAAAAAAAAAATCTCAATCTTGCAAATTTTGGTCTATGTCAGCATGAAGAAAGGGAGAAACTAGAGTTTAGTTGATTGCTGTTCGTATTTTGGAAAAAGGATAAAAAAGTCCAATAAATTTCCAAGTCTTAGACCTCACTTGCAATGCGCATTTTTACAGATGGCAAAACGCAAGTTAACAAAACACCATTGCTAAAACAAAAATAAAAAGCGTAAGCCCAGACCCAAAAGTCCAGAACCAGATCCCCAAATTTTGTTTACGTTGAAATCCCTATATCGATTGGTACAATGGCACAACTGGAAGCATTAGATGAATCGAAGAAGAAGAAGCAGAAAAGAAATCACGGGTCTACCAAATTGTTTGTAATGGTGGACTACCTTTTCCTCTTCATCTTCTTCGGTTTCCTCACTTTCACTGTCTTCAAGATGCTTCATTTCTTCTGATTATTCTTCCACTTTTTCCGCCAATCAGGTCATTCTTCCTCTCATTCATTTCTTTCTTTTATTTGATACCCATTTGCCCATTTCTAATGAAAAACGTATTTGCTTTTATAGTTTTTCATGATCTTACCATGCCCATTTAATTAATTGCAACCGTTTTGCTTTTTTCTTCAGGATAATTCTTTACATGTCAGTTTGAGTTCCAAAGCTGAGACGTTTTGAGAGATCGGTTTGTTCCAGAGATTATGTTCTTTAATTATGCTGAATCAATTGGTACTACTGTGTTATCTTTCTTGCAAACACATATATATAAGTAGTTGGCCTTTTTTATTTAGAACAGAACAATTGCAAGTTCCTTGCCTGAAAGTTACTTGAGTAATAACACTTTGGGAACCAAATTATTAGAAGATTGTGTTTATTAGCTGCTTTTCTTTTTTTTTTTTATCTTTAAGTAATTATTATATCCAATTTTCTGCACATTTTCAGTCTCAGCGGGGGAATGATGAATGTAATTTTACAGTCGGTAGTCCCGGGTATAAGTTTGATGCCGTTGTTTCAGAACCGCCCAATGTTCATTCGGTTATTGTATATAGGTGTCGTTCAGGAGGCCTGAGGTTCAAAATCCACACTTGCAACTCTTTCTTCTATCCCATCTCACATTACTATCTTCTTTATACCAAAAAAAAAAAAAAAAAATGGTCCATGTAGAACATTTCTACATGCGGGAGTTGTTAGCTTTGTTGATGATGCAGGTAAGCACTCCTTTCAGCAATTTATTTGACCTAAAAGTTTGAAGCTAATTAAGTTGCTTTAATAAGAACCAACAAGTTTATCAGGTAATACAATAGTTGAAAGGAATCAAATCACCAATCTGCTCTATGTGGGACTGTGAGTGTACTTGTATTTTTCTTCTTATTGCTCCCTTTTCCTCTTTTGGCTACATTGTTATGTCAATTTTCTGTTGAAAAGACTTAAAAGAGGGTCTAATTGTTTCTTCATTTAGTCAGTGATTAGCGGCTTTGTATTCTCTTCAGCTGTCTCTTTTCATTTTCACATTGGACACATTGGACCCACTCTTAGGTGTGAAAGCATTCCGATCTAAAATTGATCAACCTTTCAATTATTGACATGGAAAAGTATGTTTTAGGGCTATGAATTTTCTTTTAATACTGTCATGTATCTTATCTCGTTGAAGTTTATGAACTGTATATTGAGTAGCATACTTTTTGGAGAATATTAATCTCTCTTCATCGCGCTCGCAGACACATTTGAATACACTGATGCTGGCCTGTTATAATACTCGTGGTCAAGGGTTTTTTTTCTTTTTATATAAAAAAAAAAAACCATAATTTAAGAATAGAACAAAAATTTATAGACGCTGGGATTCGAATTAAATATTATTTTTTAAATTTGATAGCATAAAGCAATTGAATTAAATTTATGGACATGGACAAGTTTAAATACTCCACTCCTCCTTGACATTTCCAATGACCAAATAAATTTATATTTAAGCGTGCAAGCTAGTAGCATCCGTAGGATGTGAAATGATTCAATTAAGAAAGTAGGGTAATAGGCATGGACCACAATTAATATGGAAATCGAAGTACATGATTACTTGGCAACAAATTGTTTCCAAATGGAAAATGCAAGAGAAGACTCTGGACGCAATGGAAATAACAAACTAAAACGCTCTGCATCTACACTCTTGTTTTATCCTGAGCACCGTAAAGGTTACAAATCCTAGACTCCACTAAAATGACAAACTCGAATTCATATCACATTAAATACGTGAATACGATAGACTGGAATGAATACAAGGGGCCCCTAAAGACTCCATCTAGGCAACTAATTGCCTTTCTTTTCTATTTGATTACAAGTTTCATTGACGAACATGCTCAAGGATGTGGGTGTGTTCCTGCACTGCCAGCACAAAGGTCAGGAACTGGCACCTCAAAGCCAGGGTTTGGATCAAATGTGTCATCACCACCTGGAATATGACCTGTTCCACCACTTCCGCCGCCGCTGCTGCCAGTGTATGGATTGTGGTGTTTCAAAATTGGTGGCAGGTACACTCGTCCAAGGCCTGGAATGAGCACGCTGCGGTCATGGTGAGTCAGCCACTCGGGCTGTTTCATTTGATCATCATTCTTTGGGTTTCTTGGGATGTCACGTTTTGCAACTGCTTGCCCAGCAATAGCAATCAGAATGCTGACGAGGAAAACTTGAGCAAGAAGCAAGGAACTAATTTTATAAGCCATTATCAGAGAACTATTGAGAGTTGAGAAAGAAGAGATAGGATTGGTTCTTGAATGGTGGAAAGAGGAAAGAGAATATAGGTGAGGTTTTAAGTGAGTTGGTTGATCATTTGGCGGTGAGTTAAAAGAGGGTTCCATTGTGAAAAATACCATTGAAGGAGACGTTGCAAAAACAAAAACACAAGCTACCACGCAATTATGTAGCATGCATAGGAAGGTGGGGCTAGGTGTTGCCTGGATGGGTGAGACTTTGTAGTTAGTTATGAGATTTTCTTCTCCAAGGCTATTGTAATTTGCATGCATAAGATTTCTGGTAAACAAAGCTGAAAATTTGGAGCTTGGTTTGCGCTTTTGGAAGTAAAATGTCGTTTATACTTTTACTTCTACTTCATACATTTTCAATACGGATGCTTTTTTTTTTTTTAATAGAAGAGGTCACAACTTAAAAATAAAGAAGAATTATAGGTGTTGGGATTTGATCTTCTAACCTACTGAATGCTTTTTTCTAAAATGATATACATAAATCAATTAAGTTAAATTATAAATTTAAAAAAAAAATTTATATGAAATTTTATAAGTGAAGTTCATGAAGTTTCATATTAGAAATGAGTAAATAAAAATTAAAATTGAAAATTAAAACCGATAAATTAAAAGATCTTATCACATAAATCAATCGTACAAATTTTAACAAATTTTGATATATTTATTAAATATATATTTTTAATAAAAATATTAATAAAATTTTTACTGTTGAATAAATATCGATCAAATTTAAATTATAAATAATTTTTTATATATTATTAAATTTTATTAATTTACCAGTTTAAATTTTTTATTTATTTATTTTTAATAAAAAATTTTTCTAAACTTCATGTAAATTTTATCCCTAGATTTGACTACTATAGTTTGATTATTTCCATTTCTATCACCAACAGCACTACGGCTATTTAAGTGAATATGTAATTCTAGCAGATTATCTACCCAACCTCTTCACCCACTATCATTCTTAGAACATCAAGTTGTTCCTATTCAATGCGTTTAATCCAATTGTTTTATATACCGGCAATAAAGGATTTATATCAAAGCCCAAGTGTTTAACCAATTCTACTGCTAAGAAGAATATATCCAATGCGAGTAAAAATATTGGTGTGATGGACGTTCTCTATTATGAATTTGTCACTATATAATTCACCGAAAAAGACTCGAACTGAACTTAACCTCTGGACTGCTTTGGTATTCCATTACTTCAAAATGTCATTCTAATTCTCAGCCATATTCTTTATTTTCAATTAATTTATACTAGAGATTGAAAAGTTCCAATTTTCTAAAACATTAATTTTGCCTTTTCCCTCGTGATTCAGTTCACTTGTGCAAGATTCTGAAGGCAATAAATTTAGTAGCACAGGGGTTGAAACTAGGGGACTAGAGCAAAAATTGGTCAAGGCCTGTATATAGGACAACGGAATGGTGCATCGTGCATCTCATTGACAAACGGCAGCCTTGAATTCATGTCATCTACATTTTAATAGGCTCTCCGAGAACTCTTTGGGTTGAATTTTCTTTAATTTCCCAGCGCCCAAGAAGTCTCAGGAGTTGATTATTCATATAATAAGTCAACAGTTGGTTGATCATGCAAAATTGAATGCAACCAGAGTTTGGATATTTATAGGGAGTGGAATCATATTTAGCAGAACTGTACTGATCGAGTGCAGTAACTTTAACAAAGCCTTTTTTTTCCCTAAAATCTTACTGTTCAATACCACAGATCAAATTGCTGTTCCAATGGATTTTACTCGCACAACATGAACACACTAGCCACCAATTAACAAGGACTACCTTTTCCTTGCAAAATAATACAACAAAAGCAGTCCAGTTTGGTTACTACAGAAAACAAAATTTATGGGTTTGGCCTTTCCTCGGAAAATCTTGGAAGCTGGACGAGTGAGTTCACTCGTGTGACACCTTCCAAACCTGACCAGTTTTGATCTTCACCTGCAACTGTATCAACATCTCCTTCAAACTCTGGTGCTAGTCTTCCGTAACTATCACTTTCTTCCGATGATCTAACGGTAAAATTCCTATGCAAAGACGGCTCCAACTTCTGACCATCATCAGATTCAACAGCATTACAGGAATGATTACTCTGAAGGGTTGCAGAAGAAAAGCCTTGTTCCTCAAAATCTGATTCTGAGTCCATTTTCCCATCCAAAAATAAGCAAACAACTGCACAATCATCCACCTTTGAAGTAGGGTACTTTAATTTCCATTCCCGTGCAGCTGAGTCAACCAAAATCCTGGCAGCCGATGACCGGGTAGGAGCTGAGGATACAATATCAACCACCTCTTCATTGCTCAATACATCCCAAACCTGTAATAACAAATTCAAAATTAAGAAAAAAAGTCATATTATCTTCTATTTTGCCATATCATGGCAAGCCAGCTTTTCTTGGAGGATTAAAAGCCTCCAAAAAAAGGTTATTAATATTAAATCTTCATATTTAATATCACATGGCTTTTTTCCTTTTTATTAGTGAAATTCCTCAGTTTTCCAATGTATTGGCTCTTGACCTTTAGCTACTGTACCCAATAAGGAATCTGTTATCAAAAGATATCTATTTACATAGTAACCAATCTGTGACCAATCATATATCATTACAGCAGATGATCGGACGTTTTATAGCAAAACCGACAGAGAAGGAAACAAACAGAACTAATCTTCCATACCATATTGACATTTAGAACAAGAACTGGAGAAGTGAAAAGGGAAAAAGAAAAAGATATTAATCTGTTATAAGGATCATTATCAACCACTTACCCTCAATCTTAATGTTGATGTTACTATCTCATTAAGTTCCAAGTGCAGGAGCACTCCTAATAAACCATGTATTAAGTTCCTAGGTTACAGTTTTAAACCTAAATAGAGCCCATGGAGAATGATAACACCAAACTTTTACCATTAAGTGGATCTTTCCAAGAATTCTATTCCATGTCTTCCACTTTTACTCCATTAAAGTTTGATGATAAAAAGATTCATGACAAAGTTCTTATTACCCCAACTATTTCCTCGTATTACATCTCTTCAAGAATATCCAGTTCATATGCCATTGCCCTTCTTTGGGCTTAAGGCATAGTAAAATTGAAGGTCTAGATTAAAGGATAGTCTTACTATTTAAAAAACAATATCAGCAATGACCCACACTTGTTACCCACCATCAAAAACTGATTCAAAAAGCCCATCAACATATTCTTTCTTCCCTTGAAAAATTAGAGGACCTATTAAATAATCACCATGAGCAGTGGACCAAGCAACTGAAAAAGAAACTGATTGGCTCCTTTAGGTTGATTTTATAATACTTCTTTCCTACAGTAGTTGCCTGTGGATGGTAAAAGTTTTGTATTTATCTGTTACTCTACCGTTTTATGTGTTGCAGCATTTAGAAATTCTTATATAACACCCAAACCGCTTCTGAATTTCCTACAGTACTAATTGTTGTCTAAACTTGTAGTACTGTTTGTTTAAATTGTGATTCTTTAGGGAAATTCTTGTTCTTGGCAACATTTTTGTTGCATTTGAGCTTTCCTTTTTTTACTCAATAGAATTTAAGATACACCAGAGAAGGTTCTGGTCAAACTTGAATCAAAGAAATGAGCAAATAAAATTCACATATAAAGAATGAATGAAAGATCAGTGGTGAAAAAATTACCCCATCTGAGGCAAGAACAATAAATTTATCTCTCTCTGTAAGGGGCCGGTGGGAAAATTCAGGTATAGAGATAACACCATATTCCTTCAAACAAAAATCCCCAAAAGCTCGAGCCATTGCTAGGCCAGGAGCATCATCAAATGGCAACCACACTCTAGGTACTTCAGGTTCATCTTGCAATGCAAACACCCTACCTTTGCACCTTTTAATCCTTTCAGCTTCCCCTGGAGCATTTAAATTTAGCATTTAGTATATTACATCCATTTAAGCATGCCTACAAGGGGAAAAAAAAATTTTTGGTCTGAGTTGTACTTGGTAAATCAGGCTTCAGATCAACTGTCAATTGTATTGCCACCATTGAATCGTCGCTGTCCTTAGATCCCATAATTGCTCGAGAATCGCCAATATACCCCACAAAAAGATTGGAGCCCTAAATAATAAAATCAACCCACATGAATTAGACAAAAGCTAGAGAAATAGAAATTGAAGATGAAGAGCGGCAACCATTGCTTCTTTCATACCTGTTTCACTATAGTAACAGCAGTGCTACCACTACAGAAACAGTCCAAATTAGGATGGGAACCTCAACTCTTTATCCCATGGCCTGTATGACTTCATGAATGCTTCCTCCATAAAGAATTTAATGTACCCTCAGCATAGCATCCTTCTCAGAATCTCCCAACATCTGATTTATTTGAATCGCCCCTTGAAACATGTTCTGCCTACCATTTTGCCTTGACTGATAAGTATCCATGGAGGACAGCAACTTAAAGGGCAGGGAATTCTCACCTTACGAGCAACAAGATGACCATGAGGACCATGTCCATCAAAGACCCCACAGAAGGTCACATCTTCTGACATGAAATCCTACAGGAATTGTAGTTTTATCAATGACATCGAGCACTTAAAATATAAACGAACCTCAGAATCAAAGGATCTCAAATTCAAAGTAACGTCTAAAACTTACTTCCCATACAATCATGGCATCCTGGTTTATTCCCTTGCGACACCTGCTGAGTGAAATATGCAAGATGTTCGCTCTTTCATTTGTGAAAATCCCTGTTTGGTAACTGAGTGTAAATGCTGCAGTGCAATAACATGATCTGAGAATGTTCTCTTCTGCCCACAGAATCCAATTTCAAAGCACGTAGGAGAAAACCCCTCCCCATGGCTCCTGGTACTGGAAGTACTCCGACTACGAGTGGAGACACAGCAACCCATTTCCTCAGCTCCAGGAAGAAGACATTTGATGATGCTAAAAGGACTAGGTTCCTCCTCCAGCCAGTACCGATCTCATGTGAAATTATATGCAGTTTCTGGAATGGTCAACCAAACCAAAGACTATCACACCAAAGATTCCGGCACATCAGACCTCGGGCCACTTTACACCTCAAATGTATCGTTTAGGAATCTTTAAAACTTGGTCAAATATAATTCATTGAGGGTTCCTTAGATGGATAACAAAACCAGCTGAATAAAAGAAGAAGATATTAGTTAATTGATTTGTTTATTCCATGGTTCCAGAAATAGCTGCATGTAAAAAAAAAATCAATAAAATGCATATAAAACTCTTCCATGTGACATCGGAATAGAATATACTTAAAGTCTGTCCTAATAGTTTGTTATTGATAAGAAACACATTGATACAATTCAGATGGTGAGACCTTTTGCAAATTTATCTACAAACTATTATAGAAAAAGGAAAGGCAGTAAAGACAGAGAGTCAGCAAAACAAGGAGAATATAAACCAAGAATAAACCCAAAACAAGAAACATGTATTGTTTTTGAAAAAATTAAAGCAAACCAGGGATTTTTTTCCCCCAATATCATTTTCGATCACAATTAAAACCCATCTGCATTCTCAAACAGAGAAGAAAAAACGTAAATTCAACAAGATCTCACTTAACAAACATCAAGCAAACGTCTCACTCACAAAGGCCTATAAGAAACAGTGTCCTTTTTTTTTTTCTTTTTATATTCTTATTTATGCTAGGAAATTACGACTAGTATCAATAGAATGAGATATCGAGCAGAAAACAAAATTAAAAGCATTGAATCTGAAGATCATGCTTGAAGCTTTACCTTCTCCGCTCGCAAAGAGAGATTAGAACAAAGAGTGAAGGCTAGTTGAGAAAACGTATTAAAAGAAATGAAATTACAAATTTAAGAAACAAATATTACATTATAGGAAATTTTACTTAAATAAGGCCAAAAAAAAAAGAAGCTGAGCTTGATAAAGTTTGATATAAAGAATGTCAATCGGGGGAAAACCAAGAAAGAAAAAACTAGAGGAAAAATGAAGAAGTTGATTTTAGTTTTCTCAGACCATAGTTTGAGAAGTGAGTTGGGGGAAAACCAAAAGAAGGAGATAAAGCAAAAAACGGAAAAAGCAGAAAAAGACTAAACAAAATAATGATTTAGTCACAAATAGAATCAAGAGAACACAAAATAGAGATATAGCAGAATAGACAAATCGAATTCAACGTTTTGTTAACTCAAAAAGAAGATTTAAAAAAAGACAACAATGTAGAGATAAAGCACAGTTGAAAGTTGAAACTTTCCACTGTTTAGAAATTCAAAAAAAAAAAAAAAAAAACCTATTTCTTCTTTTCTTTTCTCTTTGCTTTGTGCTTTACCTGAAGTTTTCAGAAGAAAGGAAAAAGGATCTTACAAGCTTATAAGAAGCTAGAAGCTTTGTTGCATGGCTAGTGTTTTGTTTTAGTTTAGCTAAAATAAACGGTCCAAAAGAACCCAGAATTAAAAAAAAAAAGTTGACAGACGAAATTTAGTGAATGAGAGGTGTTTAAGGTTATGAGTTAGCAGAGAGAAAAACCAAAATGAAAGAAAGTACCTTCGTTGTTTGCAAAATTTCACGTTTCTTTGCAAGAAGCATAAGCACAAGCACAAGCAGTAGCAGAAGCTGAGCACCAGATTTGGGGGGGAGAGAGAGAGAGAGAAGAGAGGTGATAATAATTACAAGGAGTCAGCGTGTCAGAGAGATTGGTGCATTCATTGATTGCAAAAGCAGAGAAAAGAGAGAGAGAGAGAGAGAGAGAGAGAGAGAGAGAGAGAGAGAGAGGAAGTCTTTGTAGTCAGCAAAGGAGAGAATTTTATGATTTTCTCTTTTTATTTTAGGGCCCCAAAATTTCAAACAAAAAGTCGGGGATGAGATTTGAGGTGGGCGGCAGCAGGCAGTTACTCACACTGGGGTTGGGTAACTAGGGTTTGGGGTTGCTGTTGGGGGGTTTGGTTTGTATGTGGCGCTGTAGCTGTACTCCCCCACCCGTAATGGATAATTTATCTCCTTGCACATTTCCGATGGACGAGATCATTTAAAATACAATAAAAATTTATATATTTTATATTTTTATATCAACATAAATTATAACATATAATTTTATATAAAAATACACAAATTGTCTACGGTTCCAAACTCTGTTGCTCCTGACCGCGTACACCGAACAATAGTTACATGGGAGAGCGTTTCGTGTTAATCTCTGTACCATTCTTTTCAAAAAAAAAAAAAGGTTTAATGGAAAAGTAAATACAACGGACGAGCTAATGACATTTTAATTTTACAAATCATCTAGCTCATAGTTTTTTTATTCATCACTCTAAGTCATAAAAATATGAATAAAATTTTTAATAATTCATTCACAACAAAAATAGTAATTAGTAAAATTGCATTCAATTTATAAATCTTATTAAAATTAACATATTGAAAGTATTTTCAATACAATTAATATATAACATATATATATAACCAAAATTGTTGAAAAAAAAATTTGAACTCAAGCAAAATTTTAAATTGTTGAAAAGAATTTTTGAACTCATTTTTTATTTATTATATTTTTAAATTATAGTTTTTAGCTATTTTATGTTAAATAGATATTAATAATATTATATCCAATTTATAAATAAGAATTCTAATATCATTAAAAGACTTTCTTCAAATGAATTTATTTAATTAATAATATTTATCCGATTTATAACTAAGATCCTAATTCAATGTAAGCTTTATATGCATGTTAATGCAATTTTTTATTAATAATTTTTGTTATTTGTACACAATATATGCTTAATATATAACTAATATTTAGAAATAAATAAAAATAAAATATTCACGTATAACATATTTAACAACAAAAATTAATATATTTAACAGTACGGATGTTAGAAAACTTTTGAACTAACCAAAATGAATATTTTTCTTTATTATATTTCTATTTTTTATTTAAATATTTTATGTTATAAATATAAATAATATTAATCCAATTTATAACCAAGAATTTTAATGAAATATTTTTATTAAATTAATTTATTTGATTAAAAAGATTTATCAATTCATAAGTAAAAATTTTAATTCAATATAAACTTTACATAAATACTAGGAGAAATTACCAAATGCATTAATAATGAAGTTTTTTTAATTTCACTAGTGGAATTAATATACATGTTTTTAATATTATATTTAAAAATAAAAATTAATTAATTAAAAATACCACATATCACCCCTATTAAGCTATTTTTAAAATTAAAAATTTATTGATAATATATCAAATAATTTACCAAATAATAGTGCAAGTTTTCTGTTAATATATAAATTTAAGTTATTTGCACACGATACATGTAATTACATGTTTAATAGATAATTATTATTTAAAATAAATTAAAAAATTCAGGTTCAATAAATGTGATAATAAAAATTATATATAAAAATATCAATAAAAGTTTTGATGGCCAAAATAGTACAAGGATTTACTATCATTCTTTTTGTCTGAATCTTTTATCAATTTTCCACATAATTTTTTTTTAAATTGATTTTGTGTATATAATATTAAAATTTTTTTTTTATAAATTTAATTTTTCACAATTTTTTAATAACAGAATATAAAATAAAATAATCTTGAAAAATTATAATTAAAAACAAACGAAACGAAAGGAATATCAATTTAGGTTAAATATTTTTAATTATTAATTATTTTTTGGATGGGAATCTTTTCCGATGCTAGAAAATTTTAAATAAAAGATAATAAATATGCTGATTTTATTAAAAATAATTACTTTGACGACAACAACAATTTCCTTTCCGATTTAAACTAATCATTGAGATTTTACTAAAGTAAAAATTTCCACAAAACAAGCAAAGCACGCGCTAATGGGGGTAGGTGAGAAACTGAGCCAAACGTGAAACTGGATAAAAGGAAATCAACTGACACGCGGACCTTGGGGACCGCCTGACATGGTACTCAAAATTAGTACTGTGCATTTTTCTTCCTCCATTTTTTATAGTGTTCTTTTTGTCTAAAAATAATTGTTTTTATTAATTCTTTATTAAAATAGTTCTTTTTTATCTTATTTTTGGAAATATAATATTAAATTATAATTTTTAAAAAATATATTTCAAAAAATTTGAAATTCAGAAATTATAAATTTTATTTCAATTTTTTTTTAATTTTATTATTTTATTTAAAATAATGATCAAAATTAAATTAATTTGACTTTAAAAAATTAATAAAAAATAATAATTTTGGGACAAAAAGAGTAATATTAACAAATATAAATAAGAAAATAATTTTTCAAAAAAATTAAGAAAATTTATTTGTTTATATAATTAATTTTGGTCATTTTGATCAAAACTTTACTCTTCCGGAAAGGTCTCTGTCACACCTTTTTTCGGCTTTTTGTGTTTCTTCTTTATTTTTTATAATTTTTAGTTATAAATTTTTTTTTTTTTGAAAAAATTAAAAATTTTAAAAGTCAGACTTATTTTTACATCATGCTTTTTTGCCTTTTTTTTACCACTTTTTTTTTTATTTTAAATTTTAAATTAATATTTTTAAAAATTTATTTTTATGAGAGTCATTTGATATTAATGATACCTCAAGTATTTGATTTTTTTATTATAAAAATAAAAAAATCAATATTTAATAAATTTTATTCATCTTAATTTAGATATTTTTTGTAATATTGATATAAAACAATTCCAGTCGGTTTTTTATAAATTTTTAAGAATGATAAAAAATAAATGTATAATGTTTTAATCTCAAATCATTTTATGGGTTATAATATAAAATGATATTTTTTATTATATATTTATATATATGTATTTACTTTTTAAAACTTGATATAAGTACATTCCACACGCCAAAAAATAAAATAAAAAAATTTTTATTTTTTATAAAATATATATATTTTTTAGAATAAGCGGTTATTTTTATGGTATATGTATGTCACTCTAATTTGAGGTTTTTTTTTTTTTACCTTTCATTTTTTATTTTTTTAATAAGTAAATTTTTAACAAAAAAAATTGATGAATAAAAAAGACAAAACATAAAAACCTTAACTTGCGACAACATGCCTAATACACACCTAATAATATTTTTAATTTGATAATTAAACTATTTTAGATGAAGGGCTTAAGTTGGAGGTAACCATTTGCCTTGTTTTTGTGGGAGTGTATCTCCAAGCAAAACAAAAACATGCTAGAATTTATTTAAACTTTAAAAATTTTTTATATGATACATATATTATTAATTTATTAATTAAAATAATATTTAAAAAATTATTTATTTATCATTTATCATCGTTTAAAATTTATCACGTTAAACATAAATATCACATTGATTAATAAATTTATAATTTAATTTTCATACTATAAAATTTTAAAATCAAAATATTATATTAAATATTTTATTATAATTTAAAAATATTTTTAAAATAAAACCTTTCCACAATGATTAATTAACATCCATGGACATTCTTTTTTTTTTTTTTAATTTCCTCCAATCATATGTCATTATGACTTCTCTACCAATCAATCTTATTTAACTTTTTTTTTTTTGGTGTAATTTCTCCTAA
>NW_019167849.1:7002802-7157070 GCF_002303985.1 Durio zibethinus | reverse complement strand
TTTTGTCCTATCATGCTAATTCATTTTCTAATATCTTATAAGGCTTTAGTCTTAGTCATCTTTTATTTTTTAACTTGCAATTTTCATCTTCCGAATCATATTTGTATTTCTCAACTTGCGACTCAGTCCCAATAACCATTGTTTTTTAACTTGTGGTTCAATTCCAATCATTGTGATTTTCTCAACTTGTGGCTTATTGTCGATCATCTTTATTTCTTGACTTGTAGTTTAATCTTAGCATTATTTATTTTTGGTTACGACCCAATTCTAAGCATTTTTGTTCACTAACTTGTTGTATAATCCTAATCATTTGTTCACAATTATGAACTTTCAACTTTTTTAAAAAACAAAATTAAAAAAAAAAAGCAAAAACAAACAAAAAAAAAACAATAAAAAAATGCCCCTTGGGAAGTAACATTCGGACAAAATTATTGTTTATGTCTTTGCATTATTCATGATCCTTAAAATATATAAAGAGGGATAGTTATAGACACCTAATAGTGTCTGGGATACTTTACCTTATAATACGGGTTTGTTCTAGCAATTGAGTCCGATTTTCATTTTTTGAACTTAATACACGAGTTTACTTTTAAAATGCTCTGTAAGGTTAAAAATGCCTGATAAAAGCCAAATATAAATGCCCATTAATGACCATAATAATCATAATAATAATCATATAAATATATAAACATATAAAAATTAAAATGTATAAAATTAAAAAATATAATAAAATTGAAAAAATAAATTAAAAATCAAAATTACAAATTGAAGAACAAAAATATAAAAACAAATAAAATATATATAATATATATGTCAAATAAATATAAACATATAAACATATAAAAATAAATAAATATATAATAAATAAATGCAAACACTAAATAACAAAAAGCATGCCCAAATAAATAAAAGCCCGAAGGAAAAATGAATTGAGGAAAGATTGAAGTTGGCCAAAGGCCATGATCATTTTAAAGCTCAAGACATAGGCCATTTGTTTGGCCTTATGTGGAGGCATAACCATGCAAAAAATAAAAAGCCAACATGCAAGCTTACACGTGACGATAGGTGGCGACAAACAACAAAAAAAAGAAAACCTGAATGGTGAGGGGCGGCAACAAGGTTAAATGAATCTGCTGCTGAAGGAGGACATGCAACAACTGATAAGGAGCCATGGGGACGTGCAAAAACTATTGAGAAGGTATGTAGGACCTGCACAAAAAAAAAAATTGTTATGAATTGAAGAGCAGCTTCAAGTGAGAAGGTCCAGCAGCCAAAAAGAAAAAGGAGAAAACTAACCAAAAAAAGAGGACGCGCGCTGGGAAGAAACAAGGGAAAACGTGAACAGGAGGAGGAAAAGAAGAACCTGAAACAGAAATGGGCGTAAAAAAAAAAAAACAAAAAGAGCGGAAAAAAGGGAAAACCAGAAAAAAAAAAAAAAAAAAAAAAAAAAAAAAAAAACAAGCAGAATCAAGCAGAAGCAGAAAAAATAGAAAGCAGAGAAAAGAGGAGAAGCTGGACATACGGCAATAAGGCAGAAAACGGGGAAAAGACAGTAGCAAGCAAGGACAAAAAAAAAAAAAAAAGAAGAAAATTGGTAGGAAAAACGCAAAAAAGAAGAGAAACAGTGAGCAGTAAAGGAACAGAAATGGTGGAGCAAACAAAAAAAAAATGAGAGAGCAGAAGAAAACAAAGCAACCAGTGACGCCGAAAAAAAGAAAGCAGGGAGGAAAATAGCAAAAAGTTTGCAGCAGAAAAATAGAAAAGAAGAGACACTGGAGCAGTAACGTGGAGAAAGAAGAAAACAAAAACGCAAGAAAAGGCAGCAGAAAAACAGAAAATAAGGAAAAGGGAAGGACACGCAGAAAAAAAACTAGAGGTGTGAACCGAAAGAAGCAAAGGAAAAAAAACAGAAAAAGGGCAGTTGCAGAGAAAGGTATTTCCTTCGTTTCTCTTCTAGGTTGCTCTCATGCACATGAATACTATTTTCTTTCTCATGTGCATTCTCCTTTATGGTTTCTGGTTTGAATAGTAAAAGCTTAAGGCTTCATTGTTTTTCTGTTTAGTTAACAAAAACATTTAAACTTTACTCACTTGATGGATCCTTTCTGCGCATAGTTCATAGGTGGAAAGCTTAAAGCTTTGGTTGCTATTTTCATACTTCTGCAATAGAGTTGTTAGGGTGAAGATGCGGCTAGGTTTCATCCATGAATAACAAGTTTTTGAATGCTTGTAAACAAAGGCTCAAGATGTGAAGTTAAAAATTTGTTCATTTTTTTCCTTAAAGGTTCATTTTCATGTGTACTTTACACTATTCATGTCCTGCACATTTCCTTCATTTTTATTTTTAAATTTAATGAAAGTTTAAATTTCATGCACTTTAATCTCTTTGTGGTTTGAGTTTTTATGATTACTTTGATTTTATGCAATCTAATCTTTCATGCCTTAGTTTATTTTAATGCAACTTATCTTTCATGCATTTTGATTTTATGCAATTTAAGCTTTCATGCCTTAGTTTATTTTCATGTAATGTAATTTATCTTTCATTCACTTTAGCTTCATGAAATAATAATAATAATACTAATAATAATAGTAATAATAATACTAACAATATTAATAAAATACATATATGGAATAATGTGGGATGATAGTAAATAATGATAATAGTAATAATGTAGACAATAACAAAAATATAGAAGGTTCAAATATAATTAAATATTCTTAAAGTAATAAAAATAATAATAAATTTAAAATTCTTGCCTAGATGTTAGAAGGAATAAAAACATTGTGTTTTTTAACAAAAAGTAATAATAATTTCGTTTAAATGTTGGAGAATTATTAAATAAAAAAATAAAAATAATAAAAGATTAATAAATAATAATAATGATAAATGTTTAATGAAAAGGAAAATAAATAAAAATATAAAAATCTACTTTTAAAAAAAATATAGATAAGGGCAAATAAATGATAATAATAATTTTAAAAAAAATAATAATAAAAAATCTAATTTTTAGGAAAATAACAAAATTTGAGTTTGTTCTAGAAGTTTGCCTAAATGTTTGAGATTTTTAGAGAAATTCATAAATTTGATAAATGAAACCTTAAAATCGAAATCTTAAAATTAAAATCCTAAAATCGAAACCCTAAAATTGAAACTCAAAATCAAAACCCTGAAATTAAAACCCTAAGGTTGAAACCCTAAAATCAAAATCTCAAGTAAAACCTGAAATCCTAAATCCGAGGTGGAATCTGAATCCCTAGACGTTAGTTGAAACCTTAGATTAAACTTTGTAACCTTAAACCTACCCAAAATCCTAAAATCATATTAAATTTTCAAGGATTTGTATGAAAACCTTTTATAAAATAATTTATTCTCGAATGCCTTCTAATATGGGGTATTTAGGAAATTTTATTTCATTATGGGTTTTTCATATAATTTTGTAATTAAAATAATAATAATAAATAACAAATATAAATAAAAAATAAAAAAATTAATAAAATGAGATTTTAAATGTAAATAATTGCACCTAAACTCTGCTTAAAGGTTGGCAAGTCCAGATGGTCTTTTTATAATTGAAAACCAAATTCTTAAAATTCATATTTTATCATTATTTGTATATATCTCATTTTTAGATTAAGGTATACATTTATAATGCATATGTATGTTTATTGTAACTGCTGACGTTTAATATTAATTATACCATTCTTTGTCTTAGTACATAAAAAGTTTTTAAAAATATATACTTTTAAACAAATAAAATTAAAATAGCATTCCGTAAAATATAATTATTAGTACTCTGCCTATATATTAGAGAGTCATCAATAATTCTTATTTATAAATAATGTTATTTTATTATTTGTAAAAGAATATTATGATAAATCCTTTATGGAAAGATTGCTTTTGAATTCTGACTTTATGTCAGAGAATTTAAAGAAATTTCTTTAATTTAAAGATTTTCATAATATTCTTAAATAAAGTTTTTTAATAATTTTATTTCTTAAAATTGAAAGGAATTATAATAAATTTTCATATAAAAAAATTTTTTTGTTCAAAATTATAAATAGCGCATAATTAATTAGTACCGATTTTGTTGGTGCTATAAGGATGTTAATCTTTCCCTATACATAACTGACTTCCGAACTCAATTTTGTTTTCGTAGACTAAAACTATCTTTTAAATGGAACTTTAAACCTGTTCTGTTAAAAAGATAAAATTTTTGGGTGACCAATCACACTTTAAAAAAGATTAGTGACGACTCTCCATGTTTTTCATGATTTTAAATTTTTACGTCTAGTGATCAAGTCTCTGAACAGATACATTATAACAAACACGTTTTGACAATTTCATTAAAAAACAAGTATTCATTATCTTCCCAATACATTTTATGTAGGTGGACAAGAGATGTTAAGAAAAATGCCACTCCAAAAAATCTGACAAAATATGCTTGTTGACAAGATCAATGAATCATCTAACTCTGTGGCTCAATAGTGTTATGTTACACTCTCTTGGACTTTCTGAAAAGTAATAAGATCAAGTAAGCATTATGATTATGCAATTCAATGTATCAAAAACTTGTGTGAAGAACTCAATAATTTGATCAATTGAGAATGCTGAATTTGATGAATTTGGGATGTCAAATTTTATTACAAATTTTGTAGCTTCTCAAAGCAATAATGGTAATGTTTCATGTGCTAGAATGACTTTACAAGATATTTTATATGTTATTACCAAAGGACATCTTCCCTTGATAAGAAAAAAGGGTAGCATTAAGAAAAATGGTAAAAAGAGTAAGACATGTTCATCTTGTAATCACAACCGTTATACAAAGCGTACTTGTGGTATGCATTAACGGCTAAAGTAAATAATCAAACTAAGCCCATTTTTTTTATTTTGTTCTATCTTTCTTAATTATAAAAGTAGCATTTTTTATTTATGTGGTTTTATGAATATTGCAGTAATGAGTTCAGTTCAATATCAACTTTTAGCACTATTAATGTGACTAAACTTTAATATTACGTTGATCTTTCGTTTATTTTATATTCTTTCATGATGTGCTTTGACTATTTGAGTGGTATTTTATTTTGCGTTATGTAGGATATGTTACTAGATATACTTCCGTAAAAGGATGAAATTGGATCTCAAGTCGCCGTGTTCGAGAAGAATTACTATACTTTCTGTAAATGGCAACAACTTTTTTATTTTTTGTTTTTTGCCAACATGAAAAAACAATTAAATAAAAGGTGATTTTTTGAGAAATTATAATGATTGAAGCTTAAGTACTGTATTATTTATTTGATTAATTAAAATATTTTTATTTATTTAATTTAACTTTGAGAAAAAAAAACCTTCTCTAGAGTCTTCCCCAAGCAGGGGCTTCATAAGCTATAACTGCATCAGTGGTGGTAATAGCTAAAGGGTTACCACCATGATCTAATGCATGCTCTAGTTCAATTATTAATTGGTAACCAGTAAACCAAATGATGAAGCTCTTCACATAAACCACGGCATAAAACTAGTTAACCAAGACATAGATAGCACCACCTCTATTCGCACCCATTTTTGATTTAATGGTTTTAAGGATTTAAGCATAAGTTAGGACAAGTAAATTCAAAATTAACAAACAATTAGGAAACATTTGTTCAATAAATTAGGATTAAATTAGAAAACATTTCAAACCACGATAGACAATATGCAAAGTTCAAAACACATCTAAGCTGCATTCCATACACCCTGATTATGGCTAGAAACAGAGTTACAGCCATAAACTTATAACCATTTACATCAAGGTTTTTTAGTTACAGCCACTAAATAAAGCTGTCCTTAAGCCTCTATTGTCTGAAACAACTTTTCAGCTTCTGTTATGGTGCTACGAGCATCTTTGAATTTTGAGCCTTCCTTCTCGTTTGCTTTCTCCAATTAAACATGAAATTAAATATGTAATTCGTCAAATTTCATTTAATTAACTAATCTTCAATCAAATATATAAAGTTATCTGGATAGGAAATCCAAAAATAACCAAATACAACTAGTAAAGATTATAATCCAAATGCCATAACCATATACGCTAAAACACTGGTGATAGTAGAACTCTTCCATTTCTTTTCCAAGTTAGTCCAAAGGATTGCCATGTACACTAAAACACAAGTGACAGTAGAACTTTTCCATTTCTTTTCCAAGTTAGTCTAAAGGATTGGAAGTCAGTTATCAACCAATGAGAGCAGCTAGAGCTCCTTTCTAGCACCTAAAAGATATCTGCAAATTCGGTTATCAGCAGTGTACACATGGAGCACCTTTCTCAACTACATTCATGATATGTCTATTATCACAAGAGCATGTGTTTGGAAGAGACCTCCAGTATAAGAATAACATGCAAAAACCTAGACCAGGATTGAACAATAACACAATTATAATCACCAAGTAATTTGTATTTGCAACCGGTAAATGACAGAAATTCAATAATCAATATAGATGTTTTATAAGTGATTTGTCAAAAACATCTTGCTCATGACTCAATTTTCCAGTTATACCATGAAGACAAAATTTTGAATGCACTCTCCTACCCATCCATGTATATGGAAACCTTCCTACGATAAATACCTTAAAGGAAGAACTGCTTAGTGAACAAAAAGAGTGTATGTTGTTTCCCTTTCAGCAGCAAGCCTTTAAGCCTTCTGAAACTCTTTCAAAATTGCTTGAAAATCTTTGCAAGTTTAGCATCTGTTATCTCTTGCTGGCTTCCAACCAATTACGAGGAGTTAAAGTGGCATCAAGCACATCCTGAAGGGAGAGAGAGACAGGGATTAAGTGGTTTTAGCAATAAGTTTCAATAACCTATTTAGAATTACCATGATTTTGAATAGAACAAAAAAAAATTATGAATGGCAAACCCACAATTATCATCTCCTCTTGTTGATCTTAAAAAGTAAAGCAAAAGGTCGCTTGGTAGACATAATCAACCAAAAGCCCGAAACCAAACTTACCCTAAACATTAGTAAAATGATCTGTTTCACTAGCTGTTTAAGTTAGTCGAAAATGTCCTTCACTATTGCCCAATATGTAGCCTTGTCTATGCTTGCCAAATGAGAAATGTTAGCTATACCGCCCACTCATGATCTTATTAGCATATAGTCAAAATCACTCAAGAAAATCGAAAGAAAGCAACTAATTGCCCATGCAATACAAGGATGTAGACTGCTAAGTGCCAACATTAAATATCGAGATAAATATAAACTATTTCGAGAATCGTCACATTCATCCAAACGAAAATGATTAAGCTTTCTCCAAAAGGCAAGTCAAATTGAACTTGACCAATGGTATCATTTATCATCCCTTATTGAAACTCCTAAATAAAAGATCAAAGCTAAAATCAACGCAATTGAACAAAACTAATCCAAAATTTTGTGTATTTTGATTCAAAATCAAAAGACAGTCAAATTGAAATCACGCAATCAGTTACAATTGCAATTGAAGCAATTGCATTGGGAAAAACTCATAGCTTTTCTCGTGTCCTTAGGAGTCCCAAGGGTATTGACGAGTTGCTAGAAGGCGGAGACGGCGGTGTTAATCTGGAAATGCCGGAAGCCACTGCTTGGGTGGTGTATTGCTTGCCGTTGATCAGGTTTTGCCTCGACGCCAATTGCCGTCCAGCTTCCAGATCTTGAAAGCTCATGATTGCTCCTTCTCTATAAATGTAATTGTTATAAAACCTAACTTTCTCGAGAAAACTTGAGATGGAAGGTTGAGAGAGAGATTCTAAGTTTGGAAGAAGCGAAGATAAGAGAGGCGTAAAGAGTGACAGCAAAAGTTTTGGAATTAAATGGTAGGTAGACTAGTTAACATAGACAGCAGATAAGAAATTCTTTTTAAAAGATACGTGGTAAATAAAAAGAGCCGGTAAAGTTTTTAATTTTCACTGATAGTGGATACTATAATAATCCTACTTTTTTAGTATTTTATTTTCTAATTAACAAGCATGTCAGTTTAAAAAAAAAAGAATCTCAATCTTGCAAATTTTGGTCTATGTCAGCATGAAGAAAGGGAGAAACTAGAGTTTAGTTGATCGCTGTTCGTATTTTGGAAAAAGGATAAAAAAGTCCAATAAATTTCCAAGTCTTAGGCCTCACTTGCAATGCCCATTTTTACGGATGGCAAAACGCAAGTTAACAAAACACCATTGCTAAAACAAAAATAAAAAGCGAAGCCCAGACCCAAAAGTCCAGAACCAGATCCCCAAATTTTGTTTACATTGAAATCCCTAGATCGATCGGTACAATGGCACAACTGGAAGCATTAGATGAATCGAAGAAGAAGAAGCAGAAAAGAAATCACGGGTCTACCAAATTGTTCGTAATGGTGGACTACCTTTTCCTCTTCATCTTCTTCGGTTTTCTCACTTTCACTGTCTTCAAGATGCTTCATTTCTTCTGATTATTCTTCCACTTTTTCCGCCAATCAGGTCATTCTTCCTCTCATTCATTTCTTTCTTTTATTTGATACCCATTTGCCCATTTCTAATGAAAAACGTATTTGCTTTTATAGTTTTTCATGATCTTACCATGCCCATTTAATTAATTGCAACCGTTTTGCTTTTTTCTTCAGGATAATTCTTTACATGTCAGTTTGAGTTCCAAAGCTGAGACGTTTTGAGAGATCGGTTTGTTCCAGAGATTATGTTCTTTAATTATGCTGAATCAATTGGTACTACTGTGTTATCTTTCTTGCAAACACATATATATAAGTAGTTGGCCTTTTTTATTTAGAACAGAACAATTGCAAGTTCCTTGCCTGAAAGTTACTTGAGTAATAACACTTTGGGAACCAAATTATTAGAAGATTGTGTTTATTAGCTGCTTTTCTTTTTTTTTTTTTATCTTTAAGTAATTATTATATCCAATTTTCTGCACATTTTCAGTCTCAGCGGGGGAATGATGAATGTAATTTTACAGTCGGTAGTCCCGGGTATAAGTTTGATGCCGTTGTTTCAGAACCGCCCAATGTTCATTCGGTTATTGTATATAGGTGTCGTTCAGGAGGCCTGAGGTTCAAAATCCACACTTGCAACTCTTTCTTCTATCCCATCTCACATTACTATCTTCTTTATACCAAAAATTAAAAAAAAAAAAAAATGGTCCATGTAGAACATTTCTACATGCGGGAGTTGTTAGCTTTGTTGATGATGCAGGTAAGCACTCCTTTCAGCAATTTATTTGACCTAAAAGTTTGAAGCTAATTAAGTTGCTTTAATAAGAACCAACAAGTTTATCAGGTAATACAATAGTTGAAAGGAATCAAATCACCAATCTGCTCTATGTGGGACTGTGAGTATACTTGTATTTTTCTTCTTATTGCTCCCTTTTCCTCTTTTGGCTACATTGTTATGTCAATTTTCTGTTGAAAAGACTTAAAAGAGGGTCTAATTGTTTCTTCATTTAGTCAGTGATTAGCGGCTTTGTATTCTCTTCAGCTGTCTCTTTTCATTTTCACATTGGACACATTGGACCCACTCTTAGGTGTGAAAGCATTCCGATCTAAAATTGATCAACCTTTCAATTATTGACATGGAAAAGTATGTTTTAGGGCTATGAATTTTCTTTTAATACTGTCATGTATCTTATCTCGTTGAAGTTTATGAACTGTATATTGAGTAGCATACTTTTTGGAGAATATTAATCTCTCTTCATCGCGCTCGCAGACACATTTGAATACACTGATGCTGGCCTGTTATAATACTCGTGGTCAAGGGTTTTTTTCTTTTTATATAAAAAAAAAAACCATAATTTAAGAATAGAACAAAAATTTATAGACGCTGGGATTCGAATTAAATATTATTTTTTAAATTTGATAGCATAAAGCAATTGAATTAAATTTATGGACATGGACAAGTTTAAATACTCCACTCCTCCTTGACATTTCCAATGACCAAATAAATTTATATTTAAGCGTGCAAGCTAGTAGCATCCGTAGGATGTGAAATGATTCAATTAAGAAAGTAGGGTAATAGGCATGGACCACAATTAATATGGAAATCGAAGTACATGATTACTTGGCAACAAATTGTTTCCAAATGGAAAATGCAAGAGAAGACTCTGGACGCAATGGAAATAACAAACTAAAACGCTCTGCATCTACACTCTTGTTTTATCCTGAGCACCGTAAAGGTTACAAATCCTAGACTCCACTAAAATGACAAACTCGAATTCATATCACATTAAATACGTGAATACGATAGACTGGAATGAATACAAGGGGCCCCTAAAGACTCCATCTAGGCAACTAATTGCCTTTCTTTTCTATTTGATTACAAGTTTCATTGACGAACATGCTCAAGGATGTGGGTGTGTTCCTGCACTGCCAGCACAAAGGTCAGGAACTGGCACCTCAAAGCCAGGGTTTGGATCAAATGTGTCATCACCACCTGGAATATGACCTGTTCCACCACTTCCGCCGCCGCTGCTGCCAGTGTATGGATTGTGGTGTTTCAAAATTGGTGGCAGGTACACTCGTCCAAGGCCTGGAATGAGCACGCTGCGGTCATGGTGAGTCAGCCACTCGGGCTGTTTCATTTGATCATCATTCTTTGGGTTTCTTGGGATGTCACGTTTTGCAACTGCTTGCCCAGCAATAGCAATCAGAATGCTGACGAGGAAAACTTGAGCAAGAAGCAAGGAACTAATTTTATAAGCCATTATCAGAGAACTATTGAGAGTTGAGAAAGAAGAGATAGGATTGGTTCTTGAATGGTGGAAAGAGGAAAGAGAATATAGGTGAGGTTTTAAGTGAGTTGGTTGATCATTTGGCGGTGAGTTAAAAGAGGGTTCCATTGTGAAAATACCATTGAAGGAGACGTTGCAAAAACAAAAACACAAGCTACCACGCAATTATGTAGCATGCATAGGAAGGTGGGGCTAGGTGTTGCCTGGATGGGTGAGACTTTGTAGTTAGTTATGAGATTTTCTTCTTCAAGGCTATTGTAATTTGCATGTATAAGATTTCTGGTAAACAAAGCTGAAAATTTGGAGCTTGGTTTGCGCTTTTGGAAGTAAAATGTCGTTTATACTTTTACTTCTACTTCATACATTTTCAATACGGATGCTTTTTTTTTTTTTAATAGAAGAGGTCACAACTTAAAAATAAAGAAGAATTATAGGTGTTGGGATTTGATCTTCTAACCTACTGAATGCTTTTTTTTAAAATGATATACATAAATCAATTAAGTTAAATTATAAATTTAAAAAAAAATTTATATGAAATTTTATAAGTGAAGTTCATGAAGTAAATGAGTAAATAAAAATTAAAATCGAAAATTAAAACCGATAAATTAAAAGATCTTATCACATAAATCAACCGTACAAATTTTAACAAATTTTGATATATTTATTAAATATATATTTTTAATAAAAATATTAATAAAATTTTTACTATTGAATAAATATCGATCAAATTTAAATTATAAATAATTTTTTATATATTATTAAATTTTTACATTAAATTTTATTAATTTACCAGTTTAAATTTTTTATTTATTTATTTTTAATAAAAAAATTTTCTAAACTTCATGTAAATTTTATCCCTAGATTTGACTACTATAGTTTGATTATTTCCATTTCTATCACCAACAGCACTACGGCTATTTAAGTGAATATGTAATTCTAGCAGATTATCTACCTAACCTCTTCACCCACTATCATTCTTAGAACATCAAGTTGTTCCTATTCAATGCGTTTAATCCAATTGTTTTATATACCGGCAATAAAGGATTTATATCAAAGCCCAAGTGTTTAACCAATTCTACTGCTAAGAAGAATATATCCAATGCGAGTAAAAATATTGGTGTGATGGACGTTCTCTATTATGAATTTGTCACTATATAATTCACCGAAAAAGACTCGAACTGAACTTAACCTCTGGACTGCTTTGGTATTCCATTACTTCAAAATGTCATTCTAATTCTCAGCCATATTCTTTATTTTCAATTAATTTATACTAGAGATTGAAAAGTTCCAATTTTCTAAAACATTAATTTGGCCTTTTCCCTCGTGATTCAGTTCACTTTTGCAAGATTCTTAAGGCAATAAATTTAGTAGCACAGGGGTTGAAACTAGGGGGCTAGAGCAAAAATTGGTCAAGGCCTGTATATAGGACAACGGAGTGATGCATCGTGCATCTCATTGACAAACGGCAGCCTTGAATTCATGTCATCTACATTTTATAGGCTCTCCGAGTCTCTTTGGGTTGAATTTTCTTTAATTTCCCAGCGCCCAAGAAGTCTCAGGACTTGATTATTCATATTAAAGTCAACAGTTGGTTGATCATGCAAAATGATTGAATGCAACCAGAGTTTGGATATTTATAGGGAGTGGAATCAAATTTAGCAGAACTGTACTGATCGAGTGCAATAACTTTAACAAAGCCTTTTTTTTCCCTAAAATCTTACTGTTCAATACAACAGATCAAATTGCTGTTCCAATGGATTTTACTCGCACAACATGAACACATTAGCCACCAATTAACAAGGACTACCTTTTCCTTGCAAAATAATACAACAAAAGCAGTCCAGTTTGGTTACTACAGAAAACAAAATTTATGGGTTTGGCCTTTCCTCGGAAAATCTTGGAAGCTGGACGAGTGAGTTCACTCGTGTGACACCTTCCAAACCTGACCAGTTTTGATCTTCACCTGCAACTATATCAACATCTCCTTCAAACTCTGGTGCTAGTCTTCCGTAACTATCACTTTCTTCTGATGATCTAACGGTAAAATTCCTATGCAAAGACGGCTCCAACTTCTGACCATCATCAGATTCAACAGCATTACAGGAATGATTACTCTGAAGGGTTGCAGAAGAAAAGCCTTGTTCCTCAAAATCGGATTCTGAGTCCATTTTCCCATCCAAAAATAAGCAAACAACTGCACAATCATCCACCTTTGAAGTAGGGTACTTTAATTTCCATTCCCGTGCAGCTGAGTCAACCAAAATCCTGGCAGCCGATGACCGGGTAGGAGCTGAGGATACAATATCAACCACCTCTTCATTGCTCAATACATCCCAAACCTGTAATAACAAATTCAAAATTAAGAAAAAAGGTCATATTATCTTCTATTTTGCCATATCACGGCAAGCCAGCTTTTCTTGGAGGATTAGAAGCCTCCAAAAAAAGGTTATTAATATTAAATCTTCATATTTAATATCACATGGCTTTTTTCCTTTTTATTAGTGAAATTCCTCAGTTTTCCAATGTATTGGCTCTTGACCTTTAGCTACTGTACCCAATAAGGAATCTGTTATCAAAAGATATCTATTTACATAGTAACCAATCTGTGACCGATCATATATCATTACAGCAGATGATCGGTCGTTTTATAGCAAAACCAACAGAGAAGGAAACAAACAGAACTAATCTTCCATACCATATTGACATTTAGAACAAGAACTGGAGAAGTGAAAAGGGAAAAAGAAAAAGATATTAATCTGTTATAAGGACCATTATCAACCACTTACCCTCAATCTTAATGTTGATGTTACTATCTCATAAAGTTCCAAGTGCAGGAGCACTCCTAATAAACCATGTATTAAGTTCCTAGGTTACAGTTTTAAACCTAAATAGAGCCCATGGAGAATGATAACACCAAACTTTTACCATTAAGTGGATCTTTCCAAGAATTCTATTCCATGTCTTCCACTTTTACTCCATTAAAGTTTGATGATAAAAAGATTCATGACAAAGTTCTTATTACCCCAACTATTTCCTCGTATTACATCTCTTCAAGAATATCCAGTTCATATGCCATTGCCCTTCTTTGGGCTTAAGGCATAGTAAAATTGAAGGTCTAGATTAAAGGATAGTCTTACTATTTAAAAAACAATATCAGCAATGACCCACACTTGTTACCCACCATCAAAAACTGATTCAAAAAGCCCATCAACATATTCTTTCTTCCCTTGAAAAATTAGAGGACCTATTAAATAATCACCATGAGCAGTGGACCAAGCAACTGAAAAAGAAACTGATTGGCTCCTTTAGGTTGATTTTATAATACTTCTTTCCTACAGTAGTTGCCTGTGGATGGTAAAAGTTTTGTATTTATCTGTTACTCTACCGTTTTATGTGTTGCAGCATTTAGAAATTCTTATATAACACCCAAACCGCTTCTGAATTTCCTACAGTACTAATTGTTGTCTAAACTTGTAGTACTGTTTGTTTAAATTGTGATTCTTTAGGGAAATTCTTGTTCTTGGCAACATTTTTGTTGCATTTGAGCTTTCCTTTTTTTACTCAATAGAATTTAAGATACACCAGAGAAGGTTCTGGTCAAACTTGAATCAAAGAAATGAGCAAATAAAATTCACATATAAAGAATGAATGAAAGATCAGTGGTGAAAAAATTACCCCATCTGAGGCAAGAACAATAAATTTATCTCTCTCTGTAAGGGGCCGGTGGGAAAATTCAGGTATAGAGATAACACCATATTCCTTCAAACAAAAATCCCCAAAAGCTCGAGCCATTGCTAGGCCAGGAGCATCATCAAATGGCAAACCACACTCTAGGTACTTCAGGTTCATCTTGCAATGCAAACACCCTACCTTTGCACCTTTTAATCCTTTCAGCTTCCCCTGGAGCATTTAAATTTAGCATTTAGTATATTACATCCATTTAAGCATGCCTACAAGGGGAAAAAAAATTTTTTGGTCTGAGTTGTACTTGGTAAATCAGGCTTCAGATCAACTGTCAATTGTATTGCCACCATTGAATCGTTGCTGTCCTTAGATCCCATAATTGCTCGAGAATCGCCAATATACCCCACAAAAAGATTGGAGCCCTAAATAATAAAATCAACCCACATGAATTAGACAAAAGCTAGAGAAATAGAAATTGAAGATGAAGAGCGGCAACCATTGCTTCTTTCATACCTGTTTCACTATAGTAACAGCAGTGCTACCACTACAGAAACAGTCCAAATTAGGATGGGACCTCAACTCTTTATCCATGGCCTTGTATGACTTCATGAATGCTTCCCTCCATAAAGAATTTAATGTATCCTCAGCATAGCCATCCTTCTCAGAATCTCCAACATCTGATTTATTTGAATCGCCCTTGAAACATGTTCTGCCTGACCCATTTTGCCTTGACTGATAAGTATCCATGGAGGACAGCAACTTAAAGGGCAGGGAATCTCTCACCTTACGAGCAACAAGATGACCATGAGGACCATGTCCATCAAAGACACCACAGAAGGTCACATCTTCTGACATGAAATCCTACAGGAATTGTAGTTTTATCAATGACATCGAGCACTTAAAATATAAACGAACCTCAGAATCAAAGGATCTCAAATTCAAAGTAACGTCTAAAACTTACTTCCCATACAATCATGGCATCCTGGTTTATTCCCTTGCGACCCTGCTGAGTGAATATGCAAGATGTTCTGCTCTTTCCATTTGTGAAAATCCTGTTTGGTACTGAGTGTAAATGCTGCAGTGCAATAACATGATCTGAGAATGTTCTCTTCTGCCCACAGAATCCAATTTCAAAGCACGTAGGAGAAAACCCCTCCCCATGGCTCCTGGTACTGGAAGTACTCCGACGACGAGTGGAGACACAGCAACCCATGTCCTCAGCTCCAGGAAGAAGACATTTGATGATGCTAAAAGGACTAGGTTCCTCCTCCAGCCAGTACCGATCTCATGTGAAATTATATGCAGTTTCTGGAATGGTCAACCAAACCAAAGACTATCACACCAAAGATTCCGGCACATCAGACCTCGGGCCACTTTACACCGCAAATGTATCGATTAGGAATCTTTAAAACTTGGTCAAATATAATTCATTGAGGGTTCCTTAGATGGATAACAAAACCAGCTGAATAAAAGAAGAAGATATTAGTTAATTGATTTGTTTATTCCATGGTTCCAGAAATAGCTGCATGTAAAAAAAAAATCAATAAAATGCATATAAAACTCTTCCATGTGACATCGGAATAGAATATACTTAAAGTCTGTCCTAATAGTTTGTTATTGATAAGAAACACATTGATACAATTCAGATGGTGAGACCTTTTGCAAATTTATCTACAAACTATTATAGAAAAAGGAAAGGCAGTAAAGACAGAGAGTCAGCAAAACAAGGAGAATATAAACCAAGAATAAACCCAAAACAAGAAACATGTATTGTTTTTGAAAAAATTAAAGCAAACCAGGGATTTTTTCCCCCAATATCATTTTCGATCACAATTAAAACCCATCTGCATTCTCAAACAGAGAAGAAAAAACGTAAATTCAACAAGATCTCACTTAACAAACATCAAGCAAACGTCTCACTCACAAAGGCCTATAAGAAACAGTGTCCTTTTTTTTTTTCTTTTTATATTCTTATTTATGCTAGGAAATTACGACTAGTATCAATAGAATGAGATATCGAGCAGAAAACAAAATTAAAAGCATTGAATCTGAAGATCATGCTTGAAGCTTTACCTTCTCCGCTCGCAAAGAGAGATTAGAACAAAGAGTGAAGGCTAGTTGAGAAAACGTATTAAAAGAAATGAAATTACAAATTTAAGAAACAAATATTACATTATAGGAAATTTTACTTAAATAAGGCCAAAAAAAAAGAAGCTGAGCTTGATAAAGTTTGATATAAAGAATGTCAATCGGGGGAAAACCAAGAAAGAAAAAACTAGAGGAAAAATGAAGAAGTTGATTTTAGTTTTCTCAGACCATAGTTTGAGAAGTGAGTTGGGGGAAAACCAAAAGAAGGAGATAAAGCAAAAAACGGAAAAAGCAGAAAAAGACTAAACAAAATAATGATTTAGTCACAAATAGAATCAAGAGAACACAAAATAGAGATATAGCAGAATAGACAAATCGAATTCAACGTTTTGTTAACTCAAAAAGAAGATTTAAAAAAAGACAACAATGTAGAGATAAAGCACAGTTGAAAGTTGAAACTTTCCACTGTTTAGAAATTCAAAAAAAAAAAAAAAAAACCTATTTCTTCTTTTCTTTTCTCTTTGCTTTGTGCTTTACCTGAAGTTTTCAGAAGAAAGGAAAAAGGATCTTACAAGCTTATAAGAAGCTAGAAGCTTTGTTGCATGGCTAGTGTTTTGTTTTAGTTTAGCTAAAATAAACGGTCCAAAAGAACCCAGAATTAAAAAAAAAAAAAAAATTGACAGACGAAATTTAGTGAATGAGAGGTGTTTAAGGTTATGAGTTAGCAGAGAGAAAAACCAAAAATGAAAGAAAGTACCTTCGTTGTTTGCAAAATTTCACGTTTCTTTGCAAGAAGCATAAGCACAAGCACAAGCAGTAGCAGAAGCTGAGCACCAGATTTGGGGGGGAGAGAGAGAGAGAGAAGAGAGGTGATAATAATTACAAGGAGTCAGCGTGTCAGAGAGATTGGTGCATTCATTGATTGCAAAAGCAGAGAAAAAAAAGAGAGAGAGAGAGAGAGAGAGCAAAAGAGGAAGTCTTTGTAGTCAGCAAAGGAGAGAATTTTATGATTTTCTCTTTTTATTTTAGGGCCCCAAAATTTCAAACAAAAAGTCGGGGATGAGATTTGAGGTGGGCGGCAGCCGGCAGTTACTCACACTGGGGTTGGGTAACTAGGGTTTGGGGTTGCTATTGGGGGGTTTGGTTTGTATGTGGCACTGTAGCTGTACTCCCCCACCCGTAATGGATAATTTATCTCCTTGCACATTTCCGATGGACGAGATCATTTAAAATACAATAAAAATTTATATATTTTATATTTTTTATATCAACATAAATTATAACATATAATTTTTATATAAAAATACACAAATTGTCTACGGTTCCAAACTCTGTTGCTCCTGACCGCGTACACCGAACAATAGTTACATGGGAGAGCGTTTCGTGTTAATCTCTGTACCATTCTTTTCAAAAAAAAAAAAGGTTTAATGGAAAAGTAAATACAACGGACGAGCTAATGACATTTTAATTTTACAAATCATCTAGCTCATAGTTTTATTCATCACTCTAAGTCATAAAAATATGAATAAAATTTTTAATAATTCATTCACAACAAAAATAGTAATTAGTAAAATTGCATTCAATTTATAAATTTTATTAAAATTAACATATTGAAAGTATTTTCAATACAATTAATATATAACATATATATAACCAAAATTGTTGAAAAAAAAAATTGAACTCAAGCAAAATTTTAAATTGTTGAAAAAATCTTTTGGACTCATTTTTTATTTATTATATTTTTAAATTATCGTTTTTAGCTATTTTATGTTAAATAGATATTAATAATATTACATCCAATTTATAAATAAGAATTCTAATATCATTAAAAGACTTTCTTCAAATGAATTTATTTAATTAATAATATTTATCCGATTTATAACTAAGATCCTAATTCAATGTAAGCTTTATATGCATGTTAATGCAATTTTTTATTAATAATTTTTGTTATTTGTACACAATATATGCTTAATATATAACTAATATTTAGAAATAAATAAAAATAAAATATTCACGTATAACATATTTAACAACAAAAATTAATATATTTAACAGTACGGATGTTAGAAAACTTTTGAACTAACCAAAATGAATATTTTTCTTTATTATATTTCTATTTTTTATTTAAATATTTTATGTTATAAATATAAATAATATTAATCCAATTTTTAACCAAGAATTTTAATGAAATATTTTTATTAAATTAATTTATTTGATTAAAAAGATTTATCAATTCATAAGTAAAAATTTTAATTCAATATAAACTTTACATAAATACTAGGAGAAATTACCAAATGCATTAATAATGAAGTTTTTTTAATTTCACTAGTGGAATTAATATACATGTTTTTAATATTATATTTAAAAATAAAAATAATTAATTAAAAATACCACATATCACCCTATTAAGCTATTTTTTAAATTAAAATTTTATTGATAATATATCAAATAATTTACCAAATAATAGTGCAAGTTTTCTGTTAATATATAAATTTAAGTTATTTGCACACGATACATGTAATTACATGTTTAATAGATAATTATTATTTAAAATAAATTAAAAAATTCAGGTTCAATAAATGTGATAATAAAAATTAATATATAAAAATATCAATAAAAGTTTTGATGGCCAAAATAGTACAAGGATTTACTATCATTCTTTTTGTCTGAATCTTTTATCAATTTTCACATAATTTTTTTTTAAATT
Source organism: Durio zibethinus (assembly GCF_002303985.1). The sequence continues at coordinate 7,137,881 of NW_019167849.1, read as the reverse complement.
GATTTTTGTGTATATAATATTAAAATTTTTATTTTTATAAATTTAATTTTTCACAATTTTTAATAACAAGAATATAAAATAAAATAATCTTGAAAAATTATAATTAAAAACAAACGAAACGAAAGGAATATCAATTTAGGTTAAATATTTTTAATTATTAATTATTTTTGGATGGGAATCTTTTCCGATGCTAGAAAATTTTAAATAAAAGATAATAAATATGCTGATTTTATTAAAAATAATTACTTTGACGACAACAACAATTTCCTTTCCGATTTAAACTAATCATTGAGATTTTACTAAAGTAAAAATTTCCACAAAACAAGCAAAGCACGCGCTAATGGGGGTAGGTGAGAAACTGAGCCAAACGTGAAACTGGATAAAAGGAAATCAACTGACACGCGGACCTTGGGGACCGCCTGACATGGTACTCAAAATTAGTACTGTGCATTTTTCTTCCTCCATTTTTTATAGTGTTCTTTTGTCTAAAAATAATTGTTTTTATTAATTCTTTATTAAAATAGTTCTTTTTTATCTTATTTTTGGAAATATAATATTAAATTATAATTTTTAAAAAATATATTTCAAAAAATTTGAAATTCAAAAATTATAAATTTTATTTCAATTTTTTTTTGAATTTTATTATTTTATTTAAAATAATGATTAAAATTAAATTAATTTAACTTTAAAAAATAATAATTTTAGGACAGAAAGAGTAATATTAACAAATATAAATAAGAAAATAATTTTTCCAAAAATTAAGAAATTTTATTTGTTTATATAATTAATTTTGGTCATTTTGATCAAAACTTTACTCTTCCGAAAAGGTCTCTGTCACACCTTTTTTCGGCTTTTGTGTTTCTTCTTTATTTTTTATAATTTTTAGTTTATAAATTTTTATTTTTTTTTGAAAAATTAAAAATTTTAAAGTCAGACTTATTTTACATCATGCTTTTTTTGCCTTTTTTTACCACTTTTTTTATTATTTTAAAATTTTAATTAATATTTTTAAAAATTTATTTTTATGAGAGTCATTTGATATTAATGATACCTCAAGTATTTGATTTTTTTATTAATAAAAAAAAATCAATATTTAATAAATTTTTATTCATCTTAATTTAGATATTTTTTGTAATATTTGATATCAAAACAATTCCAGTCGGTTTTTTATAAAATTTTAAGAATGATAAAAAATAAATGTATAATGTTTTATCTCAAATCATTTTATGGTATATATAAAATATATTTTTTATTATATATTTATATATATGTATTTACTTTTTTAAAACTTGATATAAGTACATTCCACACGCAAAAAATAAAATAAAAAAATTTTATTTTTTATAAAATATATATTTTTTAGAATAAGAGGTTATTTTATGTATATGTATGTCACTCTAATTTGAGGTTTTTTTTTTTTTACCTTTCATTTTTTTATTTTTTTTAATAAGTAAATTTTTAACAAAAAAATTGATGAATAAAAAAGACAAAACATAAAAACCTTAACTTGCGACAACATGCTAATACACACCTAATAATATTTTTAATTTTGATAATTAAACTATTTTAGATGAAGGGCTTAAGTTGGAGGTAACCATTTGCCTTGTTTTTGTGGGAGTGTATCTCCAAGCAAAACAAAAACATGCTAGAATTTATTTAAACTTTAAAAATTTTTTATATGATACATATATTATTAATTTATTAATTAAAATAATATTTAAAAAATTATTTATTTATCATTTATCATCATTTAAAATTTATCACATTAAATATAAATATCACATTAATTAATAAATTTATAATTTAATTCTCATATTATAAATTTTTAAAATCAAAATATTATATTAAATATTTTATTATAATTTAAATATATTTTTAAAATAAAACCTTACCACAATGATTAGTTAACATCCATGCACATTCTTTTTTTTTTTTTTAATTTCCTCCAATCATATGTCATTATGACTTCTCTACCAATCAATCTTATTTAACTTTTTTTTTTTTGGTGTAATTTCTCCTAAGTAGTTTTATTTCATAAAGAAGAATTCTTTTTTTCATACGTCATAAAATAATCGATATTATATAAAAACTACAGCGTTTGTATAATATTTTTAATTATATTATTTTTAATATATTCTACCAAAAGAATATAATAATATTTAATCTGATTGATAAAACTTAAAAACTCCGTCAATAATGTATAAAAGAATTTTTATAATAAAATAAACAAAAAATTTAAGACCAAATATACCACTACTCCCCTAATAATCTAAATCAGATACCATGACACATCAAGGAGGAAGGGGCGAAGGTTTAGAGTTAGAGCCCTAAGGAGTAAAAATTTTAACATAAAAATATGAAATAATGGAATGAAGCGATATTAAAATAATGGAATTATTAAAATATATAATTCATAAAAATTAAGTAACATGCTCGATATTTTATATCAAAAAGATATTTGAGTTTTGAGCATCAATTAAAATACTTTAATCTTATAATTCATTAATGAAGAACAACCATCCTCCTTCAAAGAACCCATTTCTCCATATTCCTTTGACTTTAGCAAACCATAGACTATTTTATTCCTAAAAATATCATTTGAAAGCTAATTAAGTTACAAGTTGTACTGTTGATTACATTTCTGGCCAATAAAGGAAAAAACTGTTTCTAATATGTTAATCTTGGAAACCTATTAATATAATATAAAAGTATATTTCCCAAATTGGAAAAAAATACAAGTTCGGCATGACTTCAAACCTTTCAGGGTTGATAATTAAGATACATAAATAAATAAATAAACATATATATATATTTATCAAGTTTGAACTTTAAATCACAAATTAATTACTTCATTTATCTAATGATAGATTTCATTTAAAGCCGAGGCTTTTCTTAACACTAAATTTTAAGAGGGATAATTAAAGAAAAGATTGAGATGATCTCAACTTCAAGTATCGAATTCAGAATATGCACAAACCAACTAGGGGATGAGATGTGGGAAAGACTTAAAAAGAAATTTTTTAAATGAAATTTGCGAAATTTTTTATTAAAAATGATTAAATAGAAATTAAAATAAAAAATTAATAAATTGAAAGATTATGTTACACAAATCACGTGCATAAATTTTAAAAATTTTTGATATATTTTATATAAATATTTTTAGTAATATTGAATAATTTTTTTACTATTTAATAAGTATCGATTAAATTTGAATTATAAATAATATTTTTTATAATTTTTTATGTATTATTGATCTTCATATTAAATTCTATTAATTTATGTATTTAGATTTTCTTATTAAAATTTTTATTAAATCATCTAAAAAAATTCACAAACTTTACTTAAAAAACTTAATATAAGTTTTGTTCGGTGAGATGTTGGGTAAGATATGAGTTAGCAAAGGACTCTATGCATTTATTTTGCACCAACTATAAGAGTTGATTTGCTGCACTAGAAAATTTGTTTTTGGAGTATTTTAACTCCACAACTAAGGTTAATAAGGTGATATATGTTATTTTTTTATTTTTTAAATATAATTTAAAATATATATAATTTTATTAACTTTATTTGTAAAATTAAAAATTTTACTCTTAATATATTTGATAATTTTCATGTACTTAAATGCTTAATATTTATGGCTTTATGATCACCATTTACAATTGCTATATATTTAAGGATGGTAACAAGTCGGATCGAAATAAATTTTTGTTCATCTCGAATTCGATTCAACTTTATAAGTTTAATATCCGAATTTGACTCGATTTGATATTATAATATTATTTTTTATATTTGATCCACATGTGTTTAAATTTGTAATCGATTCAATCTTATCCAAAATTATTAAAATATTAATTTTTTAATATAAAATATTATTTAACATTACTTTTAATATAAAATATAAATATAAAATTAAATAAATAATATATATACCGCCACCTCAACTCGACCTTAATTTTTTTTCAAAAATATCTGATCCAACTCGACCTTACTCGCAACTCGATTTAAAAAAATATTATAAAATCAAGATGAATCAAATCAAAATCCGACATATATGGATTGAATTATTAACCTTATATATATATATATATGTTTTCTACTTTTACTTGACAACAACACCACTTCAAAAAAAAAAAAAAAACCCACCCCCTCTTTGCCTCAAAAGAGAAATTATGGCAATTGAAAAATCATATTTACCATCCTCAAAAGAGAAATTATGGCACTTGAAAAATCATATTAATTTACTCATGTAATTATCACAAGTAATCCGTTTTTCTCTACTTACGAGAGTGAATGTATAAGTGTACGCAGTTGAGACTTGAGACCTTATAACCACAAACTTCTGCGTCCACTATCTTTAATTGCAGCTGAGTGGCCATGTGATCCCACAGTTTTCAAGTCTGTACAAAAGTCTCCCGTACTCTTTAAATTAAGACTCGAGAAATGCCCTTATTAAAATTATCTTAAAATACGAGATTCATTCATTTTAAAAAATACGTTTAATATTTAAAATTATGATAGGATAAGATAAAATAATATTATAAATAAAATAAAATAAAATAAATTTATTTTATATTTGATATGTATAAAGATTACGATAAAATAATTTATTTATTGATCAAAATTATTTTTTTTAATTTATATAATTTAAATTATTGATATAATTTTTAAAGATATAATAAAATATGTAAATTTAATCTCATATATTAAAATAATCTTATCTATTTTGGGAGGATTGAATCATCCCTCATTGTAATTATATTAATTTTTTTAGATACAAATCAAATATAATATAAAATGATTATCATTCTATCTTATCCATTATTTTATATAGACATAGCAATTCGTGTATTTGTATTGTTTAAAATATTAAAATTCGTGTATTCGTATCATGTTTTATATGAAAATTACATTTCATAATTCGTATTGACATAAAAATATAAAATACAATTTTTTGGTTTTGTTAAACATATATATAATTATTGCTACAATTTTAAGTCGTATCACTTTTATATTTTATTTTCATATTGTATTTGTATCATATTATCATGTCGTGTTTTAAATTGTTAGATTTAATTTTATGCACCAAACATTACCAAAAATGATTAGGAAGTTAATTAAGGTATGAAATAAATTGATTAGGAGTAATTTGGAGAAACCATTTTTGGTATTTGGCTTTGTTTTGGATACATGTCAATCATTTTTTTCTACTAAATTTTATTTTGGTATTTTATTTATTTTATTTTATTTATTTTAATTTTTATTTATTGATTTTCTTATTTATTTATTATTTTTTTATTATGTACATATTTAAAATTTTATATTAGGAATATGTTTTATCATTTGGCAACATAAGAAACTAAAAATATGTGTTAGACATAAGGAAATACCTTAACGCCTCAAGCAGGGGATTTTTCATAGCATAAGTAAGATCCCCATCAAAGAAATCCTCTTTGTACATACGCCTTCCATTTCAATCTTCCATCTATCATTCAAAACCTTATAATCGACTAAATGTCTATGCGTCTTTGAATCCGTCATACGAACATCAGATGTTGGATATCTTACGCATAGACTTGCTAAAATAGTTTAACACATTATTGTACGTGGAGCAGATTATGGCATTATCTGAGGATTTTTGTGAGTCCTTAAAAGAAGATGCTTCCGAAAAGAATTTTTATCCAAAGATATAAATTTGTGGTTTTTTATAATTATATTTATTTATTTGTATCATATAAAATTTTTAAAAATGGAAATAAAAAAAATTTTCAATTATGAAATTAAAAGAAAATTGCAAGTGGTGGTTAAAATTCTTAGGTGATAAATACTCTTAAAATCTTTCCAAAAGTATTTGAAAGATTTTGGAAGTCTTTTAATAAAAATATTTTATTTATTTTTAATAAAATATTTACTAAAAACAAAAGTTAGTAAATAAAAAAATAAAATAAAATAAAAATTTCTATTAAATTTTAAATTAATTCGATGATGAGTATCTTCAAAAAAATGAATGGATTTCTTAAATACTTTTAAGATGAAGGAATTTTTTCATAATTCTAACAAAATAGTAAAGAAAATCTAAAATCTTTCCAATATTTTAAATAACGAAATTTAATTAAGAATAAAAATTTTAAATTAATCTGACGAGAGGCGTATCTTTAAAAAAATGAAAATGAATGGATTTCTTAAATACTTTTGGGGAAAAGGGAATTTTCTTAGAATTCTAACAAAATATTGAAAAATAATCTAATTTTTTTAATATTTTAATAATAAAATTTAATTATGAATAAAAGACCATTTACATAAAACCATTTTAGAATAATATAAAATTAATTGATATTGGTTTTTGATGAACGTTGTAAGGGTTCTAATATCTTTTCCACACGTAGATTAATCAGTAACATACAATAAGTTGTTCTTAAGTGGGGATAATTCTAAATTGAAGGGCAACTCACAATTGAGCTATCAAACTACTTTCTATTTGTCACATGGGTATTGATGGATAAAAAAGTTCAATAAGTTGTTGGGTTTGGTATGTCATAATGTTTTGGATTTTAATTGGAATAAGATATGCTGAGTTTGCCTTTAATTGGATTTTGAAAAAGGAATACGGTATTTGTTTGATGTTAGATTGTAATTGGGTGTGCTTTTTTATAGGTTTTAAGTTTTTTTTTTTATAATTTATTATCTAAAATAAAAAATTAATATATAATAATAATGATAAATATAAATATAATATAAAATGATATAAAAATGAAAAATAAAAATTAACTTACTTTTTTTCTTTCTTTTTATTTTAAATATTTTTATAAAAAAGTTATAATCTATAAAAAAATTAAAAAAAATCATTCATTTTGGTCAAATAAATAAATAAATACAACACTCATAACATAATATAATATGACAAAATAACAAAAAATATAATCACAATATATGAAGGGTTTATATTTGATACATTATCAGTGTATAAATTATATATATTATCAGTAAATCAAATGATACCACTTCATTAATGAGATGAATTAGATAATATTACCTCATTAATGAGTAAGTTTTTAAAAAAACTTAATTTTTTATACATTTATATTAAATGTTGATATTCATTTATTAATTAAGTGATATTATCTAATTCACTAATAGTATATAAACGTTATGCATAGACAATATATCAAATATAAATTCATATATGAAATATTATATATTTTTAAATTTTAATATTTTATAGTATTTCTATTTATTTTAATTATTTTATATTAAAATAATTAGTCTACCCCAATGTAGTGAGAGAATAATTCTAATTATTATTATTATTATGTCAACTAGATATGCTTCTAATACAACTAACACAAAAAATATTTCATTTTATTTTCTTCACCCCTTGTTTTGTGCCACTGATTTTCCATTACTATCTTTTATATATTAAAGCCATATATGATATCGAAACTTAGTTGAGTACTATGTTATTTTAACCAAAAAAATTAAACTATCTTTATACTTAATTTTCTTGGCCTACATTATATAACAATGGGAACCAGACCTCTGGCCTCTTGATTATATCCACTTCTATGCCTCCTCCGACAATATATTTCTAAAATAATAATCTCCCATATACCAAGTTTCATGCCCACACTCATAAAAAAAAAAAAAAAAAAAAACCTTTTAGGTGATATTTGATATGAGATGAACACCCAAAAAAACAAATGATAGTAATTTATAATGATAACTAAATTATTGTATGGAATAAGCATTTGATAGATTTGCATGGCGATAATCTTAAATTAAATTATATAAAAAATAGGAATAAATTAATATATAGTACTCATAATATTTAAAATACTGTTTTTAATTTCTATTTTTTTTAATGATTTCTCCTCAACACTTATATGTTGTGGTAAAATAAAATATTTAAATGATTAAGTTTTATTATCTATCTTATACTTTAGTTAAAAAGTGGAATTAGTTTTTCAATATTAATGTGTTCAAATTAAATTTTTATACATTAATTAATTGTCGAATTTAATCAAATTATTAACAATTCAAACATTTTCTATTTAAATTCATAACTGGTATTTTACTTTTCTAATGTGACATTTTTTTGCTTATGTGGTTGGTTAACTTTTCTAACATATCAATTTTTATGATGATGTGGCAAAGCATTTTTTCATGTTATTTTATTTTTTAAAGTTTACAATCTATCTTTGTACTTTGATCAAATGATAAAATTAGTCCATCTATTTTAATGCATTCAAATTGAATCACTATATTTTAATTAATTATCTAATTTAGGATTTGACCTAAAATAAATAAAATAAAACAAAAAAAACCTTTTCAGTGCTAACAAGTTGGGTCATAACCAAGTCGGTGCGTCGGTCAATGTCCCAAGTTGCATTAGACCTGTTTTCCAAAACGACACCATTTCAATCTGTTATAAAAAAAAATTAGGTTTTTTATTTTTTCTCTTTTCGATCTCTCTCTTTCTTGTTTTCTCTCTTCTTTCTTTCTATATATTCTACTAAAAAATTCAACAAATCTAAATTTCGAAGGGATTTCTTAAATCCAATGATTGAAAAATTCAACTGTTGTCGATAAATTTATCCCAAAAATACACAAGTGTCAATGCCCAAAAATTGACCATTGGCACCACTTTGAACCATCGTCTACTTAACACCAAACACAAAAAAAAAATTTTCAGACAAAAAACCTCATTTTCCTTTTTTGAATCAATATTTGTAACTTCCTTCAACTAAATCAAGATTAATGCCAAAATTGAAAGCCCCAATCACTTATTCTACTGTTCACCACTGTACAACACAAATCGAAACTCTAAAAATTCCCTTTTCTTATCTCCAACCTAAAAATTGAGCAGAATGCCTAAAAATTTTAAATTCAAAACCTCTAAGAAAGAATTTTTCTACAAAAGAAAATTATTTTTGATTATTGTTGTCAATTGTGTCTAGTTTTGTTGTGTTTCTTGTTAATTGCTACTATTGCTAATTATGTATCTAGGTTTGCGAGATTTATTAATTATGGGTTTCTTGATTTGGTTTTTGTGTTTATGTCCATTTTTTTAAGTTTTTCTTTTCTTTTCTTTTGTTGTTAAAAAAATGAAACAAATGAAATTAAATAATAAAGAAAAGAAGGATAAAGAAAAGAAAATAAATAATCATATTTATGTTAGGCTTAACCCTATTTGAGATTAAAATCCAATTTATCAAATTAAAGTCCAATTAATAATTCAAATGTCCAACAAAAATTTATCTAAATGAGAAAAATATCATGGTCCAATTAATAATTTGTTTTTTAGTCAAATTTTAAATTTGATAATTAATTGATATATAAAATATTCAATTTGAATACATTAAGGTAGATGAACAAATTCATGTAGACACCTAATTTTATTTGGGTATATTTCAATCAATCGTGATAATTTAAAATCGAGACTTGGATTTTTTTTTCAAGATTTTTTAGGATTTACAAATATTTCAAGAATTTTGAGTAAGTTGATTTCTAGGGAGATGCAAGAAAAATAACAAAAATCAAAGGAAAAAAAAAAAACTCAACCTAAAAGTTAGCTTAATCAAACTTGTTAGACATTAGTTGATTGTAGTCAAAATAGGTCAAAATTTGGGTATTTTAGAAGAATCAAACCAAGATATCGAGTTCTTGGATATTCTAAAATAAAATTTGAGTTTGGAGCAAAAATAGACAAAATGATTAAAATACCCCTGATGAGGCCCCGAGTTAAAATTGGTCAAGATTATTTGGAATTGGTCAAATCTTTTCAAAGCCTTATGTTTAGAAAGAAAATCCTTGGAAAATTGAATTTTGAGCTAAATGACCAAAATGCTCCATGATCAAATTTGGTTAAATTTGGGTCAACCCTTAGAATTCACAATTGACTAAGATTATTAAGACTTAGGATTAATAAAATTATGATTTAGACTTTCAGAAATCATGTTGGATTTCAAATGAAAGGCAAAAGTATAAAAATGCCTAAATAGCATTTTTGTAATTTAGGCTTCTAAAGGTTGTTTTATGGGAAAAGCTCCAGATCATGATTAGGGATATTTTATGAATTTTGGTTCAATAAAATGACAATAATAATGATTAAATCATAAGATTTAAGAAAAATAATGAAAAAGACATTTAATCACTAATAAAGGTAAAATAGTATTTTTTTTCATTAAAATAGCTGCATTAATAGCCAAGTTATTTGCTATAATTTTTAAAGCCAATAGATTTAAAGGTACAATGATCTTATAGCCTACATTGCAAGCCTTAGGCACCAAGTTTGTAGAAAAAGACAAAAGAGTTACTACCTTTAGATGTATTTTGATCCAATGGTTGAGAAGGGTGTTTTGGCTTTTTAAATTGACAAGCATGGAGTTGTATAGACTTTCTTTTTGAGCAACTAAAATCCATCATTAAAAAAGTTCTTGAAAAAAATTTTTTTTCTTATGGAAGAAAGCTGTCTTAAGTAGTTTTCTTACTTTTCATCCATTTTTAATCTTCATATATGTAGTTCTTTTTATTCCTTTAATGGTTTGTTGTTTACCATTATGTGTTTTAATGAGTTTTTAATGATGCAATCTTATGATTATGTATTTCCTTACTTTGTGATTTATTTGCTACATGTTTTGTGATTTTAAAAAATCATTACAATAAAATTGTCATATAGTAACGCTAAAAAAACCATTGATAAAACCTAAAAATTCATTAGTATAACATAATAAACCTAATACCAATGGCCAAAATGTGTATTCCGATGAATTTTTAACTGTCAATATAGACTATATTGATGATTTGTAAGGTGTTGGAATAGCTCACAGAGATATACCAATGGTTCAAGTTTGTCAGTAATTGTATATCTGTTGGTATAGCATTAGTTGTGTGTTCCACTATTATATATTTTACCGATGGTTAACACCTGTTAATATAGACTTGTATATTTTAATTTTTTTTACCTATACCGACAATTAACACCCATCAATATAGACTTATATTTTTAATTTTTCTTATCTATACCAACTGTTAATGCCTGTCATTATAGACTTATATGTTTTAATTTTTGTATTTTAATTTTTCTTACCTATACCTACGGTTAGCGCTCGTCAGTATAAACTTGTATATTTTAATTTTTATTATATTTGACAGACAATTAAATTATCATTAAAGCAGTTACTTGAATGCCAAAACAAAACTTAAAAATTTGTATCAAAAGCTATTTGAATGTATCTAAAGTTAAACCCCGAGGCAAAACAAAGATATTTGCTCATATCCATGAATTTACAAAAAATAGTCTTTGTTACTTGAACGACACAAGGCTAGTTCTATTGTTGTAGTTGGAGAAGCTTTTAAAGAGCTTAATTTAAAGTTGCTATCAGTTCTGCTAACTTTTTAAGAGTTTGTTCTACTCCAAAATTTTCATTTTCTTGATCTAATTACATGAAACAGTGTGAAAATAAGGTTTGGCAAGAGAAATGACAAAGCAAAGACAATGAAGTGTTAAAACATCAATGAAATGATGTTACCTCAAGTTTGTTTTCTCTGGCTCTATGGTTCTTAGGTAGTTGGCGAAACTCTTTAATTAATAGGAGACATTCCTTGATATTCTCGAGAGACATGAAGTCCAAGGCAACTTTGGTGCACGACTATGAAAACATAACGATGAGAGACCATAAATAAAGTTGTATAAAGATAATATAATGGGGATGAATGTATTAATACCTTTAGATTTGTAACTTGGTGTGGACATCTACCAGGAATAGAAATACCGTTTCCAATGTTTTGTTCAAACATCCATAGTTCAACTCCTAGACAATATAAAACACTTAGATGAAAGTGGAATTATCATCATTCCACATGCACTTAAAAACTTGCACAAACTTAGTGATCATTAAAGCAGGAAAGAAGTGATACCTTTTTTGTTTGAGTCTCTAATGGTAATGAACCATAAACCATAGAACAAAAATGCTTTCCCCCACTTTTAATTTTTTTTTACAAAAGATAGGGAAATCATAAAACAATTTAAAAAAGTAAATGAATAGAGAAAATAAAGAGATATGAGAGCAAATTTTGGAAACAGTTCATATAAGCCTCAATACTGAGGTTAAAAGAGAATGAAGTTGAAATATACTTCATTTTTCCTAAAAAAATAGAGCTGAAACAAAACAATAAGAAGAAAAAAATAGTATTTTTATATATTGAAACATGCCGGTACTTTTTTAGAACGATAGTTTTTCATTTTCCATTTTAAAGTTATAATTGATTGAAACTCTAGCATAATCAAATAAAGGAACAAAGAGAGCATACATTTGGCAAAAAAAATAATAAAGAATGTACTATTAACCTTTAATTTGTATATTTCTTTGTGTGAAAAACTTACAATGTAGTTGCTTGTTCGAATGTTAGAAAAAAATCCAAGAAGAACTTCCAAGGGAACTAGTGGTAAAAACCTCTCATAAGATTGGACTTGGGATATTAAAAACACAAGATAAACAATACCAACAACATAAATAGATACATAAAAAGTAGGTCACAAGCATGGAAGTAACAAAAAAGAATAATTTTTTTAGCTATTCAACAATACTAGGCACTAAACCCAGTTCATAAGAGAGCACTTTTTTACTTATTCAAAAGTGAATTTAGATAAAGAATAAAAAAAGTGAAAATCAACTAAGTTGTGTAGTAGAAGGATTGTAAACTTCCATTTATCTTATCCATCATAAAAAGTAGTTCTTCTTATTGGTAAAATCGGGACAGCACAAAAAAAAAAACAATGAATTTGACTTTGCCTCTGATAAAAAAGATTTAAAGATTACAACATATATGTATTACATATTATATAGCAAGTGTTTAGCAATGCAATAAGAAAGTAATTCCACTGACATCAACTAACTAATAAGATCGATATTAAAGCAAAAGTTTCAATCTTCCCAAAATAATTGGTTACAACAGGCATATCATTTGTCATTCTTTTTTCCTTTGAAATTTAGAAGTTACAAAATGATGACTGAATTATCTTAGCTCTTACCAAGAACTGTCTCCATCTAAAAAATAAGATGTCATAACATAAATATTGATATTTACAACCACTTTACATTTATTTGGTTACAAACTTTTTTCTAAAAACAATTACAAATAACAAAACATACACTCAAGTTGAAAAGAAATGACAAGAATCATATGTAAAGTAGATGCTAAACTCCAAAGGCCTAAACTGCATAAGACTATAATAAGACTACAATATTGTATATTCTGACAATATTATATATCGAAAAAGATGACAATATTCCTCCATACTTTTTATAACCCTAATTTCTTCAATTTTGAAATAAAATCAATAGAAATTAAAATTCAATAGATAAAAACCATTGACATTTACAAAAAAAAAATCCCTAAAATTCAACATACTAATTTTTTACCCAAAGTGGCTTGAGCATAGTTAAACAAATCTTCCCTCATTTATACATCTATCAAAAGAAAAATCAAACAAATAAATCCCAAACCAAGTAGTTAACAAAAAGAAAAACCAAAACCAAAATCAAATTTCACCTTTTGAGTTTTGCTATCGAGTTTGGGCAAGTAGTGGTCAAATAAGTAATGGGTAGATCAAATTGGAGATCGAACTCATACTTGAGGAGGTTATGGACGTACCTACACTTACTGGTCCACTGTGTCCATTTAAGATTGGCTGTAAATATTTGAAACCAATCATTGTCATTGGATTTGTTCATTTGGATACCGACGATCAGAGTCATGTACTTTTCTTTTAGCCTTTGAGTCCATACAACTCAGTTTTTGGGGCCTGCTTTCATCATCAGTAATGGGATCTAGGTCAATGTTGACTTTGTATTTAGGTTCTAGCTTTCCATTTCGTATTTCCCCTATTTTGCTAACCCTTTCCAAACCTAGATTTTATCTTTTTTTTCTTTATCGTTTAATTGAAAAAAAGTTTTATCAGGAAAATAAACTATATGTAGAAAAAATTTAACTATATCGAAGGTTGTAAAAAGTGTTGGTATATATATTGTATATTCTAACAGTATAAAAAATCTATCAGTATAAATATCTTTTACTGATACAATTTGACTGTCAGTATAATTAAACGTCAATATATGAAAATTTTTTTGTAGTGTATACTAATAGGTAGATATAATCATCATTATATCTTAGGGTTATATTGACAACTAATTACTTCTATTGGTATAGGTACCATTTACCTATGGATAGTTTTTACTAGTTGAAACTTATACTGACAGTTAAAATACAATATGTTAGTATAGTAATACACATATTGATGGTTATTTATATATTATAAAAAAATATCAATATATATTGACGAAAGAATAAAGTGTTGGTATAAGCACCATCTATACTGATAGATATACTTACAGTAACAAAAATTCATCAGTATAGATACCTTTTACTTATATAATTTGATTGTTAGCATAGGTACATGTCAGTAAATAACATATTTATACTGACAAATAGTTATATACCATTAAAAAAAATTTTATTTATACCGATGGTTATATAAAATGTCGGTATAGATATGATATATTCTGACGATATTAAAAAACCATTAGTATATATCTCTTTTACTGACGATATTTGACCATCAGTATAATCAAGTATCAATATATGAAAATTTCTTATAGTGAATTGTTTTCTTCAACTAGTTATTTTGGTAGTTTATTATTTATTTGATAAATGTTCTTGTTAATAAAAATAGTCTTTTAAAATATTATTTTCTAAGTGTTTGATGAAAATTAAAAAAAAAAAATGTTGTAAGAATTTTTTAAGTGTTGGGTGAAATAAAAATATGGTCATTTACCATATTTTCCAAGTGATTGTGAAATTGTCTTTGTCATGTAGTTGCATGGTAACCTAAACGCATTCATCATTCACATGTAGTTTAATTTTATGATTAGCATTTAATTATTATAAGCATTCACATAAGAAAAAGTAAGAATTATGTTAATTAAACTTACTTCAAAAGCCTACTTAAATATTGGAGATTTATGAAGAGGTTTTAACTATTATTGATGCTCCTTTTTCCAACCTTAAATCAAACCCTAAGCCTAAATCTTAGTCAAACCCTAAATGCTAAACCCTAAATCAAAAACCTAAATGAAACCCTAAAAGCTAACTCTAGACCCATTCTCATGCATTTGTATTTTATTTTGATAAATTGTTACATGCATTATCATTCTTAAATTGTCATTGCATTCATGTACTTATATTTATTATTCACACTTTAATTGTCGTGCATATATTATGTCTTATTACATTTATGCATATCATTTACATGTTTTCTAAATAAAGTATTTTTTTAAAAAAAAATGTTTTGAAAAAATAAATAATGTGATATTTCAAGTAAAAATAATTCTTGAGATTTGGCCTAAATATGGGGGATTTTCAATTATCATTTATGAGAAATATTATCTTAGTTTTGTAAGGCATTATAAAAATTCCCAAAGTAAGAGGATATTTTTGAAATTTCGCCTAAATATAGGAGAATGAAGGGAATGTTTCAATATTAAAGTTTTTCATCTTAATCTAAAACAATTAGATTTGTTTTCAAAAATTCAAAAATAAAATTGTTTGCTTTCACAATTCAAAATGATTTGATTTTAAGAAAAATGATTTTGGAGGAATAAATGAAATTCAAGAAATTAATTTTCAAATATTAAAGTTAAGACCATTTTTACTAAAACTTAAGAATAACGTGCAATCAATTGATACCAACTTTAACAAGCATTTAGGGTGCTAATGTTTCTTTATATGTAACCGACTCTTGCACTCATCATTGTTTTTTGTAAATCAAACTATCTTTTTGATAAATTTTAAATTTATTTTATTATTTTATTAAAAAAATAAACATTTTAAGTGATTAGTCACACATTCCAAAAAAAATTGGTGGTTGACTCCTTTAGTTTTGAGATTTAAAATGTTTCACGTTCATCGATAACATTCTCAAACCAGTATGTTGTGACAGTTTTATCATTTGATCAAAGTAAATAGATTGGCTATATAATTTGAAAAAAAATTGACATGGAAAAAAAGATAAGGTGATAAAAAATTTATCACATCATCATAAAAATTTGACATGTCAATGAAGTTAATGGCTCATTAGAATAAGTCAAATGCAACATAATCAATTTAAACAAAAAAAAAATTGAATCGTTAACATTTTAATTAAATTGGATAATTAATTAATTATAAAAATTTAATTTAAACACATTTAGGTAGAATGGCTGATTTCATTAGTTGACTAAAGTATAAAAGACTGACACTATAATTTGACCAATCTAATTATAACAATTATTGTAGGAAAAAAAAAGAAAGCATGAATAAAAAAAATTCCTTGGAACTATTATATGTTTTACGAATATTATATGTAAAAAAAAATATTATTTGAAAATTTAGGAGATGTTTAGCCAAAAAAAAGAATGAAAGGAAAAATTTAAAAGATTCCACTCTTTCCACAATGAGTAAAGTGGGCAAACAGTCATGGATATATCCATAACTTTGTTCTGCAATTGCAATGACTTTTAGATTTCCTTCCATATTTATCTATTGTAAAAAAAAAAAATAGCTACTCTCCAATCAGTGACAACGAATTTCTTTTTTCCTTTTTCTTATTTAAAAGGTGATTGTTGAGTAATATGTTTCCTTCAACCCTTATGCCATGCTAATAGTAATGAATTCCTATCTTTACAACAAAAAAGTCCAAGATGTAGGCCTCTTATTCTTTTTTAATTTATTGATTATGGTGCTTTTTTAAGAATGAAGCAACCTATAAAAAAAGAAATCTCATAATTAAATACATTTGAAATGACATACAAGATTCTATATATAAAACAAAAGATTCGTTAAAAATAAAGTTTCTTTTAGAAGTGTCAATTTTACTATTAAAATAATTACAAATTGTTTTTTTGTTTGTTCTAAAATTAATTTTTATAAAATTTATCTATCATATTTTTGAAAACTTCATTTTGATCCTTAATTTTTTAGCTTCCAAAGAAACAATTTTAACTTGTACATCAATTTTTTTCCAAACAACTTGTGTAGCAATTAAAAACAAAATATTTGGCCATTTTAAAAAAAAAAAAAAAAACTATTTGTCCAAATGCTTTATATGTTTGCTTTGAAAATTTCGGTGAAGAAAATTTGTTTTGAAAATTAAACCAAACTAATACACAATCTCATCATTCCATTGAACGAAATATAAAATATGACAACATTTCATATGCATAAATATATATAATTTTCACATAGATAGTAAATTAGTGATGTTTTTAATGATATTCTTTGTTCTTATTGATCATAATAAAGGAGAAATTAAATCAGTAATTCAGAAATATTAGTAGAATGTTTGATTTTTAATTTTGATTATTTGAGTTAAAATTATGATAATTTCAAATAAAAAGCAAAAGTCAAACAAAAAAACATTGATATTCGACTGTTTTTGCATTTGTGAGTCATAAAGAAGCCTACACTTTGCATTTTACTAATGAACCGGTACAAAATAATATGATTAAAAGCAATGTGATAAAACTTTAACCTTAGCTTATCTTCTTTGTGAAGAAAAGACTGCATCATTCAATATTTTGAAGACTGACAAGCGTGGGCCAGCACATGCTGCTATCCACTGTACTGAACTCTGTAAACTAAGGAAGCTGATTGAAAGTTTTGCAGTTGCGATTGAAAAGAATAGGTGGTTGAGGTGGGCCGTGGGTCACTGATATTATATTTCATTTCATTTAGGCTTTGGAATGTGGCCTTTAAGTCGACAATGTACAGTAGCTCATGAAAGAACACTTTTTTTTTTTTCATAGTAGGGCATTTTATAATCTTTATTCCTAAATAGAAATAGATTTAAATTTATTTACTTAAATAAGATACTTTATGCTAGGTCAATGCCATGTCAGATTCTTTAAATACACTGTCATTACTTTTTGTTTACAAAATACTATTTCGACCCGCCTCTGAAGCATAACGAAATGGAGTAAAACAGGGCTTCCAATTCAATAAGAGATTTCAACCCATCATGAGATTATGAAATGCTAGAGATGTTTATCTTCGCATCAAGATACGAAAGGAAAGATGCCTGGTTTTAGCAGCCTAAAGAGATGTACAATCACTAGGCCGGTAGCAAAGGTTTTCATGTTGTAGATACTTGATTTTGGTTATTAATATTTTATTATTATAAATTACTTTAAAGTGAAGATTATTTTATGGATTAGATGATAAAATTATTAGTTATTTTAAAGAACAAGTAATAAGATTATTTTAATAAAAATTATTTTACGAAACAATTATTCATAAAACACTTTTTTATAGAATAACTATTTACAGAATAATTATTTAATAAACAACTTTTTCATGGAAACAACATTTTCATGGAATGGCTGTTCTAGGAATAATTTTCTCAAGAAACAACACCAACACCTTTACTGAAAGCTCTTTCACTAAAAGTTGCTTCACTAAGAGTTATTTTATAAAAAATACTTCACCAAATGTTATTTCACTGAATATTACTTCGTTGAATGAAAAAATGAAAATAACCTTAGAATATGACAGGATTCTTATGTTAATTCCACTATTGGGATGCTCCAGAGAGCTTGGCTTGTGGATCAAATATGAAGATAGTTAAAAGGTTTCCTCTTAACCTTTTTCTTGAAATATGAGTGCTTTTTCAAAAAAAAAAAAAATAGATAATGAGCTTTTTATATTCATTATGTCTATCACCAAAAAACTAATTACACTCTCATTAAACAATACAATAATACCTTTTGTAATGGTCAATTCTTTCATTATTCATAATTATTCTCATTCAATACTCAAGATATGTAACTCTTATTCTCAAAATATATAAATAGGAGTTTCTACAATTCATGAGGGACTTTTAAAGACTTTTGGCAAACTTACTTAGTTCTCTCTGTAATATTCTCTTTCTAAATCATTTTCTTAGTCTTATTTTCTTTTCTATTCAGCCTTGTTTCACTATTTACCATCACCTGTTGTTGCACTCAATACTTCAGGGTATACTCTAATCTTCTTCTCCGTAGTCTCCCAGCACATCTAGTGTTACTTGTCTGCAATGCTTCTTCACCTCAACAAAAATCCTTTTTAAATTTTGGCGACTCCAATGGAGAGGAGTGATTGCATTAAGTAAAACAATTATGATCTTGCTTTGCCAAAAAAAAAAAAATGAAAGATTCTACTAAAAACCAAAATGGTCAAACCTTTGCCTACATCTAAGAACTGATGAAGTTGATTCAAACTTCCTAATACAGAATGCAAAAGTTGGAGGAGACTATCTCCCAACTAACATCTTTTAATGTTACAACCTATCAAGCTCAAACTACTACTGACAATAATAGAAAGACTTTTAATGGAGTTATCCCTCCTACGAATGGCAATGGAGAAAACACTTCAAATGTGCCAAATCCTAGTCTTAATGAAAATCTTGGTGTGAACAACACCTTAGTTGCAGGTACTTTCACTGTAACTTTTCCTCCAACCATAACTCTGGGCTTTGTCATGAAAGAAAAACTTTAGAAGTTGCTTGAGGAGAAGAATAAAAATTTAAACTTTTTGAATTTGATCTTAAGCTACCTAATCCTACTGGAGTGGCTGCTAAGCTATATCCCAAAGACTATACTAGTCCTAAGTTTAAGTAATTTAATGGCAAGACCAGAGATGCTCATGAACATCTAATGAAGTTTGTGAAAACTCTGAAATAGTGGATTAGATGATGATTTAAAGTTGAAAGAATTCTTTAAGTCTTTTATTGAAAAAACGTACACTTGGTTTGTCAATCTTACTCTTAGCTTTGTTGAATCTTGGAGTTAAATGTGTAGAATGTTTGGGAAAAAATTTTCTCTACCCAAGAAAAAGTTACTTTGATTGACTTAGGAAGAGAACATTAGAAGTCATGTAAAGATCTTATGGAATGCATTCAACGTTTCAGGGAAAGGGTGTTAGATATTCAAAATTCTAATGATGAGAAGGAGTTAGTGAAAGTATGTATCCAATGAATGTTTGATGAGTATAGGATGCACTTGAAGAATTTACCTATTCTAACTTTTGCTACTTTCTTTGAAGCTATAATAAAAACAAATAATACGATTCTTATACAATAATGAGTCAATTGTTTCACTAAAAGGAATATTCCTACAATGAATGCAATTCAAGGAGAATAAAAAAAGAAGAGACCTCCTTATCCTAATATGCGCCTTAGAAAAGATAATCAAAGAAGAAGATAAGACGATGATATTAGCTGTCCACCATTCTCAATTCCAATGGATAGAGTGAAAACACTACCTTAAGAATGGATTACGGATGAAAATGTGAATCTACCTTATGTTTCACAACTACTAATAGCAGAAGAAAAGTCCAACCTAAGATATTGTGACTATCATTAAAAAAGTAGTTATTCACTTGCTGAAATGTAGAAATCTTCATAGATTCCATTGAAGGGCACAAGTAAAAAACATGCTTATTGGAAATAATTAAATTCGAAAAAATCTACTTTTGACTCATCAGAATTCTCGAAGGCATGTGAATGCAATAATTAATGCTAACTATAATGATCTTTTTTTTCCTTGAAAAGTTCAATATATCAATTATTCAACTAAAAATTATCAAGTTTCAAGCATTTTCAAATTTGTTAGCACATTTTCCATTCTAGTAACAAGGAAGAGGTTGTGGAATATTCTAATCCCACCAAGTAGAGAAGATAAATCCTTAAAAGAGAGTATTGAGTTAAACTCCTCTTATTCAAGTAGAAGAGACATCTCATTGGATAAAAGGACAAGAAAAGAAATATGTTCCTTGATTCAGGTTTAAAGTTAAACTCCCAAGAATTAAATAGAGAACCTATCTTTTTTACCCTAAATTATGTTGAAAGTTTTCTTTAATTTTACATGAGATTAATCTTCAAAATCAAATTGAGATACAAAGTTGTTATGGCCATTATATTGAATCAACTTTTATTGGCCACTATGCTTTCAATCAAATTAATTCCTTGGTACTAAGTTGAAAAAATTATCTCTTTAAACATAGTGAAGTTTGATCCCTTTCTTTTTGGGTTGAGAATTCATCTCTCCAGTATGAAATTGAGAATCATTTCTTGGACTCAACTTTATCACTCATTATTTGGCCATCACGCTATTGTTGATACTTGTTATCAAATGAACCTTCTTAGTACCAAGATCGCTAATTCTTTGGCCTCAATTTTATTGTTTATACTTGTTATCAAATGAGCTTTATTGAGATAACATTGAGAATTATCTCTCTCTTATAAATTGAGAATACAATTATTGGCCGTAACTTTATCGCTTACTTCTTGGCCTTAATCTTTTAAGTACTGTGATGAAAATCATTTCCCTTGATGCTTCTGATCGTAACTTTAATGCTTTTTAAAAGAATTGAATTAATCTCTTGAGCATTGAGTTAAGAGATATGCTCTTCTTAATGTAAGTTGAGAAAAATTCTCCTTAGACGTATATAGTAGAAATGAAGAACAATTGCTAGTAATAGAGAAATAAAGAAAATATGTCAATATATAAAAAAAAAGTGCTCAACTAACACTAAGACATAAAAGTAAAAAAAAAAAAAGAGAAATGTTGAAGTAAAGAAATGACAAAAAAAGATCTAATTGACTATGTAGCTCCTTAAAGAAGAGTTAGCCTTACTAAATTAAGAAATGACTTCCAACTTTTTTCATAATTCAGTTTGACAATCTCTCTGTAGCTTTAATTTTTTTTTAAAGTGAGGTAATTTTTTCTGTAATCTCTTTCACTTTCGCTTTTACTTTAGTTTTCTCAGCTCCTGCACAAAGAAAAACTTTGGCTTTAGACATATATGTGTTAATGCATCCAAGCCTGAATCTAGCTTTCAAGGCTCATCCATAAACTGCAACATCAATCGTAATTTTTTTGAAGAAATATTAGACAATGAAGCCTCTACAATCAACAAAACTTTTCTTAAAACATCCAAAGTGCAAGAGATAAAATCTTCACTTTGAAAGATATAAGTATTCCCAAATTCACCTTATTTCTAATAAATATAGTCTAAATACTTCACATATTGTGATAGAACAGAAACATCATGAAAATCCTCTTTAACTAAAACATTCCCATATTGTGTTTCAAAACTATAAGAAATACTAACAACATTTTTGTGTCCTAATATTGGAGAGGAAGAAACATGAGGAGTAATATCAGAAACAATAATGGTCTGAACAAATTAAGTATGAACAGTTTGGGCTTTAATATCAATTTGTAGACATCTAATTTTATTTAGAATATTTTAACTTGTAATCCGGGTTTGTTATTGCAATTTGGCTTAATTTTTATTTTTTGAACTTAATACACGACTCACTTTCAAATTACTCTGTAAAGCCTAAAATGGCCTGATAAAAGTCCAATAAAAGCTTATTTTTAAAAGGTCCATTATTGATCGTTAAATAATAATAATAATAACAACAATAAAAACTTAAAGTAGCCCAAAATATAAATAGAAAAGGAAGGCCATAATATATAATATAAAAAAAGGACATGAAAGCAAAAAACACCGTGAAAAACTGCATGCACGCTATGTAACCGCAAGAGAGTGACGAGGGTGAAGAAATGGTGAGGGGTGGCAAAACTGAAAAACTGCTGCATGAAAACTGCAGCAACGTGGGAGGGAGGGGACGGAAAAAAATAGCAGAAAAAGGCAGAATGTGGGAAGGACGGGGAAAGAGGAAAAAGCTGAAAGAAAATATAGAGGAAAGGAGGAGAGGGCGTGAAGGGAAAACTGGCAGTGTTAAAAAAAAGAAACTGAAACCGTGAACCAGGAGAAGAGAAAATTGCAGCAGAAACGGGCAGTGAGGACGTGAACAGAAAAAAAAAATGGCATGAGGCGTAGTGAAGTGGGTGAGTCGTGCATGGCAGTGAAAAGGTAAGTGTAAGAAGAAAAAAAAAAAGAAAAGAAAAAATTCAGAACTAGAAAAAGAAGCGGGGTAAGCAAAAAAGAGCTGCAGCAAGCAGCACATGAAGAAGTGAAAAATTGCAGAACGACAGCAGCGTAGGAAGCAAAAAAAAAAAAAAACTGCAGGCAGCACAACTGGAAGCAACAGTGCCAAACAAAAAACAAGGCAGAAACTGAAGAGAACACACAAAAGAAAAAAAAAAAAAAAAAAAAACAAAAGACAGATTAATAGAGCAGAAAAAGGCAAACCAAAAAATGAGCAGAATGCAAACAGGTGCAGAAAAATAAAAAACGGGGAGAGGCAGTAAAAAAACAGTAGAGAAGAGGGCAGAAACACGAGCAGCAGAACTGCCAAGGGATGATAAGGCAGTAACCATTTTGGGCGAGGAAAGGCCGTAGTAAAAAAACAAAAAACCCTGAACAAAAAAAGGTAGAGCTGTGCGTGAAAGGAGTGATCTGGAGCAAGCAGCAGCGGAAGCAAAGCAACAAATATATATATATATATATATATATATATAGAAAAGAAGGGAGACGCTGGAAACATCAAACAGAAGGAAGAACAAAAGGAAACTTTGAGAAGGAACAAAGACAAACAAGCTGAAGAGAAGAGGAAATAGAAGTTGAAAGAAAGGTAATGTTCCGCAGTTGTTTCTCCTTTCATGAAAAACGATGGTGGTTTGTTGTTGATATTGGGCTAAGCAATAAGCACAACAACGCAAAATCAATATATCGTAATAAACCCATAGTAATAGATAACTATTAACAATCAACAACACAGAAAAAATAAAGCATACCAAGATTTACATGGAAAACCCTCCAATGTAAAGAGAAAAAACTATGAACCACTAGAAAAATCTCTACTATCAAATAATAGATATACAAAGTTATTCTCTAGTTAAAATTAAAGCTAATCAACAACTAGAGAGATAATTGGAAAAATCTCTCCAAATAGGTAACTCAATAAATACACCTTGGATTTGTTCCTAGAAAGCTTCAAACCTGACCTTCACTATTCAGAATGTAAAACTTTGAATCATAAACCTACTGACAAAATTTCTGCTCAATCAGATCAAGGATCGACTTTCGTACAACCAACTCTCCTTTCTTCATTTTTTCTCTATTTTTCTTGGCTTTTCTTCTTTCTATTGGTTTCGACGCCACCACTTTTTGTTTCTCTATTACACAACCCTTCTTTCATTGTTTAAGGTTTTATATAAGTAGGACTTTTTTAGGTCAAAGAAAAAAAAAAGCTCTAGGCCTTTTAATTGGCCAAAACCAATGGGGTTGGACCCCACTTTTCCTAACAATCTCCCTTTTTAACCCATTAGGAAGAGATTCATCACCATAGTAGTTTTATTTGAAACATACCTTGGCCAAGAAACCCATTTAAACCAAGTTATTGCAGAGCTCAAACTTTTTCCCAAGAAGTGTCTTAGTCAATATATCTGCTATATTCTTATCAGTATAGATTTTTTTCAATAACATCTGTTGTTCCTCAATTACTGAACGTAACCGGTGATATCTAACATTAATGTGCTTCGTTCTAGCATAGTACATAACATTCTTACTCAAATCTAAAGCACTCTAGCTATCACATACTCTTTCTGATTCAACCCTAATTTAAAAAAAATATTTCATCTAAAGCATTTCTTTACCTGCTTCAATTGCTGCAATATACTCAACCTCTGTAGTTGACAAGGTGACACACTTTTACAACTTAGACTACTAAAAAATAGCTCCTTCTGTAAAAATGAACAAATATTTTGAAGTAGATTTCCTACCATCAAGATCGCCTGCCATATCAGCATTAGTAAACCCTTTTAGAACTAGTTGTGAAACTCTATAACTTAAGCACATTTTTGAGGTGCCCTTTAAATATTTGAAAATCCATTTCACTGCTTCCCGATGAACTTTTTTCAAATTAGAAAGAAATTTGTTCATTACAGCAACTGCATGAGCAATGTCAGGGCATATACAAATCATAAGAGACATTAAAGAATCGACTGTAGAAGAATAAAGAATACTAGACATAGTTAGTTGCTTTTCCTTAGTCATCAGACAAGATTTTTTACTCAGATGAAGGTGGTTAGCAAGTGGATTGCTAATTGATTTAGCATGTTGCATGTTGAATCTACTAAGCACCTGTTCAGCACATTTTTTCTATGACAACCATAGCTTTCCAGCTCTTATATCTCAAATAATATCTATAACGAGAATTTACTTTACTGGACCTAAATCTTTTATGTCAAAAAACTTAGATAATTGTTCTTTCAACTTGTAAATCATATAGTATCTTGTTCCACAATCAACATATCATCAATATATAATAAGAGAATAATGAAATTACTATCAAAAATTTTTGACATACACATAAGAATCGGCTACCATTCTTTTATAGTTATGGCTCACCATAAAAGAATCAAACTATTTGTAACACTGTCATAGAGCTTATTTCAAGCTATATAAGCTTTTTTTCAATTTGTAAACTAAGTACTCTTTCTTTTTCACTTAAAAACCCTCAAGCTGATTCATATAAATATCCTCTAGCAAGTCATCAGGCAATAATGCAATCTTGATATCAAGTTTATCAAGCTCAAGATTCAAACTAGCTGCTAATCCCAGTATCACTTGAATGAAACTCATCTTCACAAGTAGAGAGAAGATCTCATCAAAATCGATGCCTGGTTTTTGAAAAAAATGTTTACCACCAATCGTGTTTTGTACCTCACTAGTTTGTCACTATCTTTTTTCAACTTGAACACCCATTTATTTTTCAATGACCTCTTCCTTTTTGAAAGTTTAATAAAATTATATGTACCTTTTTTGGTAATGACTTTATATCTTTTTCATTGCTTTTAACTAGTACTCTCTATCCGAAATAGTCTACACATCTTGAATGCTCTTTGGCTCTCTTTTACTGGTAACTAAAATAAAATCTAAACTTGGATACCTGGTAGATAGCCTATTCTTTTAAGTAGATCTCCTAAGCTGAAACTCTATACCACTTAATGCTGAAGGTAGCTCCCCCTATTCAACACTCTCTAGTGAAAAAGACTGCTCACCCTGCTTAATACTTTCAAGTAAAAAGGATTATTTTTTTTGCTTAAAATTGATTGTATCTAGCTTATCACTAATTATGGCTGGCTCATTCATATCCCCAAGTTTTATTTCTTGCTTATTTTCATCATCTGTTGCTCTTTCTTATGGAACTCATATCGGTGTTAAAACACAAACTTAATAGTAACTCATGTAGTTTTTTCATTTTTTTTTAGGTCTACTATAGTTTTTTTTTCATGAAAGGCTACATTTTTACTTTTGACTATATTTCTCTTCACTAGATCTCATACTCTGTAGCTAAATTTCTCATCACCATATCTTACAAACACACATTATGTGGCTTTACTATCAAGCTTTGACATCTGTTCTTTCAGCATATGCATGAATGCTTTACACCTAAAATTTTTAAGTGAGAGTATGAAGTATTTTTCGCTATCCAAACTTTTTTTGAAATGTCAAAGCCCAAAGAAACCAATGGTGATCTGTTAAACAAATAACAAGCTGTGTTGATTACTTCACCCCAAATGGCTTTGGTAATTTTATCATCGTTAACATACATCTGACTTTTTTTATAATGGTACGGTTCATCCTTTCAATTACACCATTATGTTGTGGTGCTCTAAATTTTATCATCTCATGCCTGATTCCATACTTTAAATAGTACTCTTCAAAATTTTTTGATGTGTATTCTTTACCATTATCAGTCTGAATGCGCTTCAAAGATAGCCCTATCATCATTTTCATCATGACATGAAATTTTTGAAAATACTATAATACCTGATTTTTGTTTTTCAATATATACACCCGAGTCTTACGTGAAACATCATTAATAAAACTAACAAAATAAGTACTACCACCTAAAAACTTATCCTCAATGGGACCACATACGTTAGGATAAATCAATTTTAATCTATTTTTTTCTCTAAAAATTAAAAAAAAAACTCTACGATGCTTGCCAAACAAACAATGATCACATGAATAGAGAGACATACCTTTGGTAAAAAAATGAGAGACTGTCTTGCCAAAACCTATAACTCTTTTTCACTCAAGTGTGCTAGCTTTTTATGCTACAGGTTTGTTGATGCATCATTCTTAATGACATTTATTTGGTTGCCACTTAATTGTATTTATGTCTTATATGTTATATAGCATAGTTTTCCTTTGTAACTACCATAGATCCTTTGAGAAGCTTGCACTGCCTATTCTTTTATTGACTTTCATATCTCTTCTTATTAAAGACATTAATAGTAAGCAAGTTCATTTTCATATTTAGAATGTGTCTAACTTTCCTCATAGTCAACATATAGTCTATACTAGTTTATACAATAATATCACTAATCCCAACAATCTGTAACACACTCTTGTTTCCTATTTTAGTGTAACTAAAATTTTTACTTTGTAAGTTATAAGTAACTCTCTCTTAGGAACACAATGATATACCGCTCTTGTATCAACTATCCACTCAATGTTGAGATCACTAATATGATTACAATCACTATATGTATAAATCAAAATAACTGAATTACTATTTGAATTCACCGTTGCAACATTGCCATCATCTGAACTCTTACCTTTATCATCTTTTCACTCTAGCTTCAAGATTTACAATATCACTTTATATGACCTACTTTACCATAATTGAAGCACTTTATTTTATCTCTGGACTTAGATCTATGTTTAAACTTACTATAGCTTTTTGAGTTCTGACCTTTATCTATGTTTCTACCTCTGTTCTCTATGACTAGAGCTTAATTCTCAACGTTTAAATCTTTTTGTCTTACTTTTTCATTAAGCATATTGTCTTTTACCATTTTTAATGTCATCTTATAATCAGGAGCCAAATTAAGAACAATTATAACTAAAATATTTTAACTTTTTGGCAATGAACCCAAAAGAAACAATGTTTTCATTTCATCATCCATTTTAAGCTTCATAGTAGCTATCCAATTAAATATATGTTAAAGATTACTCAAGTGCTCTATAATATATCGTCCGTCCTTGTATTGTAAAGTTGTAAATTTTTTAGCAAGCATAACTTTGTTCATACCTATTTTCTCTTATACAATGCTACCAATTTTTTTCAAATAGTGTGGGCATCTATTTTTGTACTATATGATAGAACATACTGATATCAACCCATTTTTGATTGTAGCCAACATCTTTCTGCCTAATTTCTTATAGCTTTCATCTTTTATAACTGTTGATTTAGCCAAATCATCTAATATCGACTCATACAAATATTTGTAGTATAAATGATCTTTTGTCATAGGCTTTCAAATTGAATAATTTGATGCTGTCAATTTTATCATGAAACCTATATTACCTTTTATAATCTCAAATAGAATTTACTTTTGTCTTGGACTGTTTTTGTATTGATGTCTCAAAATAATTCTTGTTTTGATATCACTTGTTGGGCCTAACACAACAATACAGAAGCAATATATTGTAATAACAGTAACAAATAACAACCAACAATCAACAACATAGAAAAATAAAGTACACCAAGATTTATGTGAAAATCCTCTAGTGTAAAGAGAAAAAATCATGGACCACCAAAAAAATCTTCACTATCAAATAATGGATATACAAAATTATTTCTAGCTAAAACTAGAGCTAATCAATAACTAGAAAAACAATTGGAGAAATCTCACCAAATAGGTGACTTAACAAATACACCTTGGATTTGTTCTTAGAGAGCTTCAAACTCGATCTTTGTTGTTCATAATGTAGAACTTTGAATCATAAACCTATTGCAAAAATTTTAGTTCAATCAGATTATAGATTGACTTTCGTTTAACCGACTATTCATCTTCTTTCTCTCTTTTTTTTTTTGACTTTTATTCTTTCTCTTGGTTTTAGCACTATCACCTTCTGTTTTTCTATTACACAGCCCCTTTTTTATTGTTTAAGGCTTTATATAAGTAGGGCTTTCTTAGGTTAAAGACAAAAAAAAAAGCTTTAAGCCTTTTAATTGGACAAAACCAATGGGGCTAAAACCCACTCTTCCTAACAGTTGAAAGATGAGAATATGTTTTTTTTATGTTATTATAGAAACTTAAAAGTTCATCTTATATAGGTGCTATTGTTTTTTAATGTTTGCATGAAATTGGTGCATGAAAGCTTAAAGTTTACTCATTGTTATATTTGTTGGCTTTTCATTATTATTCACACATTGTGTTTTTTCCTTTCTTCACTTTTGAACGTGGTATGTACAATGCATGTTCTATAATTGGTCCATGAAAGTTTAGGGTCCTGATACTTCAAGGGTTTGTTTTTATGAAGTGGATAGTTGGATGGAATTCATTTGTAGAAGTTAAAAGGCTTTTGGGCTTGTTTTGACTGCACTTTTCTGCATTAAGTTTCTTTGGTTTGATACATTATATTATATATATTATATTTGTTTTCTTTTTTTCTGTTCTATCTTCTTGTTTTCCATTTTTTTGCATGAAACATTCAATGTTCAAAACGTTTATGTGTATGATTAGTTCCTTTGTGTGCAAGGTGATTGCATGTTGATTGGTCTACTATAGAATATGAATAAAATAGGCATAAAAAAAAGATTTTGGTATAATATATTAAGTTTGATTAGTAAGCTTAATAATAAATTATATAATAATAAGCAATAATACATAATAATAATAATAATAAATATGTAAAGATAAATATAAATAATAATAAAATTGTTCTTTAAAAAAAAATCTTAAAGTCATTGCCTAGATGTTGAAGGGAATAAAAATCAAATTTTGTTTTAGCAGTAATAATAATTTTGCTTAGATATTGGAGAATTATTAAGTAATATAAATAAAGTAATAAAATAATAAAATATAAATAAAAAATAATAATAAAACTTTTAATGGAAAAGGAAAATATATAAAATATATATACATATAATTTTTTAGAATTATGAAAAATGAGCTTGTATTGAAAGAAAATATAAAAATTCATTCTAAAAAATTATAAAAAGCAAGCTTGCTTTGAAAGTTTGCCTATATGTTAAAAATTTTTAGGGAGTTCGTAAACTTTTAAAAATCCTATAACCGAAATCTAAAGTGAAACCCTAAATGAAGCTCTAAAGTTGAAATCCTAAATGAAGCCCTAAGGTCAAAACCCTAAATAAAACCTTAAGGCCTAAGTTTAAGCCAAACCCTAAAAACATCATAAAATTTATATTGAATTTTTTGTAAAATGATATATTCCTATATGTCACCTAAATGAAGGGATATTTAGAAAATTTTGTTTCATTAAGAATTTTTCATTTAATTTCGTAAACAATAATAATAACAAAATTAAATAAAAAATAAAAGATAATAGAATAATAAAATGAAATTTAAATATAAATAGTTGTACTCAAACTCTATCTATAGGTTAGAGTGTCTATGTGGTCTTTTTATATTTAAAAATCAAAATTTTAAATTCATATTTTATCATCATTTGTATATGTATTTGTATATGTATTGTTTATAGATTAATGAATACATTTATAATGCATATATATGTTTATTATAATTATTGGTCTTTAATATTAATTATATCATTCTTCGATTTTTTTACTGCATAAAAAGTTTTTTTAGAAAAATAGTTTTAAATTAATAAAATTAAAATAATATTTCATGAAATATAGTTATTGGTACTCTACTTACATATTAGAAAGTCATCAATGATTATCATTTACAAAAAGTGTTATTTTATTATTTTGAAAGAATGTTACAATAAATCTTAGATGGAAAGACTATTTTTGAATTCTGCTTTTATGTCAAAGAATTCGAAAGTATTCCTTTAATTTGAAGATTTTCATAATATTACTAAATAAAGATTTTTTAAAACTAATTTTATTTCTTAAAAACGAAGGGAATTATAATTAATTTCATATAAAAATTATTTTTATTTAGAATTACAAATAGTGCATAGTTAATTGGTACCAATTTTATGGGCATTACAAGGGTGCTAATTTTTTCTCACTCGTAATCGACTCCTAAATCTAATTTTATTTTCATAGACCAAAATCATCTTTTTAATAAAACTCTAAACCCATTTTATTAAAAAGATAAAATTTTGGGTAACCAATCATATCCTAAAAAAGATTGGTGGTGATTTCGATTTATTTTAAATTTTTACATCTATTGATTGAGTTTTTGGACTGATACATTATAATACAACTAAGGTTCTAGAATTATCTACTTAGACATTAACAATATCAACTTTACCATAATCTTTTTCAACATCATGATTAGCATTAAGAAAGTATGCACCATCCGTTCTATCATCATCTTCATCATCACATCATTATAAAAAATTATTTTTACCACTATTTGTCTAAGAAATGCCTAGCCAATAATTGTGTTTCATTTTAAAAGGAAATTTTTAATAAGAGAACTTCATGCATAACTTTAAAAGTTTTTTTTTTACAATAAGTTTTCATGAATTATCCTATAATATATTTTTTATGCATTACTCAAATAAGCAATTTTCATTTTAAAAAACAATTTCTTTCGATGTACTTTCTTGATATCTTAATAAGTATTTCACATTTATTTTTATGAAAGATATTTCTTATTATTCATGAAAGTTTTCAAAAAATATTCTTAAAATAGTCATGCCTATTTTTAAGAGATGCTTTTCATGAAACACTTCTCATTACCTATCATTTTTTTAAAAGTATCTCTCATTTATACTTGCATGTTGAAATGCCTTTTTGCATCCAAATGATGATTCCTAAAAATGAAATTGTCATGGGTTGTTCCAAGAATTATTTTCACGTATAAATTTGAGTAGTACATCACTTTTATTCTTACAAAGAATGTTTCCTATATTTCAATAGGTTATTGTCAAGAAATATATCTTATTTATTTACGTATAATTCAAAGAAAATCTACCTAAGAAACGTTTGTTACCTAGCATTCTTAAAAAATAAAAAAGAAATTTCAACATGCTACTTTAAAAGCCACTTCTTATGCACTCTCTAAAATGTATTTTAAAAAAAATTATGATGTACTCGCATATTTTTCTTATAAAAACTCATTCTATATTGTTTCAAGAAGTGTTTCCCAGCATTTCAAAAATAAATATTTGTCTTTAAAAAGTATTCATTGAACACACTTCTAAGAAAGTGTTTTCCATGAATAATTTTTCATTCATCATTCTTTAAAAAGTGATTCTCATATATTACTCTACGAAACTCATCTTGTTATAAAAAATGCCCAAACTGCTAGTATATCATCTAAAAAAATGGTTCTTAAGTAGAACTATTCTTTAAAAACAAAGTGATTCAATTTGTCAGGTGCTTTTTAGTTATCTTTATTTTTTTTATATTTAGAAAAATTGATGTTCAGTGCTTGTTCTCTTAAACAATACTTGATTTATTTTACAACATTTGTTATCCTATCCTTTTAGAGAAGTATTATCATGACTTATTCTTCTATTTTTCTTAGGAAAATATTTACATTACTTGTTTTACTATTTTGAGGAAAATATTCATTTTACTTGTTCTCCTAAGTAAGCAATCTCATTACTTATTATTCCATTTTTAAGGGAAACATTCCTATTAATTGTTCTCCTACTTTTTAGGGAAATATCTTCATTACATATTCTACTATTTTTTAGGAAAAAACTCTCATTAGATATTCTCCTATTTTTTAGGGAAATACTTTCATTACTTGTTCTTCAATTTTTGGATAAATATTTACTTGTTCTCTTATTTTTTAGAGAAACACTCTTATTAATTGTTCTTCTATTTTTTAGGAAAACATTTACATTACTTATTCTCCTATTTTTTCTTAAGGGAAACATTCTTATTACTAATTTTCTTATTTTTTAGGGAAATACTCACTTACCTATTTCTTTCAATAGTTTTCTTATTGTTTTAGGGAAACACTCCTTACCTATTCTTTTTAATAATTTTTCTATTTTTTAGGGAAACACTTCCATTGCCTATTCTTTTTATAATTTTTTTTATATTTTTAGGAAAACACTCATTTATCTATTCCTTTTAATAATTTTCCTTTTTTTTTTTTAGAAAAATTCTCATTACTTATTCCTTTTAATAATGTTTCTATTTCTTTAAGGAAACACTATCATTGCATTTTCCATTTGATAATTTTACTATTTTTTTAATGAGACGCTTTCATCAATGATTTTTTTATAATTCTTTTATTTTTTTGAACATAATTGTATGATAATTAATTCTTTGATTTATAACATTAAAATTAATTTATTTTATACATGGAACATTCTTTGATCTTTATCAAAGAAATTCCATGCAAGGGCAATGAACCTACCCATGAGTAATGCACAATCAAAATATACATATCTTTGAATGGAGCATACATTATTCATCATTTACTCTTTCATTGTATGAGTGCATGAAACTTCTTATACTAAGAATTCTCATGTAGGAGGCAAACTTATATCATTCGTCTTTAAAATTACGATAATAAATATATCTTATATTTTAATTTTACTCTTTAATTTTACTAGTTCATGAGAATTTCTTATAATAAGAATTCTGATATAAGGGCCAAAATGTTGATACTTGATTTTGGTTACTAATATTTTATTCTTATAAATTACTTTAAAATGAAGTTATTTTATGGAACAAGTGATAAGACTATTTAAGTGAAGGTTATTTTATGAAACAACTATTCATAAAACGCCCCGTTTATAGAATAGTTGTTTACGGAATAACTAGTCAAGGAATAACTCATTCATAGAACAAGACTTTCACGAAATAGCTGTTCTGGAAACAACTTTCTCAAGAAATAACACCAACACCTTTACCGAAAAACTTTTTCATCAAAAGTTATTTCACTAAGAGTTATTCCACAAAAAACGCTTCACCAAATATTACTTTATTGAATGAAAAAGTGACAATAACCTTGAAATATGGTAGGATTCTTGGGTTAATTCCATTATTGGGATGTTTCAGAGAGTATGGCTTGGTGGATTAAATATGGAGATAGTTAAGAGGTTTCCTTTTAACCTTTTCCTGAAATATGAATGCTTTTTCCTTTATTTCAGAATTGATAATGAGTTTCTATATTCATTATGTTTATCACCAAAAAGCTAATTACACTCTTATTTAATGATACATTAATACTTTTTGTAATGGTTAATTTTTTCATTATTCACTATTATTCCCATTCAATACTCAAGATATGTAACTCCTATTCTTGAAACCTATAAATAGGAGTTTCCATAACTTATGAGGGACTTTTAGAGACTTTTGACAAACTTACTTAGTTCTCTCTGTAATTCTTTCTTTCTAAATCCTTTTCTCAGTCTCATTCTTTTTTCTATTCAGCCTTGTTTCACCACCTACCACCTTCTGTCACTACACTCAATATTTCAAGGTCTATTCCAATCTTTCTCTTTATTGTCTCCTAGCACATCATGTTTTACTTGTTTGCAATGTTTCCTTACCTCAATAAAAAACCTTTTTACACAAATCAATGACACCCTTAGTAAATTTTTCTATTTCTTATTGCTTTTGATTCAATATTTTGTCCTTGTTGCTTTCATAACCATTTTTATGTTCAATTGTGTTCTTGATTTGATTTTGGTATATGGATTATGTTTCTAGTTTGGGCAATTTTCAAATATGAAAAGGATTAGACTCAGTTTTGTTAGAACATAAAGATCATTACTTTTAGTGCAACAAAAAGAACCTTATAAAAGAAATGATAAGTGGAAGTTCTAAGTTTCAATTTTCTCATTTTGGTATTTCTTTTTGCATAAGTGGACAAAAGGGTCATTGTTAGAAAAAAAATAAGAGGAGAGAAATAATAGAAAAAAATTTTAGCTTTGAGGCGTGAAGAACATTTTCTTAAAGGCAATTACGCCTCTACGATACAACAAAGCCTCAAATCTCTCTAAACAAAATTAGTGAAAATGGTTATACTGAAGGATCTATTTATAATGAATGAACAGACATAAATTTCTATTCAAATAGTTATGACTTTCTGTATAACCATGAACTTTGTGAATAATAATATATTTATATTGAAATAGTTATAACAATTTGTCATATGATAATAATTTTTATTCAAAATAATTATTTAAAATATGAATAAAATTAATACAAAAATTAACTTTACTCATCAATAAATCTTTTTATCTAATGTAGGACACACCATATTCTAAACTACCAACAATCTCCTACTAGTTGGAATGTTGGTGCTTAATCTTTAACCTTTCATACAAATAAATATTATAAATATAAAAAGATATCTCTCGATTTAAACCTTCAATTAACATATATATTTTAGAAATTTAATGAAGTTGATGGTGTCTATAGATTAAACCTTAACTCCTAGTGTTATAATTGAATGTATAATACACATATTACTTATTTATTTTTCTATCGGAGGCTTATAATCATTTTAGCACTATTATGGTCATGTGCTTATCCTATTCATAAATATTTACAAAAGAAACCCAAATTCTTCTTGTTGAAGCAACACCACTTTCATGTTTATATAGGTAGAGTTTTCATTATATCTCTATTACTTTAGACATTTAAAACTCTATTAAGAGTATAAAAAACTCATCCTCCTCACTGAAGGGATCACACTAGTTTTTAAAATTTGAATGGATTTTGCTAGAGTTTAAATGATACATAACAATAACTTGTTTTTCCTCAATAAACTTTGTAATTAGAGGTTACTAATTCAAAGTTGGGTTCCCATTATTGGTGTCTAATAGTAAGGGTTTAAATCCATTCTACTTATAGTACTACTAACTAAATATCTTAGAATTTAGTTTTCTTTTACGGTAATTACACCCACTTGAGATTGAATCTCTAATATAATCACTGCAGGCTAATATTTCAAACTTTGAATTTTGCATATCATTTATATGCTCTAAATATTATTGCCTTATTCTTATTATTTTAAGAAATAGTTGGTACTGGTTATAGCCATAACTCTATACTCATAAATTTCAACCATTCTATTTTTATACTTTTATACATCTTTAATATAATTATACTTCTACTACAATTGGATAAACTCAAGGAATAGACCAAACCATTTTAGTCCTTTTAAGATTTTTAAGAATCTTGTTATGATTTTACTTTAATAAGTGTACTAAACTTATTAGCTTCTATAATTTGCTTAAAAATTATACTAAAATCTTATAACATTATGGTGATAATTTTTGTTCTTTTTTATTCTTATCACCCCCACCATGTGCAAGTATGCATTCTTTTATTAAATAATGTCTCATTCAATTATCAAGATATCATATATATTTAATCAAGTTGCCATTTTATTTATCTTTTCACCATTTGTTTTTTTTTTTTTTAAGTAAAAGGCCTCCAAATCCACCTTTAATGAAATATAACTAGCAAATATCTTAATATTTCTATACAAGTTTCCAAAACTTTTATATTTTAACTCAATATGAGAGTTGACATCAGTAAGAAGATTTCAAATATAGTCATGCTTCTATAGTCTCATTTTAAGACTTTCTATGTCAATTTATAAACATTTATACGAATCTATTTCATCATGAACACTATTAATAATTTTTATTACCATGAACAAAACCATTTCCATCACCCAAATGGATCAAATAGCATTCCTTTTGCTATTATAGAAGTTTTCATATTCACAAGATCTTTGAATCATTCATGACTTCTAAGTAAATATATTTTAAAATTTTTACTATATAAAACCATAGATGATAAATCATTTGTACAATTCATGAATTACACCATATACATAACAAAAAATTATCACAAAATGATCAAGATTGTGGCATCAATTTTGGCTTATAAGCCAACCATAATAATCCATATCATACCTACAAATTACGTAGATTTGGCTATTGAAGTTATCTTATTTATATTGATGGCTTTTACTGAAAACTAACTATTTCAAATGTTATCATGAGTTTTCAATGCATATATTAATTGCCCAATGGCCAATTCCAAGTTTATGACTATTGAAATTTCTAAACTTGATTTCAAAATTTTATGAGAACTTTATTTCTCCGCCATTGTGTAGCCTAAGTATGTATATTTATTATTTGCCACTTTTAATTGGTTTGAATATATAAGATATTCAAAATTTATTCAAATGACCAATATGCCTATCTACAATAAAAGTCCATAGTATATTTAATTCCAATTTCAAATACTTTCACAATCATTTTGTGATCAAATTTTCATATCTAGATGATCATATTAACGCAAATCATGAAACATAAATCCAAAGAATCATTTTCATAAGATAACATAAATAATAATTATAATATGAGTTCTACTCATATTTAATGCAAAAACTTATGATGACTTTGCATAATTGATTGGATAGCTCTAAGTCTTACAGCTTTCACAAGCCAATATTATTATCTAAGCCCATATTCTAATATGGTGTATAACCAACTACATCCTTACCATTATCATGAAACTATTGAAAACCATGGAAATTTGTACACTTTTTATTTTAACAACCTGCAAACGGCCATTTTTTTTAGTATAAGAAGAAAAATGCCTTTATTGTTTTTAACCAATAACGTATTAGTTAGATGATGGCATTCTATCTCTATAGTCCATATCTTTCTTAACATATAAAAGAGAAAATTCCATCCCATTCATTTCATTTTCGTAATATATGGCAAACTATACCAATATTTTCTATGTCATTACAAAATGGAATTAAACACATGTATGCACCAATGCCTTTGGAATATTGAATTTGTATGTTCTTTTTTAATTTATAAACATTGCTAATTTAGACATTGATGAGCATCCTTCAAAATGCTAGTAACTGAAAAATGCTTCAATATTTTTAATGGCATGCATTTTCTTTTAATCAATAATCTAATTAGCCCAAATTGTTGGCTAAATTTTAGTTAATGATACTAACATAAAATTTACAAAATATAGGGATGGCATAGATATACATTCTTAATGTATTTTACATTACCACTAGTCACAATTTTTCATAAAATTACATATTCATTGTATATAATAAACTTGCATTAACTTATAAATTTAAACAATTTATAAATGCTATCATCAATAGGAATAATATTTCAATATCCAAACCTTTATAAACCTCATAGTTACAATAGTTTGATATTTTCTTTTTAAACAAGCATCTCTTTTATCTCCTACCTTTTGTAAGCTAGTTTCATCAATCATAGTTATACAACAGGAACATTTATATTCCAAATTCTTGAGTTTATTTGTCTTACTTGTTTTGGTCATCAAATACAAATTAAGTTGTACCTTAAACTTTTTCTTTGTGATTGTTTACAATAAAATTTTATTTACAAAATCACTTCAGTGTAATATACCCAGCAGGTAATATACATGTCACATTGCCCATATTTCTAATAATAACAATTATTTGGTTTATTATTCACCAATTAATCCATGAAACACCATATTTTAACAATAATTATTCACATACATTAATTTAATTTTAATTGGTTTTCATGAAAATTGAACACTAGTCAAAATTTGAGCCAATAATAAATTTTAAGAAAATATGTATCAACCTTTGATTTATAAATGACCAACAAAGATAGAATCATACAAATAGGTTGACTCAATTTATTATCTCAATTTTGGTGCTATGTTTTAAGAATAAAACTAATCTTGTAGCCAAATCTTATTTTCTACATATATTCTCTACTTACATCTAATTTTTTATGCTAAATTCCTTTAGTCATTTCCGATTGTTTTCATAGAAATCATGGGACAATTTGCTTGTTCTATATATAACTAAGATATGACAATTAATTAATTGCTTGATAACAAGTGATAATTTTTTTTGTCGTAGATCAATTCATGTCTTTTTTTTTTTATGTTTTCAAGCTATTTCCCATCCAAATCTTTATAAAAATCAAATTTTCAAATAAGTATAATACAATTCATTAACCCCAATTGTAGAGCCAATTTCAATATATACATAAACTTATTCAGTGTAATCAATATTTTGCATATTGTGTTTTAGTTTTACACACTAATAAAATTAATTGTTAACGTATTTATCTCATTTAGTCAATCTTCTTACCAATAATTATACAAAAAAATAAAATACCTACCTCTAATGAAAAGCTTTATGAAAATTAACATTTTAGTCCATGGAAACATTAATCCTTTGATACCTTAAGCCTCCTTTAATATTGATCTCCAAATCATGCCAATTTGTTTTCCTTAAATCTTCCTTATGCTAAATATAAATTTTTAATAATTACCTTTAAATTGTTAGAAAAAATAAATAAAAGAAGAGAAATAATATAAAAGAATTTTGGTTTTGAGACGTAAAGAACGATTTTTTAAAGGTAATTATGCCTTTAGGATACAACAAAGCTTCAAAACTCTTCAAGTAAAAGTAATAAAAATGTTATATTAAAAGATCTATTTATAATGAATGAACATACATAAATTTTATTCAAATAGTTATAACTTTATGCATAGCCATAACCTTTATGAATAATAATTGATTTATATTTAAATAGTTATGATTATTTGTCATATGATAATTATTTCTGTTCAAATATAATTATTTAAAATATGAATAAAATTAGTATAAAAATCAATTTTACTCATCAATAATTAAATATTTTTATCTAATGTGAAATGTATCATATTCTAAACTGCAAATAATCGTTACCGAAAGGGACAAAAACTGATCACTGTTGTTATGGCTAAGAGAAAAGCTACCCCGTCAACTCATCCCCCAAAGTAGCTCCTTCTCAATCCCATGTTTTAGTAATCCAGTCGAGCCTCAAACAAAATACTTATTTCCATATCCAGGGCAACGCACTTTCCCAAGCATTATGGCCCTGTTAAAGAACCTCCCAAAGCATCATCTCCAGGGTCAACTTTGGCTCCTACATCTTCATCCCTTGTCTATGAACCCACCTAAAATTTTCCTATTATGCTTCCCACTGGTCTTCGATTGTAAGAGAATTAAAGCATGGAAGCAGAGAACGTGTAATATCTTGTATTTTGTATGTAAAAGGAAAAAATAATAAAAAAATGATATGGCATGAGAACCTCATTTAGATAAATAAGTTTAAAACTATCCCTATTAAATAATAAAGATTTTAAAATACCTAGGAAAAAACTTGAAAGAATGTTTGTTAATGGAAACTTCGGAAAGGAAGTCACAAGAAATTAACTATGGTTTTAAAATCGTGAAAATAATAAAACGAAAAACAAGAAGACCATGCCAAAAATAATAATAATATGGTAAATTGTAGAGTTATGGGTTACGAATGAAAACGTCAATTCTTGCTATTAATTTGACACTGTCTGCTGCAGGTTCAATGGCTAATGAGGTTCTACCACCTTTGAAGTAAACCTTTAGGCGGCCCTCTTTTGGGCCCCATTGAATCATATTTTTCATAACGTTACGCAGAAAAAGTCCAATTTGATCTTGGATATTTATTGTTATCATTATTATTATTTGGTCGACACGTACACTTCCACGAAATTAAGTTTCAGATATTAGGTTGAGATAATAAGATTTGAATAATTCATTTTTATAAGTTTTAAATTAGAATCTCAATGTTTAATCGTTTTGCATCCTCTTGGACACAAGAAATTTCACTCTGCATCTTGGCTATAGTTTCCAAGCACTGCTCATATAAGAAGCTGCAATATCTTTCTTTTCTTTCAGCTTAACAAGAGCTTCTAACTTCACTTTCAGCTCTTTCAGTTTGCATGTTTCCAATTTCCTCAACAAGTGAGATCTTACTTTCTAATGCAGATGTCATATCTAGATACCGCTTGTGCCTTGGAAGACCAGCCTCTATTTCAGAAAGCTCTATCTTAAGATTTCGAGCTTCAATTTCTGCTTTAAAAGCCCCCTCATTAAGCCCTTTTGCATCCTCTGGGTATTGGGAAATAGTAATATTTTCCAGGCTGGATATGCTTCCTTCAATATTTTGATTTCAATTTCAACTTTGTTGGCTCCTAGGATCAAATAGCAATTTAATAGTGGAATAGCAGTTGCAAAATTGTGATAATACCACAACTTGCACAGCTATTGAAGGAAATGCAGTTCAGAAATTCATTTACAGTCAAAATGATGTGTAACGATCGTAAAATAATGACTTACAGAAATAGCAGCATAACAGACCTTATGCGTATTATCGGTTCAATATCTCGTATTAAATTCAAGAAAAAAAATTTTCAACACTGCTAGATAAAGCAATAGGCCTACAAAAGTAAAAATAAAAGCAAAAGCAAAAAATAAAACTCAGAATCTCATGTCCTTAGTATCAAAATCAATCTAAAAACAAGTTAAAAAACAGACAAATTATTTATCAACCATTAAATCGGTAATTCGATAGCAACCCTAGCTCAATCCGTAAATTATCCAAATTCAAATCACCTCAAGTTCTCAATCAACATTCAAGATCCAAAGAGTTAATGAGAAAAAGTAAATTACCTTTTTATTATGCAAATTTTGTAAAATGATGTCTATCTTTGTGAAGGTTTGAGGAGAGAACAAATGAGGTATTCTGTAGGCCCACAGGCAAGTTGATAATGCATAAAGGATGCAGAGAAAATGAGAGATGAAAAAAAAAAGGAGCAGAGAAAAAGATTCTCGAGGGCCAAGCTCCAGAAACATGAAGAAGACAAACAAAAGAAAGCGAGATGGGTGCCTGGGTCTACTGGGATTAGGCAAAATTGGGGGATATTGGGGCACGTGTGTGGATGGGGAATTGGGTGGGGTGGGACCATTGAGGGATGGGGGATGAATTTTTTATTTAATTTTGTAATTAATTTGAAATTTTTTAGATAAAATTTAATTGTAGGTTTTGAAAATTTATAATTAAAAAGTAAGGGATTAATAATTTAATATAATATATAGAGATTTTAGATGAAAAAATTTGATAGATTTTTTGTATAAGTTAGATGAAAAATAATTAAAATTAAATATTATATTTTAATTTTGTTATATATTAATTTATGATTTTGTATTTGAAATTTAATAATTCTTTTTGTTGTTTTGGTATTTATATTGTTGTTAATTTTTTTGATATTAGATTAATTCTTATTATTTTTATGTAATTATTGAAGATTTTATTTATGATATAATTATTGAAAGTAATTTGTGATAAAAAAATTTATATCAATTAGTGTATCAAAAAGATTAAATTACTTAATAAATTTAGCGTTTTATGATCTATTATTCTTATTAAAATTAAAAACTAAAAAATAAAAAATATAAGTTTCAAAATTTTTAATTTTTGAATTTTTTAGATAAAATCTAATTAGAGGAATTGAAGATTTTATAATTAAAAAATTAAGGGATCAATAATTTAATATGATATATATATATTGATAGATTTTAGATGAAAAATTTTGATAAATTTTTTTGTATAAGTTAGATGAAAATTAATTAAAATTAAATATTATTATTTGGTTGTGTTATATATTAATTTATAATTTTGTATATGAATTTTAATATTTTTTTTGTTGTTTTGATATTTATATTGTTGTCAATTCTTTTGACATTAGATTAATTCTTGTTATTTTTGTGTAATTATTGAAGATTGTATTTATTATATAATTATTGAAAGTTATTTGTGATAAAAAAATTTATATCAATTAGTGTATAAAAAAGATTAAGTTATTTAATAATATTCTTAAGATTAAAAACTTAAAATTAAAAAATTTAGTGTAAATTCAATTTTTAATGATGTAATAAGTAATACTAATATTTCTAAATATAAGTTTATTTTGCTTTTATACAAAATAGCAAGTATGCTACCACGTGAAGAGTTTCCAAGTAAAAGAGTAGAGGGCGCGTTAAGTGATGATATAGGTTGGCATTTTAGAACACTTGTACCAAATACAAGAGGAAATGTTTCATGTAAACTTTGTGATAAAGTTGTAAAATGAGAAATAATACGTTTCAAGGAATACATTGCTGATAAAACTGGTAATGTTGCACTATGCTCCAACATTACTGGTATATTATGTTTTTATAATTCTTTTGAAAATATTATTGTTGATTTCTCAATAAAAATTATAAAATTACATAAGTATGTGCAACTAATTTTCTCCCTTTTTTAACTATATTATTAATAGGTATAGTAAGAGAAAGTATGATAAACTTTTTCAAGAAAGTAAATAGAAAAAAGCTAACAACAAAAGTGAAAAAATGAATTTTTATCACAATTAAGAGGGAAAAATGATTATGAAAGATTTGTTGGTGAAGATATCGTTACTAGACAAGCAGTGCAAGATAGTATCCAATCACAACATGAGTGGCACAGAAGACAAGAATTCAGACAAAGAACTAGTGGTTGGAGTAACATATGTGAAGAGGACGAAGCTTTTATGGCTCAGTTGCTGAATATTTTGAAGAAAGAATAAGGAAATCAACTCCAAATGAGTCTGAATTTTCATTAAGGGGAGCTATACTGAATTGATTAGAAGTAAGAGTTCAAGGCAACCAAAAGTAAGTGATTCATTTATAAAGACATTAAGAAGAAAGCTGGGTAAATCAATAAAAATTTTTTATATATGATCGATTTCCGTTTCAATTAGCAAATTCTCCATGGTTGCATAATTTGATTTTTGTGGGTAGCAAAAGTTGGCCAACATGTAAAACTTCCAACACGTTATGAGATCTCAGATGTGTATTTAGAGTCTGAGTATCAACAAGTTCATGAATGGGTTAATGGATTAAAAACTCATTGGAATGAATTGGGTGTCACTTTGATATGTGATAGTTGGATCAATAGTTTGAATCAAATGCATATCGTTAATTTCCTTGTTTACTGTAGTAAAGGGACCATTTTTTGGAAATCTGTAGATATCTCAAATGTTCATAATAAAGATACAAACTTTTACCGTAGATTATTAGATGAAGTTATGAAAGAAATTGGGAAAAAAAACATTGTTCAAATAGTCACTGATAATGAGGTAGCACTTAAGGCCACAGGAAAAAGACTAATGGAGAAGAGAAAATATTTGTATTAGATAGCATATTCAGCTCATTATTTGGACTTGTGCCTTGAAGATATTGGCAAGAAAAAAAATAGGCAAATGTTTTGGATGATGCAAAAAAGTGACTTGTTTTATATACAATCACATTTGGACTGTTAATTTGATGAAGAAATATACAAAAAGGAAGCAAATACTTTGTCCTGGTCTTACCTGATTTGCCACTCATTTTATACAGTTTAGAAAAAATAATGAGGCAAAAGCAAGGTTTGATAGAGATGTTCAATTCAAAGGTTAGTACTTAGTAATTAGTACAACTATTTAAATCTAGCATCTTTTTATGATATCATTGTTTAAAATATTAATTTAAAATATATTACTCTAAAAATTTATTGATAAATATATATGAATTTAAAGAATCAAAATAGGGACAACAAAAATCAGGACCTGTTTATGAAGCCAAAAAAATTATTTTAGGAAAAGATTTTTTGAAAAAGCAAGTGATATAATAAAAGTTTATGAGCCTTTGATAAAAGTGTTATGCTTTATGGATAGTGATGAAAAACTAACAATAGGCTTTATTTACGAGATTGTGAATAGAGTTAAACAAGTAATTCAGCAAAATTATTGTTATTTTGCTGAATATGAAAAGATTATTGACAATAGATGGAGTTTTATGCACTCTAACTTACGTTCAGCTAGTAAGTAAACAAAGAATATAGATGGTATTTAAAAAAATATTTATTTGTTATACTTGAATTGCTTATATATTTATTTTTTATTACTTTAATATAATATTGTTATGAATTATGTTTAGGTTACTATTTAAATCCACAATTTCAATTTGGAGTGGAACATTCTGCAAATATATTTAAAGAAACATTAGAAGGTATAAAAACAGTTATTGAAAGGTTAGAACCTTTGATAGATACTCAAATCAGAATGATTAATCAAGTTAGTATTTAATACTATTTTATAACTTTAATATTTATTTTATGTATTAAAAAATGAATTATTTTTTATTTATTC
This sequence comes from Durio zibethinus, assembly GCF_002303985.1. Next base: position 7,092,898 of record NW_019167849.1, on the reverse strand, counting down.
ATTTATTATTATATTTTCAATCGATGTAGTTGTTAATATTTCGAGATAAGCATGGAATATTTAGTACTCCACAGGCACAAAGAGCTTGGAAGCAAATGAATCTACGTAAATAGTAAATTAAATAATTATAATTTATTTATATTATTTAATTGTATAGCACATTCAAATTTAATTTAAATAATTTTATACAGCTAAGTGGTGGATGATATATGGCACTTGTGTTCTTGAAATTACAAAAACTAGCAATCAAGTGCTTAGTGAAATAACATCTGCATCAAATTGTGAACGTAATTGGAGCACATTTGGCTATATTCACACCAAAGCAAGAAACAAATTGAAGTTTGAAAGACTTTTGAAACTTGTATATACCTATTACAATATGAGATTGAGGATGAGACATTAGAAAAGAATGAGCATTGATGAGATAAATAATAGTTTTAATCTTATTAGCCTTGACCATATTTTTGAAGATGATGATCCATTAACAAAATGGTTACAAGAGAAAGAAAATCCTTTGTTAGATGGTCAAAACTCTGATTGGTTGCCTGCAGATAATTCTGATAATGAAATGAATGCTAAACAATCACGCCAATCTCAAGAAAGGAATGCGTCTCATTTAAGTTCAAGTCCAACACCAAGTCAGAGTGATGATGGTAGGGGTTTAAGTCGAGATGATGATAATGATGATGGTAATGGTGATGGTGATGGTGTGAATTTTGATGATAATATGGATGCAAATCAACCTTACAGCCCATTTGGAGGAGAATTTGGGCTTGCTACTACTGGTGGACTTTTCATTGATATGGCAGAATACGGAGCAAATCTATTTGCTAAATCTAGTGAGAGTCAAAGTGTACGTATAGCTTGATCAAAAGGAAAAATCAAGAAGCACCACTATGATATTTGTAGAGGTTCTTCATCTTTAGGTGGGAGACCAAATTCTAGTAACTTTGAGTATAGTGAATCATCTGCTAATACTCAATGACGTTACTAGCTACTGGAACAACCTAATTTTCGATCTCCTCATGGTTATCCACCTCCATATAGTTATTATCCACTTCAAATGTATCATCACCTATTCAAATATATCCTCCACCTCAAATGTATCATTTACCACAAATGTATCCCTACAAAAAATGTATCATCATCAAATATATCTTCCACCTCAAATGTATCAAGAACAAAGGCCACAACTTGGCTCTCAAAGTGAAGATAGAGAATTTGATCCTTCTCATCATTCTACCATGTGGTAAAATTTAAAATATATATCAATAATTGTAATTGATGGAGTTTGAAATTATTATATTTTTAAGTTTGTAATTTTATTAAATATAGATACTTGATATTTAACATATTATGTTTTGTTAATATTTGATTTGTCTAGAATTAATATTGAATATGAACTTGACCAAGAAAAATTGTGGATAAACCAAATATGAATGCTTTATTATAATCTAAATAAAATTGAGAATAATTTTTTTAAAAAATAAAAAACATAATGTCATAAATTATTTTTAAAATCATTGAACAAAAATTTTTATAATTATAATTATTACATTTTATAATAAATTATGTAAAAAAAAAATTCACTATCGTAATGATCACAATGATCATAATATTTTTCGTTATATCTAAAAATATGATAAATATAATATAATAAAAAATGTGACCGTCACAGCTATTTAAATTTCTTGTTGACTCCTTCGACGAGATTCCCAACATCCTTTTGCGCTTCATTTTCCCTTCAGGCTGCGTAACTTTTTAAAACTCTGTTACACTACAGAATGATAACTTCCTTTGCAGCTCGAATCTCGGGCAACAGTTTTCTTCAAAATTTGCACTTCAATTTCGGCTCTACCTGCACGCTTATACTCGGAAAGAGCTGGGGCCTTCGGATTTTGATTCTCAATTGATAACTGAGAAAACCAACTTTGCTCAGTTTCCTCTGCTTCACCACTATTCCCCTTTCAGTCTAGGAATAAAACGAAAGAAAAGAAAATTTAGAGACGAAAAAAAAAAATGAAGAATAACGGAAAAGCTATCGGTGTTAGCATAAAAAACAATAAAACCAATCTCAAGTTAGTTAAATGTTAGTTAAGAAACATAAGGGGCAAATTTAATTCGGCTAAGATATTTTTTTTAAATTTATTAAAAAAAAAGGCCTCAAATCTCTTGGACTTTGTTAGATTTTAGATCTACATCTCATCCGGAAAACTAAAATTTAGATTCGGTGATAAGCCCACATGGAACAAACCCAATTCTCTTCTCTTCGTTCGCCAAATTGCAAACACCAACACATTTTCCCTTTCTCCTTTCACCATAACCAAAAACCATGGCCTCCCCAACACTGCTGATCCCAACTTTCAAACTCAAACCCTTCATTTCCATCAAGGCCAAAGCCACCTCCGCCGCTCAAACAACATCTCTGCCATCACAACAGCAACCGTTACGGCGCCACTTCTTGTCTCATGCTTCCGCCACCACCACCACAACTCTGTCCCTTGCAGGGCTCCCGCCAGTGACACCAGCATTTGCTGCCTCGGATGAGGAGTACGTGAAAGAGGCTGCAGATGTCATCAACAAAGTAAGAAGCACCGTCAATATGGACAAGAACAACCCTAATGTTGCTTCTGCTGTGGCTGAACTTAGAGAGATGTCAAATTCTTGGGTGGCTAAGTATAGAAGAGAGAAAGCTTTTCTCGGTAGAGTTTCTTTCCGTGACATTTACTCAGCATTGAACGCGGTTTCTGGGCATTATATAAGCTTCAGACCAACTACTCCTATCCTAGCAAAGAGAAAGGCTAGGATTCTTGAAGTGATGTGCGAGGAAGATAGACACATTAGTGATGCTGGTCTGGACTCTTCAAGGAAGCCGGATTTTTTTTCTTAAACTTCGAGATTTAACTGCTGAAATGATTTTTGAATTATCGAGTTTGAGATTGTAAATTGAGATTCAATTTATGAATTATAGACATCTAATTTTATTCAACTTAATTTTAGTATGTTTGATGTTTATGTATTAATTCATGCTAAAATATGTGTTCCAATGAAATGAATTAAATTTTGATTCGAATTCTTTTTTTTAATTATTTTTAAATGGATTTGAACTTAATTATTTTTTAATATTAAATCAATTTTGAACTAAGATCGAAGGTTTAATTTAAGAAGTTCTAATCTGATAAAGACCTAGAATCCATCTTAAAAGCCCAAAAATCAATAAAACTCAAATTTTAATTTTAAATCTAATTTCATTTTTATTTTTATTAAGTAAAAATTGAAAATCAAAAAATAAAAAAACAAAACAACAAAAAAGGCTAGAAGACATAATGGAGGGCCGACAGCCACTGTATCAGGTGGCAGCCTGTCATAACGGGCCAAAATTCTCAGTCCTTCGACTGGGGGTGTCGGGCCTTTTATTAAGCCTAAAGCCCACTTGGGTTCTGAGTTTTGCGCAAGATTTGTTAGAACAAAGCTGTATGGACCACTGTGAGCAACAAGCGGAAAAAGTGGTCCAACTCCAAAGTCCATTGACAACACTGTAGGACACTGGGAGCAGAAAACATTGATGACAGTCACATTAGACCTCCAGTACCAAATTTATTAGCTCCTCTGTCAGCTTATACTCTATAACAGTACCTACTAGTATAAAAGAACTTCTCCCAAAACCTTCACAACATTCATTTATTGTCATATCTATGCCGATCAAACTCCTAAGTCAGGATTCACGTAAAAAGAAGCACTTGAATTCAGTATAATTCTTGCCAACTTTGATCAACCTGCTTCTTCTATTATACCACCTTTGACCCTCCGTGAGTAGTCTCTCCCTCCCTTGCACCCTCTTTCATGTGACCTTTCTTATCGCGCACTATCATCCACATTCTTGTCTGTGATTTGCTTCAATAACATTCTCTTCTCGCCACCCTCCAAGGAATCAAATAGATGCTTAATAGCGGAATGACGGCCGTAAAATTACGGTAACACCACCACCCGTCACCGTTATTGGAGAAAATGCGATTGAGAAATTTATTCATAGTCAAAACGATCGTAAAAATGACGTAACGAGAAATAGTGACAATAACGAACTGTTATTATCGTTATTCCCATTTTTCTACTCATAGATCCATAGTTCATGTTGTAAGAAAAAAATAAGATTTTGACACTGCCATAATAAAGCAATAAGCTTGCAAAAGTAAAAGTAAAGCAAAAGCAAAAAATAAAACTCAGAACCTCAAATCTTCACTATCAAAATCAATCTAAAAACAAGATAGAAAATAGGTAAATTATTTATCAACCATTCAAACGACACTTCGATAGCAATCCTAGCTCAATCCGTAAATTACCCAAATTCAAATAAGCCATAAGTTCTCAATCCACAATCAAGATCAAAGAAGGTAAAAGGGGAAAGTTAAATTATCTTTTTTTTGGGCAAAATTTTTGTAAAATGATGTTTGTCTTTTGTGAGAGTTTGAGAGAAATAAATGAGGTATTCTGTAGGCTTTAAGGCAAGTGATAGTGATGAGGAGATACGAAAGAAAGTGAGAGATGAAAAAAAAAAAAGAGAGAAGAAGAAGATTCTTAAGAAGGCTAGACTCTAGAAGCATGAAAAAGACGAATAGCAGAGAGCGAGCTCGGTGTTGGGTCTGTTGGGATTAGGCAAAATTGAGGGATATTTAGGGCATATGGGTGTATGGGGGATTGTGTGGGGTGGGATGGAGTGGGGGGTGAAGGGGATGAATTTTTTATTTAATTTTATAATTAATTTTTAAAATTTTTTTAGATAAAATTTAATTAGAGGTTTTGAAAATTTACAATTAAAAAAATTAAGGGATTAATAATGTAATATAATATATATGGAGAGATTTTAGATGAAAAATTTTGATAAATTTTTTTGTATAAGTTAAATGAAAAATAATTAAAATTAAATATTATATTTTAATTTTGTTATATATTAATTTATGATTTTGTATTTGAAATTTAATAATTTTTTTTTGTTGTTTTGGTATTTATGTTGTTGTCAATTTTTTTTTGATATTAGATTAATTCTTATTATTTTTGTGAATTATTGAATATTCTATTTATTATATAATTATTGAAAGTAATTTGTGATAAAAAAATTTATATCAATTAGTGTATCAAAAAGATCAAATTACTTAATAAATTTAACGTTTTATGATCTATTACTCTTATTAAGATTAAAAACTAAAAATTAAAAAATATAAGTTTAAAAATTTAATAAAAAATATGTTCCAAAATTTTTAATTTTTAAAATTTTTTTAGATAAAATCTAATTAGAGAGATTGAAGATTTATAATTAAAAAAATTAAGGAATTAATAATTTAATATAATATATATAGATTTTAGATGAAAAATTTTGATAAATTTTTTTGTATAAGTTAGATGAAAATTAATTAAAATTAAATATTATATTTGATTGTGTTATATATTAATTTATAATTTTGTATCTGAAATTTAATATTTTTTTTGTTGTTTTGGTATTTATATTGTTATCAATTCTTTTGATTTTAGATTAATTCTTATTATTTTTGTGTAATTATTGAAGATTGTATTTTATTATATAATTATTGAAAGTTATTTGTGATGAAAAAAATTATATCAATTAGTGTATCAAAAAGATTAAGTTACTTAATAAAGTTAGTGTTTTATGATCTATTACTCTTAAGATTAAAAACTAAAAATTATTAATTAAAATTAAATATTATATTTTGATTGTGTTATATATTAATTTATAATTTTGTATCTGAAATTTAATAATTTTTTTGTTGTTTTGGTATTTATATTGTTATCAATTCTTTTGATATTAGATTAATACTTATTATTTTTGTTTAATTATTGAAGATTATATTTATTATATAATTACTGAAAGTTATTTGTGATAAAAAAAATTATATCAATTAGTGTATCAAAAAGATTAAGTTACTTAATAAAGTTAGTGTTTTATGATCTATTACTCTTAAGATTAAAAACTAAAAATTAAAAAAATTAAGGTAAATTCAATTTTTAATGATGTAATAAGTAATATTAATATTTTTAAATATAAGTTTATTTTATTTTTATACAAAATAGCAAGTATGTCATTGCGTGAAGAGTTTCTGAGTAAAAGAGTAGAGAGCGCGCCAAATGATAAGTTGGCATTTTGGAACACTTGTGCAAAATACAAAAGGAAATGTTTCATGTAAACTTTGTGGTAAAGTTATAAAAAGAGGAATAACATGTTTCAAGGAACACATTGCTCATAAAACTGACAATGTTGCACTATGCCCCAACGTTACTGGTATGTTATGTTTTTATAATTCCTTTAAAAATATTATTGTTAATTTCTCAATAAAAATTATAAAATTACATAAGCATGTGCAATTAATTTTCTCCATTTTTAACTATATTATTAATAAGTATAATAAAAGAAAGTATGATGAAACTACTCCAAGAAAGCAAATAAAAAAAAGCTGACAACAAAAAGAGAAAAAATAAATTTTATCACAATTAAGATAGAAAATGATTATGAAGGATTTATTGATAAAGACATTGCTACTAGACAAGCCATGCGAGATAGTATCCAATTACAGCATGAGTGGCACAAAAGACAAGAATTCGACAAAGAACTAGTGGTTGAAGTAACATATATGAAGAGGGATGAAGCTTTCATGACTTAGTTGCTGAATATTTTGAAGAAAGAACAAAGAAATCAACTCTAAATGAGTCTGAATTTTCATTAAAAGAAGCTATACTTAATTGGTTAAAAGTAAGAGTTCAAGGCAACCAAAAGTAAGTGATTCATTTTTAAAGACATTAAGAAGAAAGATGGGTAAATCAATATCAAAATTTTTGATATATGATCAATTTCTTTTTCAGTTAGCAAATTCTCTATGGTTGCATAATTTGATTTCTGTGGCAGCAGAAATTAGTCAACATATAAAACTTCCAACACTTTATGAGGTCTTAGATGTGTATTTAGAGTCTGAGTATCAACAAGTTCATTAATAGATTAATGGATTAAAAGCTCATTGGAATGAATTGGGTGTCACTTTAATGTGTGATGGTTGGACCAATAGTTTGAATCAAATACATATCATTAATTTCCTTATTTACTATAGTAAAGGGATCATTTTTTGGAAATCTGTAGATATCTCACGTGTTCGTAGTAAAGATGCAAACTTTTACTACAAATTATTAGATGAAGCTATGAAAGAAATTAGGAAAAAATACATTGTTAAAATAATCACTAATAATGAGGCAACACTTAAAGCTGTAGAAAAAAGACTAATGGAGAAGAGAAAACATTTGTATTGGACAGCATGTTCAGCTCATTGTTTGGACTTGTGCCTTGAAGATATTGGCAAAAAAAAAATGTGGCAAAGGTTTTGGATGATGCAAAAAAATGACTTGTTTTATATACAATCACATTTGGACATTAAATTTGATGAAGAAATATACACAAGGGAAGCAAATACTTCATCCTGGACTTACCCGATTTTCCATTCATTTCATACAGTTAGAAGAAATAATAAGGCAAAAGCAAGGTTTGAGAGAGATGTTCAATTCAAAGGTTTTTACTTAGTAATTAGTATAACTATTTAAATCTAGCATATTTTTATGATATCATTGTTTAGAATATTAATTTAAAATATCTTACTTTAAAAATTTATTAATAAATATATAAGAATTTAAAGAATCAAAATGGAGACAACAAAAATCAAGACTTGCATATGAAGCCAAAAAAATCATTTTGAGAAAAGATTTTTGGAAGAAAACAAGCGATATAATAAAAGTTTATGAGCATTTGGTAAAAGTGTTGCGCTTGTGGATGGTAATGAAAAATCGACAATGGGTTTTATTTACGAGGTTGTGGATAGAGTTAAACAAGCAATTTAGCAAAATTGTCATTATTCTGCTGAATACGAAAATATTATTGATAATAGATGTAGTTTCATGCACTCTGACTTGCATTCAACTAGTAAGTAAACCAAGAATATAGATGGTATTTAAAAAATATGTTTATTTTTATACTTAAATTACTTATGTATTTATTTTTTATTACTTTAATATAATATTGTTATGAATTATGTTTAGATTACTATCTAAATCCATAATTTCAATTTAGAGTGGAACATTCTACAAATGTATTTAAAGAAACATTAGAGGGTATAAAAGTAGTTATTGAAAGATTAAAACATTTGAAAGATACTTAAATCAGAATGATTAATCAGGTTAATATTAATACTATTTTATAACCTTAACATTTATTTTATGTATTAAAAATTGAATTATTTTTTATTTATTCATTTATTATTGTATTTTCAATCGATGTAGTTGTTATTATTTCGAGACAAGTATGAAACATTTGGTACTTCATAGGCACAAAAAGTTGGAAGCAAATGAATCTAAGTAAATAGTAAATTAAATAATTATTATTTATTTATATTATTTAATTGTAAAGCACATTCAAATTTAATTTAAATAATTTTGTACAGCTGAGTGGTGGATGATATATGGCACTTGTGTTCCTGAATTATAAAAACTAGCAATCAAAATGCTTAGTTAAACAACATCTGGATTAAATTGTGAACATAATTAGAGCATATTTAGCTATATTTATACCAAAGCAAGAAACAGATTGAAGTTTGAAAGACTTCAAAAACTTGTATATACCTATTACAATATGAGGCTGAGAATGAGAAATAAAAAAAGAATGAGCATTGATGAGATAAATAATAGTTTTAATCCTGTTAGCCTTAACCATATTTTTGAAGACGATGATTCATTAACAGAATGACTGTAAGAGAAAGAAAATCCTTTATTAGATGGTCAAAACTCTGATTGGTTGCCTGCAGATAATTCTAATAATGAAATAAACGTTGAACAATCATGCCAATCTTAATAAAGGAATGTGTCTCATTCAAGTTCAAGTCTAACACCAAATCAGAGTGATGATGGTGGAGGTTTAAGTCTAAATGATGATGATAGTGATGGTGCGAATTTTGATGATAATATGGATGCAAATCGATATTACAGCTCACTTAGAGGAGAATTTGGACTTACTGTTATTGGTGGACTTTTCATTAATATAGAAGAATATGAAGTAAATCTATTTGCTGAATCTAGTGAAGGTTAAAGTGCACGTATAGCTTGATCAAAAGAAAAAGCCAAGAAGCACCACTATGATATTTCTAGAAGTTCTTCATCTTCAGGTGGGAGACCAAATTCTAGTAACTTTGAGTATAGTGAATCATCTGCTAGTACTCAAAGACGTTACTATCCACTAGAACAACCTAATTTTCAACCTCCTTATGGTTATCCACCTCTATATGGTTATTATCCACCTCAAATGTATCAAGAACAAAAGCCACAGGATGAGGATGGAGTCAACTTGGCTCTCAAAGTGAAGATAGAGAATTTGATCCTCTTCATCATTTTACTATGTGGTAAAATTTGAAATATATATCCAACAATTGTAGTTGATGAAATTTGAAATTATTATATTTTTAAGTTTGTAATTTTATTAAATATAAATGTTTGGTATTTAACATATTATGTTTTGTTAATATTTTGATTTGTCTAAAATTAATATCAAATATGAACTTGGCCAAGAAAAATTTTGTGGATAAACCAAATATGAATGCTTTATTATAATCTAAATACAATTGTGAATAATTTTTTTAGAAAATAAAAAATATAGTGTTATAAACTATTTTTAAAATAATTAAATAAGAGTTTTTATAATTATAATTATTACATTTTATAATAAGTTGTACAAAAAAAAAAAAATTCACGACCGTAATGATTACAATGAATACAATTATCTCCGTTATATCTAAAAACACAATAAATGTAATGCGACCGAAAACATAACCGCGACCGTTATTTAAATCCTTGCCACCCCCTTTAAATATGTTCAGCCACTTCATTATTTTGCTCACCCCTTCCACCGCATTCACTTATCCTTTTCTACTATTCAAGCTAGGTGAGAAGAGGACCAACAATAATAAAGTTGAAGCCATGAAGAAGCCGTCTGTTCTTGTTGCTGCAATCGTCATTATTCTCTTCTGTGTTCCCTTTTCGCATCTGCAATGCAAGTAAGGCGGCTGCGAACACGTACGTATAATTCTCTCCAAAATTTTCTTGATTCTACGAATTACAAACACAAATGAAACACTTTCTCTAATTATTTCTCATCATTGGAATTTTGTATTGTGAAATATTGTACAGATCATAGCTAGCACCACGACTCTCAGCCAAGCCCAACAGAAGGGATGGTCACAGAACCCAATTCATACTGGAAAAGAAGGCCAATGTTGAAAAGAAAGGGAGCAGATGCGTTACAGATTGCATGATCAAGCTTGCCTGACTGCTCACATGCATGTGGTTCCTGCACACCCTGTAGACTAGTTATGATAAGCTTTGTGTGCGCATCGCTGGAAGGAGCTGAAACATGTCTTATGGCTTACAAGTGCATGTGCAACAAGTAGTCTTATCCAGTTCCATGAAATTACTTAGATCATCTGTTCCCCTTTTTTTTTTTTTTTGTATCATAGATTTAGGTTGCTCATCTTCTTTTTAGCTGACCTTGTCCAATTTTACCTTGTAATGTAGGATTGGCATCCCTTTTGTAATCAATAGAGTTTATTTATAAACAGCCCTCTTTACAATATATTTACTGTGAGTCGTGAAATTAGAATGTGTTTTCTTTTGTCCTTAACAATAAAAGCTTCAAAAATTTATCAGGTTAGAGAATTGAATTTTTAGTTTGAACGATCAGGAATATTTAAATTTTAATAACTTCAAATTTTTAAAAAAAAAAACCAAAAATTTAGGCTACATTTGGTAAAAAAAGCATTGTAAGCATGACATTTTCAAGAAGTGGATGCTGATAAAGGTTATCACTTCGCTTGCATTCTATCAATCTCTCAAAACTTTTGAGCAAGAAGCAATTTTTTCTCTACTTTCCAGATTCATTGCTTAATTTATTAGTATAAGAATAATTAAAGTTTGATATTCTAACTTAAGTTATTTGTTTTAAAAAATATATAAAAGATTTGGATCTTTGTCAGTATCTGCCCCGATCAATTGAATGGGCCGCATAATATAGTAAAGCAATGAGCCCATGCTGCCGCCTTCTTAGTTTATTCTTTGTATCTTTTTCTTCTACATAACAGAGTTGGGACTTAAACCTTTTGATAGAGAACACGAACTTGAGGAAGACCCGTTAAAGGAGTAAGAGAGTAAGACACGATAACCGAAAAAGATCGTAAAGGTTAACCTCTTTACATACGAATCCCTTGTTCTCTTGTCGTTTTATAGGATCGTACTAGAGCTAGTTTCTGATATCGATTATAGGCTTTTTTTTGTAGCTACTCTTTTGTAAGTTGAGGAAGCCATGGATATCATTTACTCCTTGTATATTTATGTTTTTTTGTTGATACAATAACCTAAAATATAATATGATTATATCATACAAATATAATAAAAAATAATATAATTTAAAATTTGCGTATTCAGCATTAAAAAATATATTAATTTCCACTTCTATATTAGCGTTGTGCCAAAAAAAAGAAAGAAAGAAAGAAAGAAAGAAACAGAAAATTTTTTTTAAAAAAATGGCATCAAACCATGATGCTTTGATTTAGTTGTTGAGCTTTTATTACCTAGTTCTATTTCCCAGAATGATAAATATAGTTTGACTTGGAAATCATCAATAATTTAAATACAAATTTTGGACTATACATGTAACGTGTTCTTAAAAATTTTAGGCTAATAATAAAAGTAAATTCTGTCATTAAACTCGCACAATTTTCATTTTAATCATTAAATTGCAATTTATTCCAAATAGGCATTAAGTTTGTGGGCTATATCAAATTTAATCATCTTAATAGATTTTACTCAACAAAACCTTTGAAAAATAACGTGATATCACATAAGCTACTACATAAAATGCCACAAGGATTGTTTGCCAGGAAGTAATATGATGAAAGAAAAAAAAAAGGAAATAAATATATATATATGAATTTTGATTGATGTGGTAGTATATGTGTAGCTACATCACTTTTGATCACTTAGTTGATTAAAATTTGTTCGGGTTATTTAACAAGGGATTAGGTTTAATATAATTAATAAATTTCAATAAGATATTTAAAATAAATTAAAATTTGATTGTCAAAATAAAAATTATTTAAAAAATGTATTGACCATTCCTATAATTCACTCCTAGTAATAATTCTATTTAGATTCAATTTTCCGTGGCCCGTTGATACGTACGCCTATTAGGCACAGGTTTCCTAATCCAACAATCCGAGTATGCATGGTCTGTCGATGCTGATGTCCCAAAGGTTGATCATTCAGCATTGATGTGGTCCGTGGAGGCCTGCCCCAGGCTGAATGTGCTAAGTTAGGCAAGGCTAGAGTCTAGGATACCCGAGGCCGAGAGACAGAAACAATTGTAAAAAAAATGTACAACCGAGCCGAATGCTACGACGAAGGCAAGTAATCAGGGAACTGAGTGGCTTCAATTGCAATACCGGGCAGAGAGAGACAAAAACAACAAAGACTACTTCCCAACTTCCCCACCAGGCCCCAACGAACCAAATATTGTTTCGACGCAAATGCTATCTGAAAAACGACATGCTGCCGTTGTTCACATTCTCTATCCGTTTTTCTTCCTCCTCCTTTCTCAACCAGTTCTGGCTCCACCCTTTTGCCCAACCGAAAGAATCAAAAACAATTTTCCCAACACATGCAATAACAGGTAGAGAAAGCGGTTCAAGGTAAAAGTTTTACTCTTTCTTTATTCTTTATGCGTGCGTTCGTGGGTTTGTGAGTTTTGCCGTGCGTGTAGATGTTTTGCAGAGAAGAGACATATTCAATTACCTTTTACGACTTTTTCTCTTTTCATTTCTTTCTTTTTCGTTACAACATTTCTAGGATTTATTCCTTTGGGATGCAAAAAAGCTTTTATACAGTAAAGTTATGCAAAAAGTGACCTTCGATTGCGCTCTTAATGTTTTGCTCTCAACAAAAATGCTTACTTCTTTCCATTTTCTGGGTATCTTTGCATTTGTGTCATTATTCTATTCCTTGACTCTCTCTCTCTTTCACAGAGATGGAATGATGAGGGGTTGAATAATGAGAAAGGAATGGGATGGAGCATGAGTTTACTGCAATCATTTGTTACCCATTTATTCAATCCTTGATGGATCTTTTTTCTTTTATTTTTTATTTGCTCTTCCTTTTGCTTTCGGTTAAAAAGAATGCAAGAATCAAATCTTGTATTTTTGGTCCCCTCATGAGATTAAGAAAGCGTCGACAATGCTTTCCTCCTTGCTCTTCTCTTCACAGAGTAATCCCCTCCCCCCCCTGTCTCTCTCTAATTTTGATCAATGTTGCCTTTGCAGGGCTATTAGTGGAACGTTGCCTGTTAGGTTAATCTGTGTTTGTTATTAATCTTTTATAAAATGTAATATTTCAACTGAATCAACTGACCCTGATGATATTTAATAATGTCTGCTTCTCTGCCTAAAAGTTTATTTCTTTCTTTTCTTCTGTGCTTGCCTCTGGGCAAGTCTCATTACATTTTTTTTAAGAGCTTAATTATCTTTAAAGCAATCTATGTACAGGCACAATGTACAACGATTAGCATCCAAAAAATTGAACCTTCAACCATGTGAAAGGAGTTGATGGATTTTTCAGCCCAGCATTCTCTGTCAGATCAATGGCACTTTTATTCTATGCAGCTATTTGGTACTGAATAGTGCGCTGAAAATTCAAATGTAGGTTGATGAGGATGAAGTTTACTGGAGACAAAAGAAGGGCGATGAAGAGTTGGAATGGACACACAGTTCCACTCACGTAATATCACAGTTGGCTCAATGTTTTAGTGAGTAGATTTTCCTGATAATTTTTTTTCAGCATTCCTATCTTGGCTAAATCAATTTTTTCAGCGTTCCTGATAATTGTCTTTGTATGTTTATCTTGTAACTGTGTGCTTGTTCAGGTGCTATTCATTGTTTATCGAAATGAACATTATGACATAGCATACCTTGCCAAACAGAGGGAAAACAATTGTAACTAGTTGGAATTGTTTAATCTTCCAAGACTACATGAGCTGCCTTGAGATCTTCATCATTCACATTGATGTCTCATGGAGATTGATGGAATAGCCTTTAGACTGACAGATCATTGGCAGTTCAAAAAAACTGAAAGCTAAAAAAATGTCTTAGGCGTGGATCACAACATAACCTATTGCTAATGGCAGATTTGGTTTCCTAGAAATGTATCCTGTCTTCTTAGCTTCCTTTATTAGGATTAAATCTTTATAGGTTTATTGTACTCTTCTTCTCCTTTCCTCCATCTCAAATCTCAACATGTTCAGCATAGAGAAATTAAGCAGAGGAAAACTACTCTAAATGTGTAACATGCGATGTTTAAGGCTGTGTCAACCATTTCAACATTGAAATGCACATTGATTAGCAGATCATTCTATTTACAACTTGCCCTCTAATATCTCTGATCAGTCTTTTATGATTGTAGCTAATGCTATGGTAGGATCGCGATCATGGATAGGAGGGCTCTTTAATCGCTTCAGCAATAGACGTAATGAGAAATTTCTTGACTACCCTTTGACTCCTATTCAGGTAAGGGAGAATATTATTTAAAATATTACGACTGATTGTGATAATGCATATGTTTTAAACTTTTTTATACGTTACTTTATTTTTCATTACAAAATACTGATTGTGATGATATATATGTTTTCAACTTTTTTATATGTAATTTTATTTTTCATTAGAAGATACTGATTGTGATAATACATATGTTTCCGACTTTTCTACATGTAATTTTATTTTTCATTATAAAATTATTTGTTTCCATGTAATGTATATGTACATTGTTATAAGACATTGAATGCAGCATTTTCGTGTAACCAATCCCCTACAGTTGACAATTGAAAATCAGAATTAGTTGAGTAGAATTGAACTGCTTTTTGCTGTCATTTCTTAGGGCTGAGAGAATTTATGGCATTTATCCTACAATAATGAAAATTTGATGCTGTAATTGATTTTCTTGGGGTGATTTGTTATATATACATTTTCCATTCTCCGCGTCGGTAATGATAAAATTGATTTAATTTTTTGAACTTCTGACCAGGAACAGAGACTTCAAAAGCTTCAAGAACGACTACAAATACCTTTTGATGAGACTCGTCCTGACCATCAGGTACTTTCTTCATTCTTCTATCAACCATATTTTCTCTCCAAAGTTATTTTTTTCAACATTGATCAGACTTGTTTATGCATCGTAATTATCAACTTTGTTTTAGTCTATCATAAGATACAACTTTGGCAATCAGATATTCTCAGTCTATGTTTGGTTTAGTGGACAAGAACTAATTTGGGATAAATTTATTCATTCTGTAATTGAACCAAAATGGACAAGAAAACAGCGGATCTTTTTCTCGATTCAAATCATAGGATTCGTCTTTTTTTTGGGGGGGGGGGGGGGGAGAGGAAGTAATTGAGAGGCCTTGCAAAATCTCGTATCTCATTTTTTTTTTTTTTTCATTTAATTTCCATATTTTTAAATAGTTATGTTTTCAGGTCTTCTGCCTTCATCATGTTTCATTTTAATCAGTTTTAATGCCATATAAATTAGCAGACAGTTGATCTTATGATCCTTTGGTGTGACAGGAAGCTCTCAGAGCATTGTGGCACCTTGCATTTCCTAATGTTGCTCTGAAAGGCTTGATCTCTGAGCAGTGGAAAGAAATGGGGTGGCAAGGCCCTAATCCATCAACAGACTTTCGGTACAGTTCTTTCATTCTATTTTTTCTGACTTATGACACACTATCTATCCCCTACCAACAACAAATCATGGTAAAAGGGAAACATATTGCTTTGGAAGTTGTAGTAATTTCTTCTCTAATCATTCTCTTGACAATAAGAACAAGTATCTTCTGTAGCCCATATAAACATCACATAGGACTAAAGTTTCCAATTATGTCCTATCTAGCCTTTTTTCCCTATTCCCATAAATATATGGTGAATTATCTAATCTTCAAGGATATCATAGCACAGGGGTTTCGGTCATTAACAGCCACTTTTAGTCATAATTTTATCCCACAGGATGAATATGTTCTGCATATACTGTTGAACACATGAGGAATGGATTTATACCTCCAACACATGTGCAAATACACCTTGGTAAAAGTTTTGATTCTTTCTAATGCCATAGATTTACCTAAGAGAGTCGGAAAGGATATCCAACAAATAAGATACAGTAATTGGCAAATACACCTTGGTAAAACTCTGTGTCTTTTACCTGAATTCCTATATTCAAAATCAAATTTTAATTTGTCTAAAAGTGAACTTCTCTCCTTAGGGGTTGTGGTTTTATCTCTCTAGAAAACTTGCTGTTTTATGGCCGAACTTATCCGGTGAGCCTTCTGTTCCTTTTTACTTTTTTTCTTTTTTATGTCTAGATTTCTGCAAGAAAATTAGTTTATTTACTAATTTATAAAAATACAAAATGAAGGCATCTTTTCGTAGGTTATTATTTAAGCAAGATGGAAATCGAGCAACTTGGGAATACCCATTCGCTGTTGCTGGCATCAATGTATCTTTTATGTTGATTCAGATGTTGGATTTATATTCAGGTTTGTCTGCAATAATAACTGTTTGTCATTAATGCGTTCACTAGTAAGCTCAAGATAACTCCATGTTACTGGGTAGTGAGTGAAAAACAATTTTCATTTTTAATTCATAATCCATAAAGCTGTTCTAAGATTGTTTCTGTAACAGTTTTCATTGTCCAGTAATTCTTGAGCATCCTCTGCTCTACTCATGGAAAAGACTATGGAAGTTTGGTGTTGTTAGATTCAGTGGACTATCCACATGTTCTGACAAACTTTCATCATGATATTTTCGTTGATTAGATCCCATATATTTACTACCAAGGAGGCAAAAGTGCAAGTTTCCGAATGTTCTGCTATGTTTAGAGCATCTGTTTAGTTAGAACGCAAACATCTTTATGGTTTAAGATCCATAGAAATAAAATGATTTAGTTGTTCTATAATCTATCGTCTCTCTCTTTTTTGCAGAAAAACCAAAAACTCTCCCAGGATTCAATTTCATAAAACTATTAGGAGGTAATAAAACTGTGGGTGTGAGTACTTTACGCCCAAGCATTATTGGCTCAATGAAACTGGTTCCATTTCCAAGTTCTCTGTATTCAATCTCATGATCTGAATGTTTGAAACTGTAGAAGATGAAGAAGCCTTCGATGTACTATATTGTATGGCTTTTGAAATGATGGACGCTCAGTGGCTTGCTATGCGTGCTTCCTACATGGAGTTCAATGTACTTCTCTGTCTCTTTCTCTCTATCTCTCTCTATCTCTGTCTCTTTCTCTCTCATACACATTCCCACGTTCACATTTTGACAAAACTTCTTCCTCCTATGTAGTTCCAAACTGTGCTTTTTAAAAAACAATTAATTTCATTCTGCATGAAATACAAAACCTTCCAAATTGTCCATTTGTTTCTTCCTTTTCCATTTTCTTTATGGTGACTGGATAGAAAAAGATGCTGCATTGATTTATGTGGAAGTCATTTTTAACATAAAAAGTTCATGAAAGTATTTATATCACTACACCTAGTGAAGTGTCAATGTGTCACGTATGCTCCTCAACTACCATGGGTGGCTAGGCATTTACAATATGTTGGCGTTGCTTGTATCAGATTAAATTGCACTAGACATGATCTTTGTGCAATATTTTATTTTCATTTGCGACCTTTAAAACTCAAAATTTCATCTATGACCTTTTAAAAATGTTTCAAATTCATTCATTCTATCAACTGCCATTAAAATCTGATGTAATCTGCTACCTTAATGCTGCGTGGAAGTCTATGTCAGTGTCCACGTGGTAAAGTTTGGTACGCCCACTTACTTTTTGAGCTAGATTTGTGCCACGTGAACATCCATGTGGTGCTTATGTGGCTAATTCCATTCAATTTTTAAAGAGATTGACGAAATGAATGTGCATGTAAAATATTTTAGAAGGTTGCATATTCAAAATTTGAGTTTTAAAGGTCAAAGATGAAAAAGAAATATTGGACAAATGCACAGATGATTGATGCATTTTACTTGTTTCATGTTCTGAAAACTATTTTTTTATGATGATGATAACCGACCTCAGTCACCATAAGAATGCACATTTCCATACATCAAAACAACCAGAAACATTAAATGGTCCCGAAAAGCAATCAAATATGCAAGGCTCCGTATTCCCTTAGTTAATTGCTCCTGTTAGGGTTGGATGGAGCTCAGTTATCCAGAAGAATATATCTTTTTGGCCTATAATTTAATATCTAAAGGGCCAGAAAAACTCAATATCCTGATTATTGAGAATGATCTTATTTTATTTTGATAATTTCCTGTATGTTTCTTTCCCATGTTTCCTATTGTGCTCTGGCCTGCTCCAAGCGAATAATAAAACCGCATGACTTCCGAAGGTGATGGTGGATCTCTCCCCCCCCCCCCCCCCCCCTTCCTTTTTTTTTTCCTGTAATGCTGGCGCCTTGAAAATTCCTTTCCAGAATGTTAGTTTATTGCTTGATATCAATTATTAGCGTAATTTGACTTTTCTTTTTCCTACTTTGAATGAGGCATTTCAATTCCTAATTCTCTAGTATTCTTCTCTGTGCAGGAGGTTTTGCAAGTAACACGCACACAACTTGTGAGAGAACTGTCTTTGGAGGATGTGCATAAAATAAGGGATTTACCAGCATACAACTTGTTATATCAGTAGCTCTGTCAACCGTTCTTTGGAGCCACCAAAAATGCTAGTCATTCTTGTATAATTTTGCGAATGATAGGGATGTTTCGAATTTGATTGCTATTAACTGACTTGTTAAAGACTTGAAAAATGTATTCAAGGGCAGGTTTTGCAAGGCTTTGCAGCTGATGAGATTCGCACCCTAAAACGAACACTGCAGAAGCTTAAGCCGTTGAGGCTGCGAAGGCACTGGATCAACACTAGCTATATTATCAGATTGGGGTAGATGAAGTGCTAGTATTCAATGCAATACATTTTAGCTTTCACAGGGTTCTAAATTTTCTTGCCACCAGCAGGCACGAGGACAGTAAACGTCTCAAGTTACGGAATTAATTTGCCATGCTGCATCCTTTGCTGTTGGTTCTTTTCATGAATATGCAGAAAGCTTCAAGAATTTGGATTCCTGAAGACTCTTTGGTGACCTATTGCAATTAGATTAATTCTTTCTCTGTTTCATTTGAAATTTTTTGATGTCCTCTATCAATTTCCTGCTCGAGTTGGTAGCTTGCAATTTTCAGATTGCTTGATTCCGTCGGTCAGTCCAAATATCAAATTCCACTGTTTTGAATTTTGATTTTTCTTGAACATGCTGTTTAGAAATACATTAATGTAACTCTATAGTATTTGTTTAATCTGATAATTTTAAAACTAGTTTAAACAAAAAAAAAAAAAAAAACTTGAATCATGTGATTCCCTGGCCAAAATATTGAATAGTAAGATTTTTCAAAGACATTTGAGCACAATCGTCATTGAGGCTGTAATTCTGGTAATGCAACTCAGTCAGGTCAATGTTCATGTTTTAAGCCTTTTTTAACAAAAAGTGACTACAATCTTGAGATATGTGAAGGTATTATAACTGTTGGGATTTAAATTATAAATATGAAGAATGTTATTTTTTAAAAATAATTATATGAATTAAATTTTGGATTGAATGCCCTCATTTTTTTAACCCTTGCCCCTGCTTGGAAACATAATCCTCAACCTCAAATAATTTTCAATGTTAATCTGCAGAGGTACAGATGTAGATGGCCCAGTATTTTTACGCCAATTTCTTGACCACAGAGAGCGAACGCCTCTTCTCAGTTGACAAAACAAGCGTAAACACAAATGTATGAGATCATTTTCACACTATTTTCCTTTTTTTTTTTTCTTATTTTTATTTGCAAGTCATCGAGGTGGGTTGGGTTTGATATTTCCAGTGGATCAGAAGAAAGTTTAAAAAGAGAGAAAACGGAGAGATTAGAATGAGTTAGAGCTTCAAAGAGAAACAACTATGAATCAGTTTGATAATTTGCATTTGGGTTTTTATAATATCCTATAAGATTAATTATTTTAAGAGTTCAAATAGTACTAATTAAAAATTTTCTTTAGAGCTGTATATCTGCTCCTGATATTGAATGTGTAATGCCAACTACTTTACACATATTTTGCTTAACAACGAATTTCTCATCAGATGGAAAAAAACATTTTTTTGAAGAGACAAAATATTGTTCTTTGGGTTATGATTGGGAGCAAATATTGCGTTTTAGATAACATTTTTTGTGCTAAAGGCTTTTTTTTTTATTAAAAAAAATTATCAAAGGCATGGAACTTATTTTTGTTAAGCATAAAAGCCTACAATCAATCAAGCCAATGAAAGTGAAATTAAACAATCAATCAATTACATAAGAGGTAATAATACAATAATTTAATATGGTTCGACCCAATTGATATACATCTACGAATGAAAAAAAAGATTCATTAGTTGTAAAAAATTACAAATAATTATCAAGTTAAGTACTTACAAATTATACCTATACTCTTCTAATCTTATGGAGTATTCTCAAATAAACGTATACCTATGTGCACCTATGCACCATACCTATGTGAACCCTTTTAATCTCTTTTAGTCACTCACAAACATTTAAACATACACATTCATAAAACGTAAATTTTCAGTAGTCTTACGGGGTGTCTATCCTGTAAAACCATACAACTCTGTTACATCTTTCTTTTCATACCTAACCCTATAAAGACTTTACCTATTTGTAACCATACTAACTTGTCTATCAAAAATCCCTTTTTTTTTTAGAATTCTTTCATCAAGAATCCATTTTTTCTTAGAATTTTTCTTCTATAAGTCTTTTTATCCATCAAACAATATTTAGTCAATCCCAAACAAATCATTTATGGGATTTGAGTCACTAATCCCAACAATCTCCACATTGACTCAAATTTCATCAATCATCAATTTTCATGCTAGATATTCTTGGATCCATCTATAATGAAAGTCTTAAAATCATTTTCTCTTGTGTGTGTTCACGCTTCATGCAAATCAATTCTCAAAACACAAACTTGAACTCTTCTCTTTAATCGAACTCCTCTAGGCTTGTCTCTTTACATATCTTGAACCTTCAGCTCTGATACCACTTGTTAAAAATCACAACAGCTCTGATATTATTTGTTAGACAAAAATCTCAATCCAATCACATCAACAAAAGCGAAATAAAACAATTAGTCAATAATTCAAAAGACAATAATTTAACATGGTTTGGCCTAATCGATCTACATACACGAATTAAAAATAAAATCTACTAATTGTAGAGAATTACAAATATACAAATCATGTCAATCGCTCAACAATCAATACCAATAGACCAACTCAATCTCTTCTATAAAGTACTCTCAACCTAAACAAACATATATCTATGTGCACCCATACACCATATGTATATGGACCCTATCAATCTCCTATAATCCACTCCAACATATATATTCATACCTATGTGAATCTTCTCAATCTCTTGTAGTTTACTCCAATATATACACCTATAAGGACGCTAATCTCTATTAGTCCTATAGAGTGTTTATCCTATAAAATTTTACAACTCTCTCACATTTTTTTTTATACCTAACTCTATAAAAACTTCACATATTTATAACCATATTAATTTACTTATAAATAATCATTTTTTTTAGAATTCTTCTTCTGCAAGTTTTTTTCTATATCTAGTAATATCTAACCAATCTCAAATAAATCTGTTATGAGATTTAAGTCACTACTTTCAATAATTTTTCCCTATTGAAAGATGGTACTTTTTATCATGTTCATAATTTCATCATATTTACAATGTATTAAAATTTATTAAGTTATAAACATATCTAAGTTATGCATGATATTTAATTTTATATAGGAAAGGAAAGATAGGTATGTATGGTGGAAAGAAAAGAATGGCTAGTGTAAAATATGGTTAACATGTATTCGAAGCAGTGCAAGAAAGAAGAAAGCATTCGCATCCTTTCTTTTTCCTATAGTTCACATCTCTACCCGAGACCACATGTCCCTGTAAAAGGGAACCTTAGGATTCTTTCCAGTTTTTTGGATCACAACCACATCCGATTCCAACCATGAACTAGTATCCAACGTTCCATCATGATCTCCTTTAAGAATTTCGTTGGAAGGTTTGTCGATGCATCCGCTAAAGCATTCTCCATCGTTGAATAATTTTTTTTTTTGAAGGATCTTTAATTAGAGCATAATTTAAATGAAGTTTATTAGGTGAAATTATCAAATTTTTGAATAAAAATGATTTAATAAAAAAAAATCTAAATTGATAGAATGATAGAACTCAACGAGAAAATCAATAATATATAAAAAATATTAAATATAATTTATAATATAAATTTGATTTGTACTTTTTTAACAGTAAAATTTATGTCAAAATTTCATTAAAAATGCTTATCCAAAAAGTATATTAAAATTTATTAAATTTTTTTAAATTTTACATACTTGATTTATGTAATAAAATTTTTTAATATATTGATTTTGATTTTTTAATTCTGTTTTTATTTAATATTTTTAATAGAAAACTTCATAAATTTTACGTAAAAATTTTCATCTAAATTGTTTTCCTCTAATGATTACCTTTTTATTGAACATTTAAATCTTCATTTGCTGATTTTAAACTTTAATAAAAGTTATTAGTTAGATACGAAGTATTCTCAAAAAAAAAAAAAAAAAAAAGAAAAGGATTTCAACGGGGAGCATTTCTAAATCGTAAGTGATATGTTCTCTTTTAATTGGAATAAATTGCCCCGTTTATAAATTCGTATTATTTTCATTTCAATGGATATTGCACCATTGGAGCGATCAGAAATATCATTAAATCATAAAGAATTGCAGGAAAGCCATACTTGAGATCAGTAATACAGTGCCAGCTTCAAATATGTCCGTTTCCCTTTTTTAATTTAATTAAAGTAATTGGGCCTTAAATTTTGGACTTTAAATTGGACTACTTTGGGTCATTAATTGAGCTTTAAACTTGCATAATTAAATTTTGTATTGACCCAAAGCAAATTGGGTCTTCACTATCAGACTTGGGCCTTTAAACTTAAATAATCCACATTTAAATTGCTCGAACAAAATTAAATTAGACCTAAAACGAATAAAGCCTAAATGATCCTATAAGATAAATCCAAATCATGACATGCAAATTAAGTAAAAAATAAAATTGAAAAAACTCAAATCGACTTTAATAAAATTAAGTGTCTATAAGTTGTAACTAAATAATGGAAATGATAATGGATAAGTTGATGGAATTTATGAATTAATTCTAAAATTATTAGTGTTGAGAAGTTGAAAAAGAAAATATAATATGGTGAAATCTTGAGAACCTTATTACCATAATTAAAATTGCTTGACTTGATCGACATTTGCATTATATGCATTACATTTATGATAATCATTTGATGGATAAGAAATTTTTTATTTTAGATTTTGAAATTGAATTCAGTGTAAAGTTGAGGAATTTTTTGAGAAGATGTTGATCCTCGAATGAGGAAAAATTTTCGAGATAATATTTTAACCCTTAGATGGAAATTTTTGTTAAGATTTTGAATTTTGATTGAAAACAAATTTTAGTTGAGTTATTAAATAGTGGATAAGGAGGATATTTTTAAAAGATTTTAAAGTTATTGAACTTTTATTAAAGGAGCTTTTCTCATCACAAGATTTTTATGATGAGAATCTTTAAACTTTTAAATGCAAATGCTTGAGATATTGAATTTTAGATGTGAATTTTTTAATGTGAAAATTTGAAATTTTAGTTGAGAATCTTTAAAATTTTTCAAATTTGAATCTTTGAATTTTGGATGTAAACCTCTAGGATTTTCAAATGTGAATTTTTTTGAAGTGAATCCCTAAAATTTCTTAAATGAAAATCTTCAAAATTTTGGATGTTGTAGACACCAGTTTGTCTCCGGGGTCGATCAAACCATGTTCAGGGTCAATTGGACCGTATTTCATTATTTTTGTTATTATTATATTATATAGTATATTATTATTATTATTATTATTATTATCATCATCATTATCATTTATTTATTTATTTATTTCTTCCTTCCTTCCTTTTTTGATTTTTGACAAGAATTATGAAAATGAAAATTGAATAAGCCAAATCAAAATCTCATAGTCAAATGTTTTTAATGATAAATCAAGCCTAGATAATTGACCAGATTCAATTGGGACCAACAGTCAGAATCCTAAACTAAGGCTCGGACAAAAACAAATTAAAAAATTCAAGCTTGGATTGATTCTGTCCGTTTCTTAGATTTATGCCTATAAATTGAAAATATCAAACAAACACACAATGGATGGATTTTAGGGAAAAACGGTTGATTTTTGGGATAACAGGTGTTTTGAAAGATTTTGGGTAGAATGGAAATTTTTGGATTTTGATTTTTGATTCTGGGTTCATTTGAAAAATTTCGAGCTTAAATTTAGGTTTTGGGATTAAATTTTGGCTTTTGGAAAGTTTCTTGAAAGAATTTGAGCAGAATTTGAAGAATCTGAAAATTTTTTTGGATTTTCTGAAAAAATCTAGGTTTTCGAATGAACTATGAATTTTTTCGATGAGTTTTTTGACAAAAGGTTGAATTTTTCAGCCATTTTTGGCTAGCTTTTCAAAAACCAATAGGTTTTTCAGTTTTCGGTTGAATTTCTCAGTGACTTTTTTAGAAATCGATGAAATTCTTAGTTTTTAGTTAAAGTTTTTGGTGGGTTTTTGGAGAAATTCTAGAGAGAATTCAAAGCTTTTCGGTCTAGAGAGACAGAGCAACTGAGATTCTGAGAAAAAATGTCGGATGGTTTATATACTGTCCCAAAATAGTGCCATTTTGACAACGTAAGATTCGCACCTCGACTTGTTGACCCGCGCATCAACCCATGTCCTGACCTAATCCGATCACAAGGTTCCCCTTTTTCATTTTTATTTTATTTTTGATTTTATTTATTTTCATATTTTAAATTTTGTGTTATTTTTAATTTTTTATTCTATTTTATTTTACTAGTCTTTTATTTATTTTATTTAAGAATTCAAACTTTCTAAAAAAAAAGTCTTTTCTTTTTGAAAAAATGCAAAAAAAAAAAAAACATAAAGAAGTTTTCAAGATAAAATTAAAAAAATTAAAAAATCTTTTTAAGTTTTCAAAAAATATTTATAAAAAAAAAAATCCTTTCAATAAAAAAAATCTTTTTCAAATAAAAATTTTTACAAAATAAATTCATGAATTCCACCAAACTATTGAAGAATTTTCATGGGTTTAATTTTTAAAATGAAATCCACCAAACTATTGGGAAGTTCCATAAATTGATTTTTTTCAAAAAGATAAAAAAATTTAAAAATAATTTTTATCTTCTAAACTATTGGAGAATTAATTTTAAGTGCTACCGAACTATTGGGAGAATTTATTAATTTTTTAATAAAATATGTTAATAAATTCGACAATGAATCTTCTTAGGAATACTCATGAGGTGAAAAATTATCTTAAATTGCTACCAAACTATAGGGACAATTTTAAGATACATTTTCAATATTAAATGATTTGATAAATCACAAATATGATCAAGGCTTAATAATTTGAAATCAAACTATACTATCCTTTGGATGGGCGCTGTAAGGGTGCTATAACCTTCGCTACGTGTAACCGTATTCCCGAACATAAACTCTAGTTTCGTAGATCAAAATCTACTATTTAAAAACACCGAAATCAATCTTGAGACTCTTCGTTAAATAGGACAGATTCAATCAGGTGGCTAATCACACCTAAACAAAAAATATTGGTGGTGACTTTTTTCATCCATGTCTAGCAGTAGGTCCAGGGAATCTATATGTTATGACAGTTTGGCGACTTTACTGGGGACATCGAGAGTCAGGCTAGTAAATGATTCCTTACTATCAAAACCTTATGTAATAAACTTGAAATTTATTTTTTTCCTTATTTTATTTCTTTTCATTGCTTATATTTCTTTTAGTTATTCATTTATTTACTGTATATATCTATCATTCATTTGCATGTGCATAAACATAAGCCCTTCACCCGGGCTCTACCTTTAGAAGAGAGTAAAGTATCTATGTCCTCATGAGATTTCATGTCTCTACATGGACTTGTGAAATATTCCACTCAGATTGAACCCCTTTTGCTTATAGCCTATTGTGGGTGAGGATCGGGATGCCTTATTAGTCTGTAATAGACAATGATGTAAGGAACAGTTTGAGAACCTTTTAGAAGTAATCCAAACCTCATATAGTTAACTTTAAAAGCCTAACCATAGATAGAGCCATACCCTTCCACCTTTTTATAGTTAGCCCAAAATTTAGGGTCATGTTGTTATTTTACTTGTGTTGTAGTTTTTATTCTTTATTTTCAAGTGACTAACGGATTTTTTTATCTTCTTTTATTTTTTATTTTTATGCATATTCATAAACATACATATAGATTACATATTATGCTTACTAACCTTCTTTTTATTGTGTATGCATGCATTCATGCATAATTTAATAGATCCATAAACATCATTCTAAATTTACACTATAATTATGAGAAATCAAGGTTTAAAGATAGCTCAATACCAGTACTACACTTAGGCTAGAGCCAAAAAAATGGAGCAAAACAATGTAGACCAACTTGAAAGAATAGAAAAGGGCCATGAGACATTTGAATAAAAATTAAGCAGAATCCTAGAAGCTCTAGAAAAGAAAAATAAAGAAAGGCAATAGAAGAAAACATCTCACATAAAGATACTGAACCATTATATCCTCCATATATCGACCCATATCAGACATAGACTACTCTAAGCTTTTATCAACAACAGACCACGTTTTCAAATTTCAATCAAGGGAATGTTCAGAGCTATACCAATCTTATCTTCACTAAAAAAGTAGATGAGCCAATCCAAATTCCTAAAATAGACGAGACTAAAAAGAAAGAAAAACTACAGATGGCTGTATCCTTAGAAGACTCTAAAATCGATTAAGCTATAAGCATGATTGAAAAAAGATTACGAGCTATAGAGGGCATTGATTTTTATGGATCCATGGATGCTACCAACCTTTGTCTAGTTCCAGATGTTGTGATTCCTCTAAAGTTTAAAGTACTAAAATTTGAGAAGTATGATGGTACCAAATACCCCATCACTCATATCACAATGTATTGTAATAAGATGGCAGCTCACGTCAGTAATGAAAAGTTGCTTATGCATGTGTTTTAAGACAACTTGACTGGGTTTGCTACAAGATAGTATGTCCAGTTGGATAGGACTCTCATTAAGTCATGAAAGGATCTAACTTGATCTTTCATTAGCCAATATTGTCACATAATATATATGGCTTCTGATCACCTTTCGTTATAAGGCATGGAGAAAAAAAATTTGAATCTTTTAAGAAATATGCCCAAAGATGATGGGATGTCACTACTCAAGTGTAGCCACCCTTAACTGAAAAAAAATAACAATTTTATTTATAAATACTTTAAAGTTGCCTTATTATGAAAAGATGATAGGGAATACAACAAAAAATTTTACTGATATGGTGATCTTATGAGAGATTATTAAAAACCCCATCAAGAGTAGCAATCTTAAGTAAGAAAAGACGAACAGTGCCAAAGAAAATGGGATGATTAAAAGAGAAGAAGATGAAGCTCAAACGGTGAGTTTTGAAGGACAATAATCCAGAAGTTACGATCTATATCCACCATATGTTCATCCTGCTTACTATCTAATAGCCAATAATGTTACGCTAGTTTCTTACCAACCTTATCTCCTAATCGTGAACAATATTGCTCTAAGTCCTCATCAATTAACTTTTTAAGTACTTGTATATGGGCCTAATCTTTTTACTACACCATTTCCAAGGCCTAAAAATTAAGCAAGTGGTTTGAGAAAATCCATAGGGGCAATTAAGAGAGGGCTCGCATTGATCCTATTCCCATAACCTATACTTAATTATTTCAAAATTGGTCAAGAATGACCTAGTATCCCTAGTCTTTTTGGAACCATTGAAGTCACCTTATTTCAAATGGTACAATATTAATGCCACATGTGACTATCATAATAAGAATGTAGGTCACTCTATAAAAATTTGCCTTGCTTTTAAGCATAAAGTGCAAAGTTTGATTTGAGTAGGCTCGACAAGCTTCAATGAATCAAGAGAGCTATATATCCATAAAGACTCTTTGCCCAATCATCTAAGAGCATAACTTTGGGAAAGATAATTGAAATTGATTATCATCTTAAGAATTTTTTGAGAATATGGATCTCTTTTATATGCTTGAATTTTAGTTTATTTTTTATCATTTTAATAAAAGTGACAAATATGATGCATTTTCATGACATTGTTTTTTTGCGTGAATCACTATTGTTTACTTTTACCTTCTTATACCTTTTCTCATATCCAGTCTTTAATTTCAAATAAGAAATATTCAGACAATCAGGATGATAATTCAGGATTCGATATCAAAAATATCATTCATGATAATTTGATTGACAGATGAAAATTGTTGATTCATTGGAACTACTAAATAAAAAGAAGATAAATCTAGTGAAGAATTTTGGAAGTGATGTGACACATAATCTTTGATGTTCACTCACAAGTTTACTCCTAGTTGATGAATGTTCTTTATTGAAAGTATTCATCTTTGAAATGAGAATGGTAATTTTTCTTCTATCTTTCAAAAAAAAATTTATCCCTTGCTACCCCATTTGAGCTTGTTGAAAATTTCTCTTGAGAAACCTAACCAAGGATCACCCCATACTAAGGGGCAAAGTTTAAGAGATTTGTTTATTCTTAGGGCAAAGCCCTTTTGTACTCAAGTTTTTTTTATAGATGAAAAAAGAAAAATGAAAGAGAAATTAATAAGGGCAAAATGCCATCACAATAAAAAAAAAACAAAAAAAAATTGATGAGACAAAATGCCAATGTGCTCCACCATAAAAAAAGCAAAAGAACAAGAAAAGAAAATTGGTGGGGGTAAAATGTCAAATTATTCCACATGAAGAAATGATCCTTGGTTTGATTACCCTTCAAATATAATTTGGTCCTATTTTATCCCTTTCTTTGACACCCTTTACCCTAGCCTACATTACATCTCTTAAAAGTCCATTTTGATCAAATATGAATACTTGATTTGGAGAATCATTAATTAAATTAGGGTAGGTTTGCCATTAAATTGTGTGAAGCTTTGATCTAGTGTCAACAAAGGAGAAAGAGAAAAAGAAATAAGAAAAAATTGTATAAAAAAATAAAAAAAACAGAAAAAAAATAAAAAAAAAGACAAAGGAGAAAAAAGGAAAACTTAAACTGAAAACCTGAAAGGGCAGTTTAAGTGAAAATGAAAACTTGAAAAAACAATTTCATTTAAAGGTCCTTGGAAAGAGGATAATGATTAGCTTAAAGATTGAAGATATTAATAGAAGATGTTTTGAAAGATGATCCTGAGTTGGAGTTCAAAATTGTTTGGGCAATCATTATTTTGGATGTTTTTCAGTATTTTACCTTTATTCACCCTTAAGTTGTTCTTGACCTTTCAACAATAAAAACCCATTCTTCTTATCTTTCACTAAATGAACATTCCTCAAATGAATCAAAGAAATATATCATGTCTGTCACTGATTTGAATGATGGTAAGTAAATGAATGATATTTTTCATAAAGAGTTTTCATTTTTGAAAGAAACATAAGATGAGATAAATGAATGGAGCATGAGAAAATGATTTACATTAGGGCAAGCAAGGTGATCCTATGATGAATGCAATGATAGATTGATTGACATGACCTGTGAATTGTAATTAGATGAAAAGAATGATATGAATCAGTTAACAAAATTTACTCTGAATACTAAGAAGCTAAAAAAAACTGATGGAGTTGAGAATCTTGTCATTATAATTGAAATCTCATGACATTTGCACTATATACATTACGTTTACATTTGCATCTCAGATAAGGTATGCACTTGCATTACTCTATTATTACTCATCTGATCTTGGCTCAAGTCAGATCATTTTTTAACTTGACGCATCATCTCGATCATTCATCTTCGACCTTGACTCAATCTTGGTTGCTTTCAAACTCGCAGCATCGTTTCAATCATCCAATCTCGACTCAGGTCAGATCATTTTTTGACTCGCGATATCATCTTGGCCATTCATTTTCGACCTTAACTAGATCTTGGTTACTTTATCCATTTGACTTTTTCAATTTTGTTATGACATCTTTGTGAATACAAAACCTTTGTGAAACTTGGAGTCTTGCGAATCTTTCTTTCTTGCGAACCTAAAAATCCTTGAAAATCTTGAAACTTTACGAATTTAAAACCTTTACGAAACTTGGAGTCTTATGAATCTTGCTTATGAATCTGAAAGTCCTTGCAAACCTTGCACCTTTGCGAAACTTGAAATCTTACGAATCTAAAAATCTTTGTAAACCTCGCACCTTTGTGAAACTTGGAATCTTGTGAATCTTTCTTTCTTACGAATTTGAAAATCTTTGCAAACCTTGCACCTTTGCAAAACTTGGAATCTTACGAATATTTTTTTCTTGCAAATCTGAAAGTCTTTACAAACCTTGCATTTTTGTGAATCTAGAACCTTTGCGAAGTTTGGAATCTTGCGAATCTTCCATTCTTACAAATTTGAAAACCTTTGCAAAGTTTGAATCTTTGCATTTGTGTTAAAATTGGAATGTTGAAAATTTTCAACTTCAAGAACCTTATAATTTTTTTAAATGTCCAAATTGTGAATCTTTGGATTTAGAGCAAAATTCACTTTTTTGACTCATGATTTTATCCTGATCATTTATTTTCAACCTCGACTCGATTTTGGTCACTTCATTTTTTATTCGTGGTTTCATCCCAGTCACCTGATCTTGGCTTAATCTAGATAATTTCTTTTGAATCGTGGTTTCATCCCAGTCATTTATTTTTGCTCTTGACTCAATCCTGGTCACTTTATTTTTGACTCGTGATTTTATCTCGATCACTTGATCTTGGCTCAGTCTAGATAATTTCTTATGACTTGTGGTTTTGTCCTAATTATTTATTTTTGACCTCAACTCGTGCCTGGTCGCTTCATTTTTGACTCGTAGTTTCATCCCGATCACCTGATGTTGGCTCAATCCAGATCATTTCTTGTGACTCATGGTTTCGTCCTGGTCATTTATTTTCGACCTCGACTCGATCCTAGTCGTTTTATTTTTGACTCATGGTTTTATCTCGATCACCTGATCTTAGCTCAATCCAGATAATTTCTTATGACTTGTGGTTTTGTCCCAATCACTTGATCTTGGCTCAGTCCAGATCATTTCTTATGACTTGTGGTTTTGTCTTGGTCATTTATTTTTTACCTCGACTCGATCCTAGTCACTTTATTTTTTACTTCTAGTTTCATCCCGATCACTTGATCTTGGCTCAGTCTAGATCATTTCTTATGACTCATGGTTTAGTCCTGGTCACCTGATCTTAGCTCAATCTAGATCATTTTTTTATGACTCATGGTTTTGTCTTAGTAATTATTTCAACTTTAACTCAATCTTAGTCGCTTTATCTCTAGACTCATGGTTCAGTCCCAGTCAGTTTTACTCACTGATTTGACTCTTGAGTTGGAACAGAACGAGTGTCTAGGGCTTTGCACTATCCCTATCTAACAAGAACGTGTAAAGAGGGATAGTTGTAGACACTCATTTGTGTCCGAGGTTAATTAGATCGTATTTCATTATTTTTGTTATTATCATATTGTATAATATTATATTATTATTATTATTATTATCATTATTATTTTTTTATTTATTTCTTCCTTCCTTCTTTTTTTGATTTTTGGCGAGAATTATGAAAATGGAAACTGAATAAGCTAGATCAAAATCTCATAGTTAAACGTTTTTAATGATGAATCAAGCCTGGATAATTGACTAGATTTAATTGGGACCAAAAGTCAGAATCCTAAACTAAACCTCAGACATAATCGAATTGTAGAATTCAAGCTTGGATTGATTTTGTTCGTTTCCTATATTTGTGCTAAGGTTGCCTATAAATTGAACTAAAGATCAAAGGAACACATAAGGGGTGGATTTTGGGGGAAAACAGTTGATTTTTGGGAGAATGGGTGTTTTGAAAGATTCTAGGCAGAATGGGAGTTTTTGGATTTTGTTTTTGATTATGGGTTCATTTGAAAATTTTTGGGCTTAGATTTAGGTTTTTGGGATTAAGTTTAGGCTTTTGGGAAGTCTCTTGAAGGAATTTGAGCAAAATTTGAAGAATTTGAAAAAAATTTTGGATTTCTAGGATTTTTTGGAAAAATTTATGTTTTTGGATGAACTATGAATTTTTTGATGGGTTTTAAGGTAAAAGGTTGAATCTTTTGGCCATTTTTGGCCAGTTTTCCAAAAAATCGGTGAGTTTTTCAGTTTTCAATTAAATTTTCTGATGATTTTTTTAGAAACTAATGGAATTCCCAGTTTCTAGTTGAAGTTTTCAATGGGTTTCTAGAGAAATCCTAGAGAGAAGTCAGAGTTTCTTGGTCTAAAGAAAGAAAGAGCAGAGGAGATTCTGAGAAAAAATGCTGGGACTTGGTTTATATACTGTCCTAAAACAGTGCCATTTTGACAACATAAGATCCGTGCCTTGACCCATTGCCCGCACGTCAACCCGTGTCCTAACCCGACCCGATCGCAAGGTTCCCCGTTTTTATTTTTATTTTATTTTTTGATTTTTATTTTTTTCATATTTTAAATTTTGTTTTATTTTAAATTTTTTTTATTCTGTTTTATTTTACTAGTCTTTATTTATTTTATTTAGGAATTCAATCTTTATAAAAAAAAAGTCTTTTCTTTTTTAAAAAATGCAAAAAAAAAAAAAAAAACAACCAAAGAAGTTTTCAAGATAAAATTTAAAAAAATAAAAAAAATGAAAAAATCTTTTTCAAATAAAAATCTTTACAAAATAAATTCATGAATTCCACCAAACTACTAAAGAATTCTCATAGGTTTAATTTTTAAAATGGAATCCACCAAACTATTGTGAAATTCCATAAATTAGTTTTTTTCAAAAAAAAAGTTATCCTTTAAACTATTGGAGAATTATTTTTAAGTCCTATCAAACTATTGGGAGACTTTATTAATTTTTCTTGAATAAAATATGTTAATAAATCCAATGACGGATCCTCTTTAGAATGAAACACTAGTGTCTATGAATACTTCTAAAGTGAGAAAATTATCTTAAATTGCTACCAAACTATTGGAACAATTTTAAGATACATTTTCAATATTAAATTATTTGGTAAATCACAAATATGATCAAAGCTTCGATAATTTGAAATCAAACTGGTATCATTCTTTAGATCGACGTTGTGAGGGTGCTATAACCTTCTTCACGCATAACCGTACTCTCAAATCTAAACTCTAGTTTTGTATATCAGAATCTATTATTTAAAGATACCTAAGTCAATCTTGAGACTCCTCTTTAAGTATGACAGATTCAATCAGGTGGCTAATCACACCTAAACAAAAAAGATTGATGGTGACTCTTTTCATCCATGTTTAGCGATTGGTCTATGGATCTATATGTTATAACGATGTGAATCTCTAAAATTTTTCGAATGCAAATCTTTGAATTTTTACTTGAGAATTTTTAAAAATTTTTTGAATGAAAATCATTGAAATTTTAGATGTGAATCTCTAAACTTTTTAAATGTGAATCTTTAAATTTTTAGTTGAGAATCTCTAGAATTTTTGAATCTGAATCTTTGAAGTTTTAGTTGAAAATCTCTAAAAATTTTTCAAATGAGAAACTTTGATTTTAGAATGTGAATCTCTAAGACTTTTCAAATGCAAATCTTTGAATTTTAGATGTGAATTTCTAGAATTTTTAAATGTTAATATTTGAATTTTTAGTTGAGAGATTAATTTTCAAATGTGAATTTTAGAATTTTTAGTTGAGAATATTTAAAAGTTTTTGAATAAGAATCATTGAAATTTGAATGTGAATTTTTAAAATTTTTTCGAATGAGAATCTTTGAATTTTAGATGAGAATCTTTGTTTATTTTTTTAATGTGAATATTTGAATATTGTATATGAATCTCTAAAACTTTTTAAATGAGAATTTTTGAAATTCTAATTGTGAATTTCATAAATTCTTAGTGCAAATATTTACAATTACAAATCTTAGAAACTTTTGCGAACCTTGGGATCTTTTGTGAACCTTGGGATCTTTTGCAAACCTTTGAATGTTTTTGCAAATCTTTGAGTTTTTACAAATCTTGGAGTTCTTGCGAATTTTTGAATCTTTTACAAATCTTTAAATTTTTACAAATTTTTGAATCTTTTGCGAACCCTCGAATCTTTTTCAAATCTTCAAATGTTTTATGAAATTTTGAATAATTATTAGCTTTCGAATTTATTGAGAATCTTTGGACTTTAAATTGAAAACCTTTGAACTTTAAGTCGAGAATCTTTGAATTTTTAATTAGGAATCTATAATTTTACAATTGATAACTTTGGCTTTTAGCATTGTAAATCTCTGAAAATTTTGTATATAGTCAAATTGCAAATCTTTATTTTATATAAGAATCTCTAATTTTTTTGGGAGTTAAACCCAAATGTAATAAGTGTCATATCTTTGCATAATTCTTATTTTTATAAGAAATATGTCAAAAAAAAAGTAACTCTAAACACCTTATTTTGTCCTAAGTTCAATTCTAAGCTATTTTGATTCATTTATGGAATCCAACTTTTAACTATAGATGGGTTGCTATTTGGAATTATTTTGGGCTTTGGTTTTTAAGTCTTTTTTTTAATCTTAAATTCGGTTTGGCTATCAAGTTTAAACATGAATTTATGTATTAGTATTCTTACTTTTTCATTTTTTACTTCTTATTTAGTTCAAAAAATAATAATAAAAAAAGGGAAAGATCTTGAGATAATCCTAGAAGATTGAAATTGAATTCATTTAGTGATAGGGCGATGGAATCGTTCTTGAGATTGGATCAATAAGGCTCATAACAGAATACCTAAAATCATGCAATCTTTGTTTGATCTAAAGGGTGGTGGCAAAGTGTTGGCAATTAGACAAAAAGGCTCAAGTCAATAACATAAAAAACATAGAATCCATTGCCAGCTATCTTCACCACCATTTTTAAGACACTTTTAGAAAATAACCCATATCACAGAAGCCAATCATAGTAGTTCTCAATAAACACAAATTTCAGCTAAATTCAGTCATTAACAACTACAACTCCACCACTACCATCTCCACATTAACACCAATTTACCATTGCCAGCACTGCCATCATCACCTTGCCAATGTCAACTGCCAAACCCAGACATGCATGAACCTAGTAGCCAACCTTTAAGCAATCAAGGAAACTATAACCCACCAATATTCCAACTCCATAATAAACCCAATTTCGCAGCCCATAAATACCAACGCCGCGGACCACAATCCAGCTACAATCCCAGAATCAATGACATTCCACAACAACAATTAATAAAAAAAAGAAAGCATTTGGCCCTTCTATATTTTTCAGTTTGTCAGTGTTGGTTAGGGGCTTCAGTTTGGAGATTTTGTCAAGATTGTTGGCGTTTTCTTTTAGGGAAGTTGGGACAGTAAAGGATAGGAAGAAGGTGAAGAAGCAAAAGAGACAGATGATCAGTTAACACCAACACCAACAGCAACAACATTGGTGTTTGGTAACGGTGACCTAAGCTTTTGAAGATCTAGAATGGTAGAAGTGCAGAGCGAAGAAAGGTGATTAACATGCCCAAAGATCAGCCTAATCGGACAGTAAAAAGAAGCTAAAATAGTGGTGGAAGATTGCAACTTTAGCTTCAAATCTAGGCCATTAGAGGACGATTTTACAAAATCCAAGCTCGGATCTGAGATGAGCAGGCCGAGAAGAGTTTGGAGTGATCTTTCGAAATAATTCTGGAGACGGTGACTAGCGGCGTCCACCGGCCACAGCGGTGGTACGATGTCGACATCTGGGAAGCTTTAAGCTTCAGGTCACATTCAACTATAAAGTTAGAGAGGAAAAAGAGAGAAATCAGTCTTGTAGAGACAGCGAAAAAAGAAAAATTAGAAAAAGAAAAGAATTTTTGGCTTTTAAACCACGCCAAAACGCTGCATTTCATGCAACGGAAGATCCATGCACTTGCTCGACCCAACCCGTGTTCAGTTACCATCCAACCCGTTTGATTAATATTTCTAAGCCGAGGCGAGCCGCGAACCTTGCCGAGCTGCGAGTAGATCCAATTTTGAGCTATGCTAAGCTACTTTTTAAGTCGGAAAACATTCTTTTGGTATTTTTTATATATTTCATATATTTTATTTTCTTATTTTATTTATTATTTTAAATAAAAATGTTTTTTCAAATAAAAATATTAAAATATTAGTTTCATGAAAATCTTATCAATATATTGGATGGCTTTAAATTAAAAAAAATTGAAATAACCAAAAATAAAATCTTATCAACATATTAAAATATTTGAAATTTTAAAAGATTTTTAATAAAAGATAAAAATAAATCCTTATCAACATATTTAAGAGTTACGACTTTAAAAAATCAAAATAAGATTTTATCAACACATTAGAAAGTCTATTAATTTAAATATTTATGTTTTGGAAGAAAAAATATTTTTGATTAAATCTTACCAACAATATTGAAAGTTCATCTTTTTTTTGATAGCAAATCTTATCAATATATTAAAGATATTTTCTTAAAATAAAAATTAATTTTTAATATTTGATGATAGAATTACTAAGAACGTTGCATATAACAATTTTTATGTAAATTTTTAAGTAAGAAAACCTTTCTAAATTTTATGAATATATTGAAGAATTTAAAATAGATTTTCAACGTTAAGATTCTCGTAAAAATTTCACTTGTTATGAATAAAAATTTTTGTATAAAATTAAATGAATCTGATGAAATCTTTTCAAACTTAACAAATAGTCTCATTGGATACTCCTAAGATGAGAGAATATTTTTAAATTATTATTAACATATTATAGTAATTTAAAAATAATTTTTAATATTAAATTATTTGGTCCAAATTTTAAGCTTTTGGATAATAAGAAATTAAACTAGTACCATTCTTTGGATATGCATTGTAGGCATGCTCTAACATTCTCCACACTAATGGTACTCTTGAAGATAATTCTGATTTTGTAAACTATAATCTATTCTTTCAAATAATCTGGGTGAAGCTTGAGATCTCTCTTTAAAAGGGATAAATTTAATTAAATAACCAATCATATCTTAATAAAATAGATTGATAACAACTCCAAGAATTATGTCTATTGATAAATTTACAAACTTATATATTATAACACTATATATATATATATATATATATACACTTAAATTGACTTCGACTTTAAAATGGACTAATTTGATTGCCACTCCATGACTTCACATTATAAATTACTAATAATTATATTATAGTTAAATCCCTTTATCTTGAATTTAAAATTTAATTTAATTAATTTATACAATTATTCATAAAAAATAACATCTAATAAATTTAAAGTGTAAATCTCAATACATATAATCTCTTTTCCGATCCTCTAAAACAGTCAAACTGTCATTTCTTTGTAAAAAAATCCTTTTTTTTTTTTTGTTTTTGGGAATAAATTACTGATAAATATCTTGCTTACTCGATCGCAGTCTTTTAAACAGAACAAGTACCTTACTCTAGCAACCAAACTATTAATTTAAGTTCTGCCGGTATAAGAATAA
This sequence comes from Durio zibethinus, assembly GCF_002303985.1. The sequence goes on along the minus strand of NW_019167849.1, from coordinate 7,055,022 downwards.
GATTTTGCAGTGACCTCTTAGGGATATAAACATCTTTTCTTTTCGTACGCAGATATGAACGTCTATAAAATGGGTAACCATCGATTTGACACTGCCACGAAGGTTTTAGATGGTATATAGGTGGCAGGATTAATCCTGAATTAAAAGCCGAGCAGGTAGTTCGGATTTAGGATTAATCATCACCTCAAAGAAAAGAAAAAAATGTAGTTAGGAACTAACATACGTTCAAAATGGACTAAATTACTAAAAGGTTGTTAGACTTAAGATATAACGTTTAGGACCACTCACATGTTGAAAAAGACTACATAGTTCATTGAAACCAAGATGGCAAGATGTTTTAACAAATTTTTCTATTTGAATTTTTTTTAAGAACTCGAATTTGTATTGAAATTAATGTCTTTGAATTCAAAATTCCTAAACAAAATATTCCGAAGGATCATACAGGTGAGTTCAAATATTTGGTTCTTTATTATTCCGATAGATTTTTATATCGATTAGTATTTTTTGTGTATGTGATTATAAGTTTTTTAAAAAAATTATAATTATAATCCAATATTATTATACACATAAATTTCGAGTCAAAAATTAAATTAAAAATTTGAAGACAAATAATAATTTTATATAATCTCTAGAAATTTTTATTACAACAAAATCCTCACATTCGTTTTTCACAATAAATCTGCTTCAAGGGTCTTGTTAACTTGATCTTAAACAAATGGAATTAATCTCTTTCCATTAAAGGAAATAAAATCAAAAAGTAATTTCTTGAGGATTTTTGGAACCCAAATATATTGTTTTCTTTCTTATTCAATTTTTTTTTTTTAATTTTTAAGAGTTTCATTCTTAAGATTTCAAAAAGGGTTTGGGTTTTTGGAAATCTTTTTCTTCTCTTCATAATTTTGAATTGTGAATTGTGACTTAGGGTGCATTTAATTTATAGTGCCAGCTTTTTAGATGAGAAAGAATTTCAAAGGAAGTCAACTTTTGATTTTATTTTATCTTGTTTTTATTAAGAATATTTCATATTTGTATTTTTTTAGATTTTTTACTTTAGATTTTTTTATTTATGTTCTTTAAAATCGTTATTTGTTAAAATTTATTAAAATTTTTAGTTTTTATGGATTTATAACTTTTTTTTCTTCTATTTATGTTCTTTAAAACCGTTATTTGTTAAAATTATTATGTGAGTGTATTTCTAATTGTATTTCATTTTCTATTTTAATACTTGAGGTTTTTTTTTATTGTATTTATATTTTGTTTTATTTTTTTTTTAATGCTGGTCTATATATTTTTGTTTGCCATTTCAATTCTATTTTTTAGCCAAATTGATATATTTTTTAATGTTTACGTTATTTTTTTTTACAATCCATAATTTTTTTATTTCATTTCAAATTTGCCTTTTAGTCAATTGGAGTTTGTCATACTTGATAAATTGACTTTTGAAAAAGATGATTGAGGGATCAAAATTTGTATTTGTCAATTGTAGGACGTTTATGATTATAAAACTAAATAATGTGTTAGCACATAAATGGTATTTGTTGATGAAAAAGTATGTAAATAAAATTTATTTTTGTTATATTTTTGTTTTTATTTTCATTTCTTTGACTTATTTTATCAAATTTTTTACTACCTTTGTGTGGAATTTTATCTTTATGCTATTCTTTGTAATGCATATCGATTGAGGAATAGAATTCATGAAAGGGCTTTATATTTTATAAAAAATTTTTCTATTGTAGAAAACAAAAAAGATTATTGTAGATAACCTATTTTGTCCGAGACAAAGAATGGACCTTTGACCATTAAGATAGGAAAAATTTTAATTGTATTATTTAATATTATTATTTATTTATTTATTTATTTTCAAAAAAAGTCAAAAACTTAAAAAAATGAGAAAAAAAGTCAGAATAGGAAAAAAGAAATATTGAATAAAATGGTTGGAAATTCTAGATTTGGGATTTAATGATTTTGAAGCTTAATTATAGAATCAAATCACAGCAAACTCAATATCAAATCAAGATCGCAATAGAATCATAATTAATTTATTTTTCAGAATTAAAGCGATTCAGTCTCTATAAATGAACAGAAACCATACCTAAATAAGAGGGGATAGACAGAAAGATTAAAGGCTTTGGATTCATTCTAGGTTTGTGTTTTTTAGTTTTTCTAGGATTACTAGAGAAAAAAAAGGTTTCCTAGGCTTTTAATTTTGAGAGACTCGTTAGGTTAATTTGGAAAACAATTTAAGGTTCTTTTTGAAAATTCAAATTTTAGGGTTTTGAATTTTAATCTAATTGTTTGGTGCTGGAAATTTTGGATTTGGTCAATGGAGGGTTTTTTTCCTTTGGGAAATATCTGTGGGTTTTCAATTTTTTGAGAATTTTTGGTTTTTTTCTGGATTTTTCTAAGAGATTTCTGGGTTTAGGTTGATTTTTCCAGTGGAGGTTGAATTTCTCGGTCGATGACCGAAAGGGACCTGTGGTGACTGTTTTCTTGGTTTATAAGGATTTTTGAAAAAATTTATAGTTTCTAGGGATCGATTGAATTTTCTGATGTCAAAAATTAGGTTTTTGGCTTGGATCTTGGGGGCTTTAAAGTTTCTTGTGTGGCTGTTTAAAGAGAAGTTAGAGGAAATAATCTTAGAGAGAAAGAGAAAACTAAAGGTTTCTAAAAAATAAAAAAATTTTGACATTTATATCAGCACCAAACAACATTGTTTTTGCAAATCCTTTGACTCACGTGTAAACCTTAGAGATCTATGCATAACCCGACTCCAAGACCTGACCTGATCACAAGGTTTCATTTTTCTTTTTCTTTCTAGTTTAGTTTTTGGTTTTTGTTTTTTTCTAATTTTCTAATTTTCTAATTTATCTTATTTTATTTTTTATTTATTGTGTGATTGAATTATTTAAGAATAAAAAAATAAAAAAATTTGGAAATGTTATTTATTATTTTCATGATGTTTATTTAGTTTTTACATGGTATTTATTTTTAAATGATTTTAATTATGTAATTATTAATATATATTTATTTGCATGATTGGTATATGATTAATATATTTATTTGCATATTTGTTTATGTGATTGCATGATTATTTAATTGCATGATAATTAATATTATTCTTGATAGTTTATGATATATTGTATTATTTTGCATGATAATTTTTGTTGTCTTTTTTAAAAGGGTTTTTTAAAATTTTTTTTTCAATCTTACCAACTATTGAGAGATTTAAATATTAAATTAAGTCATATCAAACTATTAGAGAACTTAATGAATTTTCTTAAAAATATTTTTAAAAAAATCCTACCAACAAATTGGAGGATAATTTCTTAACAAAAAATCTTACCAACATATTGGAAGATATTTCTGAAAATAAATTATTATTTTTTAAATTAGGTTTTGAATTTTCAATGATAGAATTACTAAAAGCATTGCAAATAGCAATCTTTATGAAAATTCTTAGGTAAGAATATCTTTTCTAAATTATACCAACATATTGGAAATTTGGATGAGAATTTTTTGATACTAAGGTTCTAAACCTTGTTTTCATATATAAAAGTTTTTACAAGAAAATCAAATGAATTCAACAATGAAGCCTATTCATAGTGGAATACTAATCTTTATGAATACTCTTGAGATAAGAGAATTATCTTAAATTGTTATCAAAATATTGGATTAATTTTAAGATTAATTTTCAATATTAAATATGTTGGTAAATCATAACTATGGTTAAAGCTTGATAATTTGAAATTAAATTGGTACCATCCTTTGGATAGGCGCTGTAAGGGTGCTATAATCTTTTTTATATGTAATCGTACTCTTGAACCTAAAATTTGATTTCATAGACTAGAATCTATCTTTTAAAGATACCCGAATTAAGTTTAGGATCTCTCTTTAAAATGGGATAGATTTAGTTAGAGGGCCAATGACACCTTAGCAAAAGAGATTGGTGGCGACTCTTTTAGTCTATGTCTAGTGATAGGTCCATGAATCTAGATGTTATAACAGTTTGGTGACTCCACTGGGGACCTTGAGAGTCAAGCCAATAAATGATTTCTTGTCATCCAAGCCTAGCCTAATAAATTTAAGATTTTTTCTTGTTTATATTTTATTTTTTTTTATTCATTTTTTGTGTTTGTCATTCATTTGCACATGCATAACATAAACTCTACACCCAAGTTACATCCCTTAAGACGGAGTAAAGTACCTATGCCTTTGTGAGATTTCATGTCTCCACATGGGCTAATGAAAAACTCCCATTCAAATCCTTTCCGTTTGTAACCTATAATGGGTGGGGATTAGGATATCTTACTAGTCTATAATGGATAATAATGTAAGGAACAATTTGGGACCCTTAGATCATCTAACCTTTGAACCTAGCATGTAAATAAACACTAAAGGTTTGAACCTAGGTTAGAGCCATATCTTCTCTTATGTTAGAAAATCCTAAGTAGGACATATGATGGGATGTTTATTTTGCTTGCAAATTTATATCCTATTTTTTTATATATTATTTACATACTAACCTTTTATGTTATTCTTCGTATTTATATGTCACTCTTTTTATATATTATGTGCATATTAATCCTTTTTTTACTATGCTTGCATCCATATCATTAGATCTACTCTAAATAATAATTCTACAAAATAATTTTAACAAGGAAAGTTTCAATTAAATCCATGAAAAGCCTAGCAAAGTCCTCTACTAGTTTGAAAAGGGAGTTTAAGTAGTTGAAGCTTGCAAACTAAAGGTTAAAAAGGAAAATTCAAGCACTTGAACAAGAAAATGATGAATGCAAGAGTTGTTCATTGACCTTAACATGACATGATCATCCATTAATCAAGAATTGGCTCAAGTTTTGAAAGAAAATGGATAGTTGCAAGCAAAGTTACAAGGAAAAGAAGAGGCACTCTTTGAAGAACAATCACTCATCCAAATGCTAATTGGAGTGGTGGTGAAAATAAGAACACAATTGGGGGCTGTGAATGAAGAATGTGAGCAATTAAAAGAGGCATATATGAGAAAGCATAATCAGTTAGAGTCCCTACTTGACCAAATCACTGTGGCTCCTTATGAAGCTAAAAACATAATAAAAAAGATTGAACAATGGAAGATAAAAGTGCCACTAGTGGGAGCACATGGCCAAGAATTGCTAGATTTTCTTAATGAAGTGCAAAGTAAATATTGACAAATCAGAGATTTCTTTCTTTAATAAATTTTAAACTTTTCATGGATGTAATATTAGATTTGGTTAGAAATAACTTTTAATTCAATAAAGATTTTCTTTGATAACAATTGTTATGTGGTAAATCTTTTTATTGCATTCACAATCTGATGGTTCCATAAATAGCATTCTAAATTTATACCTTAATTATGAAAAATCAAGGTTTAAGGATAGCTAAATACTAGTATCACACCCACCCAAGCTATAAGAATGGAACAAGATAATGCAAGCTATGTTAAAACATTAGAAAAAACTCAATAGGAGATTAAGGTAAAGTTGAGCAAGATCCTTGAAGCATTGGGTAAGTTAAATAAAGGAAAGACAATAGAAGAAGATGTTTCTTTTGATGTTATTGATCCTCTATATTTTTTAACTTATGGCCCATATCAGGCCTAATTTACTCAAAGCTTTCGACCACAATAATCCATATTTCTTACAAGCTATACTTACTAAAAAATGCAACCTACATCCAACCAAAGGAATGTCTAAAGTTACATCAACCTACCTTTACTGAAAAGTTGGTTAAATAGGTCTAAGTTCCCAATTTGGATGACCAAAAAGAGAAATCAAAATTGTAGGTGGCTGAGTCTTTGGAGGACTCTAAAGTTGATTACAAGATGAACATGCTTGAGAAAAGATTACGAGCTGTGGAAGGTATTGATTTGTATCATTCAATGGATGTCGCTAGGCTCTATCAAGTTCTAGATGATGGTTATACCTCTTAAATTTAAGGTATCAAAGGTTGAAAAATATAATAGTATGAAATGTCTTATCATGTATGTTACAATATAGTATCATAAGATGGCAGCTTATGCTAGTAATAAGAAACTGCTCATGCATGTATTTTAAGATAGTTTGACTAGTTCTGCTATAAAGTGGTATGTTCAGTTGAATAGAACTTGTACTCGATCTAACTCAATTTTTCATTAATTAGTATCGTTACATCATTTACTTGGCCTTTGATCATCTTTCTTTATAAAGCATGGAGAAGAAGGCAACAGAGTCTTTCAAAAAATATGCCCAATGATGAAGGGATATGGTTGTTCAAGTTTAACCTTTTTTGATAGAGAAAGAAACAATAGTCTTATTCATAGGCACTCTAAAGGCACCATATTATGAGAAATGATAGGGAACACAATAAAAACTTTATTGATATGATGAGTTTGGAAGAGATTATTGAAAATGTCATCAAAAGTGGCAAGCTTAAGGAAGAAGAGGCCAATAGTAGTGTCAAGAAAGGTGGATTGCCTAAGAAGAAATAAGCTGAAGCCTAATCGATGAGTTTTGAAGGGCAATAATTTAATAGTTATGCTCTATATCCATCATATGTTCATCATGCTTACTACTCGACAATTAATAATAATGCATAATTCCCTTACCAGCCTTATTACCCAACCATAAATAACATCACCCTAAGTCCTTATCAACTATCTTTTCAAGCATCGGCATATGGGCCTAGTTTTGTCAGTACACCAATTTCAAGGCCTAACAATCAAATGAATGGTTTGAGAAGATCCAAGGGCAAAAAAGAGAGAGCTCACATTGATCTTATCCCCGTAATATATACTAAGTTATTCCCAAAATTGGTTAAGAATAACTTAGTATCTCTAGTTCTTTTGGATTCATTAAAGCCACCCTATCCCAAGTGGTACAATGTTAATGCCACATGTGATTATTATAATGGGAATGTAGGTCACTCTATAGAAATTTGCCCTACTTTCAAGCACAAGGTGCAAAGTTTGATTCGAGCAGGTTCGATAAGCTTTAATGAATCAGAGGAGTTGAATGTCACTAAAAGCCTTTTATCCAATCACCTAGGGGCATAATTTTGTTAAGGTTGATTGAAATTGCTTATCATTTTAAGATTTTTTTTAGAATATGGATCTCTTTTATGTACTGAATTTTATCTTATTTTTCATCATTTTAATCAAAATGGCAAATATGATGCATTTTCATGACAGTTCCTCGTTCATGTGAATTACCATATATAATTTTACCTTTTCACATATTTTCCCTATATCCATTCTTTGATTCTAAATAATGAATGTTCAAACAATTATGATAACAATTTAGGATTAGATTTTGAAAATATTATTCATGATGATATGATTGATAAATTGAGTTATTGATTCATTGGGACTGTTGAATAAAATAAGATAAATTTGGGGAAAAATTTCACTTATTGAAAGTTGAAAGTCATGTAATACATGATCTTTGCAATGGTTCATTCACAAGCTTGTTCTTAGTCAATAAATGTTTTTCATTGAAAGTATTCATGTTTCAAATGATAAATAGTCATTTTTCTTCTACCTTTCACAAAAAGACTAAAATTATCCTTTGCTACCTCATTTGAGCTTGTTAAAATTTTTTTTAAGAAACCCTAACCAAAGATCACCCCATACTGGGGGTAAAGTTTGAGAAGCTTGTTTATTCCTAGTGATTTCAAGGGCAAAGCCCTTTTGTGCATAAATTTTTCTTAACAAATGATAAACATGAAAAAAAAAAGAAAAAAAGAGAAAAAAAATAAGGAAAAAGAAAAAGAAATTGATGGGTTAAAATGTCAAGGTGCCCTACACAGAAAGAAAAAATCCTTGGTTTTGATTACCCTTTAAATATAGTTTGGGCTTATTTTATCCATTTTTTTTATAACCCTTCACCTTTACTTACATTACATCCCTTAAAAGTTCACTTTGATCGAATGTGAATACTTGAATTGAAGAATCATGAATTAAGCTAAGATAGATTTGTCATTGGATTTTTTGGGATTTTGGTGTCATTGATGGACCATAGGGAAAAAAGTTAAGAAAAAAAAGGATAAAGAGAAGATATGCGATAACAAAATGCAAAAAAAAAAGAAAAAAGGAAGACTTAAATTGAAAACCCAAAAAGGCGGTTGAAGTGAAGATGAAAACTTAGAAAAACAACTTCATGTGAGGTTCCTAAGAATAAAAATGATGATTGGCTCAAGCATTATGGATATTGATGGAGAATTCTGAGTTAGAGTTTAGAATTGTCTGAGCAACCATTATTATGGATGTTAATACCCCATTTCATAATATTTTGCTTTTGTTTACCTTTAATTTGCTATTGGCCAAACTTTCTTTTGATAGTGAATACCCATTTTGCTTGTTTGTATCCCCTGAATTAATTGAAAAAAATGTATCATGTGTGTTCTAAATTAGAATGATGATAAATGAATGAATGAAATATTAATAAAAGATTTTTCTATTCTTCTGAAAGAAATCCAAGATGACAAAAGTGAAAGAAGCCTAAAAAAATGATTTGAAAAGGGCAATTGAGGTGATTTATGATGAATACAAATGATGGATTGGTCAACATAACCTGTGAGTTGTGACTAAATGGGAAAAATAACATGAACTGAATGATAGAATTTGTTTTGAGGTCATTAATGTTGGGAAGTTGAGAAAAAATATATGAGATGGTGGAGTCTTAAGAATTTTGTTACCGTAATTGGAATTTCATGGCATTGATTTAATGACATACGCATTACATACATTTTGTTTACATTTAAATATTTGATAATTACATTTGTATCATGTAGAAAACATTTGAATCATAGTAAGACATTTGTATTTGCAACATTTAGTAAGAATCTAGATTATGGCATTTGCATCATTTAGAAGGCATTTGCCTTATTATCATGACATTTGTTGTGTACAAGAATTTGACTTTGATTGTAAAATTTTTTTATTTTTGGATCCTTAAATGAGGAAAATCATTCATGATGAGATTTTTTGTTGACAAACTTTCCAAACTTTTAAAGTTACAAAGCCAAGAAACTTTGGATGCAAAACTCTAAAATTTTTTGAATAAGAATCTCTGGATGTGAAGCCATAAAGTTTTTGAAAAACAACCTTTGAAACTTTGGATGTGAATCTCTAAAATTTTTGAATCTTAGAAATTTTGGATGTAAAACCTTGAAAATTTTCGGATGAGAATCTTTGAAAGTTTGGTTGTGAAATATTAATTTTTTTAATGTGAATTTTTAAAATTTTAATGTGAATCTCTAAGTTTTTCAAAGGAAAATCTTTAACTTTTGGATGTGAAACCCTAAAATATTTCGAATGAGAATTTGGCTATGAATCATGAAATCTTTGGTGTGAATCCCTGATTTTTTTTCACACAAAACTTTAAATTTTGGATGTGAATCACTAAAAAATATTTTGAATGCAAATCTTTGATTCTTGTATGTGAATTATGGTTTGCGAATTTGAAATTCTTACGAATATTTGAATTCTTATGAATCTAAAAATCTTGTGAATCTCTGAATTTTTATGTATCTTGAGAATCTTGCAATTCTTGCGAATATAAAATTTTTGTGAATCTTTCCATTAGAAGTTCTTGTGAATTTGAAAGTTTTGTGAATCTTCCAAGTCTTGCAAATCTGAAACTCTTACGAATTTTTGTGAATCTAAAAGTCTTGCAAATCTGAGTTCTTGCAAAACTAAAAATCTAAAATTCTAAAAATTCTTGCAAATCTTCCATTCTTGCGAACTTGAAAATCTTTGTGAATCTAGAATCTCTATGAAACTTGAAACCTTTCGAATCTGGAATCTCTGGAAAATTAAAATTTTTGTAAATTTGGAACCTCTGAAAATCTTGAATCATTTACGATTTTTTGGAATCTTTGCGAAACATAGAATTCTTGTCAATCTCTACGAATCTTGACTTTTTCTAAATTTTGAAATCTTTGTGAATTTTTTTGTGAATCTTAGAGTCTTAGAAACTTTCAATTCTTGTTATAGAGCTTTGCGAATGTTTGAAATCTTTTGAATCTTGAATTTCGAAATTGTGAATCTTTGGATTTCAAGTTTTCGGTTTGTATGAACCTGAACAAAATGGATGTATTTTGTCTTTGCGCAATTCCTATTTCACAGAAATTGTGTAAGAAAAGGTGGTTGTAGACACTCTATTTTGTCCAAAATTTTTTCTATGATGAAGAACGAACCTTCAACCATTAATTGGGCTTAATTGGAAAGCTTTAAGCCCAATAAGAAATTTTCTAATTGTATTATTTAATATTATTTAATTTTAATTTTATTATTTTTTATTTTTTTCAAAAAAAGTCAACATAAAAAAAGAGTAAAAAAAAAGTTAGAAAAGGAAAAAGGAAAGATTGAACAAAATTGGGTGGAAATCTTGGATTTGGGATTTGATGACTTTAAAGCTTAATAACAAAATCAATTCACAGCAAAGTCAAAATCAAATCACAATTGTAGTAAAATCATAATCAATTTATTTTTTGGAATTAAAGGGATTCAATCCCTATAAATGAACAAAAACCATACATAAACAGGGGGATAGACAGAAAGATTAGAGGCTTTGGATTCATTCTGGGTTTGTGTTTATTAGTTTTTCTAGGAGTACTAGAAAAAAAAAAAAAAGGTTTTCTGGGCTTTTAATTTTGAAAGATTCATTAGGTTATTTTGAAAACAGTTTAGAGTTTTTTTTTGGAAATTTGAATTTTTGGGTTTTAAGTTTTAATCTAATTGTTTGGTGCTAGAAATTATGGATTTGGTCAGTGGAGATTTTTTTTTTTAAGGAAATATCTTTGGGTTTTTTATTTTTGGGGAATTTTGGATTTTTTTTAATTTTTCTAAAAGATTTTTGGGTTTAGGTTTATTTTTCTAGTGGAGGTTGAATTTCTCGGTGAATACACAATGGCCGAAAGGGAACTATAATGGTCATTTTTTGGGTTCAAAAGGGTTTATGGAAAAAATTGCAATTTTTGGTGACTAGTTGAATTTCCCAATGCTAGAAGCTACATTTTTGGCTAGGATCTTTGGGACTTTAAAGTTTCAAGTAGGGCTATTTAGAGAGAACTTAAAGGAAATAATCCTAGAAAGAAAGAGAACAAAAGGCTTATAAAAAAACCTAAAAAAATTTTGACATTTATATTAGCACTAGAAGATGCTATTTTAGCAAAGCCTTCAACTCGTGTGTGAACCTAGGAGATTCGTGCAAAACCTAGCTCCAAGACTCGATTGGATTTTAAGGATTAATTTTTCTTTTTCTTTCTATTTTAGTTTTTGGTTTTTATTTTATTTTCTAATTTTCTAATTTAATTTAATTTTTATTTATTGTGTGATTGAATTATTTAAGAATGAAAAAAAATCTAGAAAAGGTTATTTATTATTTGCATGATGTTTATTTAGTTTTTACATGGCATTTTATTTTTGCATGAATTTAATTAAATAATTATTAATATATATTTATTTGCATAATTGGTATATGATTAATATATTTATTTGCATTTTTGTTTGTGTGATTGTATGATTATTTAATTGTATGATAATTAATACTATTGCATGATAGTTTAGAATATATTGCATTATTTTGCATGATAATTTTTTTTAAAAGGATTTAAAAAAAAAATTCAATTCTGCTAAACTATTGGAGGATTTAAATCTTGAATTAAGTCCTATCAAACTGTTGGAGGACTTAACGAATTTTCCTAAAAATATTTTTAAACAATCCTACCAATAAATTTAAGGATAATTTCTTGACTAAAAAATCTTACAAACATATTGGAGGATATTTCTAAAAATAAATTATTATTTTTTAAATTAGGTTTTAAATCTCTAATAATAGAATTACTAAAAGCATTGCAAATAGTAATCTTTATATAAATTCTTAGGTGAGAAGATCCTTTCTAAATTTTACCAACATATTGGAGAATTTGGATGAGAATATTTTGATACCAAGGTTCTAAACGTCATTTTCATAAATAAAAGTTCTTATAAGAAAATCAAATGAATCCAACAACGGAGCCTCTTTAGAGTGAGACACTAGTCTCCATGAATACTCTTAAAGTGAGAGAATTATCTTAAATTATTGCCAAACTATTGGAGTAATTTTAAGATCAATTTTCAATATTAAATATTTTGGTAAATCATAAATATGGTTAAGGCTTGGATAGTTTCAAATCAAACTAGTACTATCCTTTAGATGGGTGTTGTGAGGGAGCTGTAACCTTTCTCATATGTAACCGCACTCTGGAACCTAAAATCTAGTTTTGTATACTAGAATCTACCTTTTAAAAATACCCGAATTAAGTTTGAGATCTCTCTTTAAAATTGGATAGATTCAATTAGGTAGCCAATCACACCTGAACAAAAAATATTAATGGCTACTCTTTTAGTCTGTGTCTAGCGGTAGGTTCATGAATCTATACATTATAACAATTATTGAATAACTGATGTGAATGAGAGCATGATTCCTCTTCATGCTAATATTATCATTAAAGAGATGCTTGATGAAGGTTTAAATATTTCACGACATGTTTTTGAGTTTGTCACTTATGATTGCTTTAATAAACATTCAACTAAATGCTTAACAAGTTAATTTTTTTATAATTTATTATGAAATTTTAAGTTTTGTTTTCTTCTTTAAAATAATTTTTAATTTAACCTTTCATTAGATATTATTGGTGTTGTTATTGGCATGGGTTTATCTCATCATCAAATTGTTGGTAACAAGTCTGTAAAATATATGGTGTTATGCTTTTAAGATTTAAGGTATTGTTTTTCTTTTATTTTTATTTTTTATATTTGCAATGTTATAACAAGGATGATTTATTTTTAAAAAATTAAATATTATTATTATTATATTATTATTATTATTGGAATTATATTTTATTTAATCATTTTTTAGTAAAAGGTTTACTACTGTTAATTTGTGGACAAGTTTGTTTTTGAATTTAAAAAGAAGCACTTAGCTTTGGGAAATGAATCTCAAATTGTTGTACTTACTTCTTTGATTGCTAAGAGTTTTGGAGGATAGTCAATGTGTAAAAATTCGTGAAATTAAACTCTAGTTGTTATAGTTACTTATATAATTTTTAATAGTTTATCTAGATTTGTTAATATTTAATAATTTTTTTAGGTATGACATCATTTTCCTCTTCAAAGTCAACTAAAATTTACATGGATAACATTATTTATGAAATAATTCAATTTAAATTAGCTTTAATATGAGTCTTTTGTACCATTTTTATTATTTGATTTTGGTTTATTATTGTTATTTTTTCAAAATAGTTGGAGTTTTAAATTTTTTTAAAAATTGTTTTAGCAAGATTCTAATAATTGAAGATTTGAACAATAGTTGCGAGATATCAAGCCAACCTGATTCTTCCAAAATCAAAAAACAATTCTTGAGATGAAAGAACTTTATCAATCTACTACCAATAAGGTTACCAATTTGTACTATATCTTATTGTTAATAATTATAGTTTAATTTTTGAGTGAAAGTTATACTTTTTATTTTAAATTGTTATTGTTTTTTTGTTGCTTTTCAAGGTGAATCTTATTTGGTTACAGCTTCAATAATTAGAATATGAACGGTTGATGGATGGTGGTACACATCTTGTGGTGGTACATGTAAGAAAAAACGTGTCCCTATGAATTGCTTTATGTCGTGTCTTAAGTGCAACAAACTTGTTCAATATCCTTAACCATAATAATATATTGATTGGGTACATTTAAAAAAAAACTCCACATTATCCTAATTTGTTTTTATTGACAAGGTTTTATAAATTTCGTATTTATGTTGATGTTAAAGATTTAAGTGGGTCTACAACCTTTCTCTTGTTTGATGATGTTGTTTCCAACTTTTTGAAAGTCACTGATGATGAATCGGTGTCTTCTCAATCAAATGTAAAACATGTTTCATCCTTTTAATCTCTTAAATTTTTTATACTTATTTTCTTTAGTTCATTTGGTAAATCATTATTTATCTTTTTTGAAGGAAAATTCTGATGATTATGTCTTACCATTTACGTTGAACAATCTCATTGGATCTAATTTTGTTTTTGAATTAAGAGCTATACATTAAAGAGATTATGACGATTTTGAGTATTTAGTTGTTAGTGAAATCAAAGGACTTACAATTGCATCTACCAATTTAGAAACGTTTGTAAGTTTGAATATGTATAATTATTTTAATATAATTTTATAGATGATTGTTGTTTAAATATTTGATCTTGGAGTGAAATGCTATATAAGAAGCAAGTGTTTCTAATTCATTGATGGATGGTTCAACAATTAAGCATGTTAGTGAAATGAACTTTACTTCTAATGGAATGGTAAATCCCTAGTTACATTATGTTACTGTTGTTGAGCATAGGGTCATGAAGAGTAAAAGGTAATGGAATTTTCTCTTTATTACATTTTTTAGAATTTATCATGTTTGCTTATTTAATTTTTTAGGAAAAAAAGATTATTAATTCTACAACTTTGGAAGATTCTCTTACTCGCAATGATGATAGCTTGAATGATGGATAAATTCTTGTTTATTTCATTATATTTTAAAGCATTCTACTCTATTTTTATATGGTTTCATTTGGATACATTGGATGTTTCTCTAAATTTGATGTGTTTATTTGAATATTTCAATAGTATATATGCATAACTTTATGTGCATGTATGTACACATATGTATAAGTTTTCTAAATTCTAAAAGTTTCTCTTTAAAGAAATATATATTCATATTACTTTACTGTTTCTTTATACATTCTAAATTTATATACTATTTTAGTATTTCTTTTATTTTCTTGAATTATGTTTTTTTAATTATAATATGATCTTTATTTTTTATATTTTAGTATAAAATATTCCTTATTTCAAGTGTTTAATTTGAATTAATTTTGTTGGACAAAAATCAAATTTTATAATAAAAGAGATTCTCAAGAATTAAAAAAAAGAAAAGCTCTTATTAAGTGACACAAAGATATGAAAAAACTATTAATGATGACTTAAGGATATTGATAATGTTAAGAATATATATATTAGACAACCAAAGGATTATAAGAAAGTTAACAAATAATGGTAGGTAATCAAAAGTATATTGAGTATTATGTAATAAAATTAAGAAATTTAGGTTTATAATTTATTTAAAAAAAATTGACGTAACCAAACATCTTTCCATTTAACTTGACATTTAGGTATAATTGAACCATCAGTCAAAAGAAAATAAAAAATTAGTAATATATATGTTAGATAAGCAAAAATTTATAGAAAGTTAACAAATTAAGGTTTTAAGGTGTATAAATACAAAAAAAAAAAAAAAATCAAAAGTTAAGAACTAATAAATGTTAGACTACCAAAGTCTATTGAATTTAATTTAAACTAAGGGAAAAAAGTGATTTCTCACTATGGAAATGTTTATTATTTTTATTGTATTATTTAATTTAAATCGTATTTAAAGGACAAAAATGAATACATCTTAAATCCTAATTTATATCAATATATTTAAATTAGTTACTAAGAACATAAATAATATAAGTTTATGAATGTGGACTCCTATTTGGGTAAAGGAGTGGAAAAACAATTTAGAAAACAATTAAGTAGTAGTTAACATGTAATCAACAAAAATTACTTGATTATAAATTTGTAATGTATTTGAATTCATGCATCAAAGATCGACAAAGAAAAAAAATAATACATATAATTAAATATTAAATAATGAAACATCTTGTTTCATTTGTGTTATTTGTTAAGCAATGAAATTTAAATTTAATACATAATAAGAAAATATTGATATTACCATGATAGTTACTACTTATATAATGTGATTTACAATCTTGGAGAGTTTTACTCATGTAGCACAACTTGAATATGCAATATAGTTCTAGAAATGTGCTAGTGCAATTAGATCATCCACTTACCAATGGTGGATACCAACCTCTTGACAAAAAGGATATGAAACAAATTCAAAATGCATAAAAGGTTCTAATGTAACCATTCTAATGTCATCTTTTAAAATTAAGTTAAATAATTGTTCCAACAAAAAGGACCCATGGATATTATGAAGAGATAATAAGCAAATGATATATCCGTATTGACAAAGTTTTATCTCTCACTTCATATCCCATGGCGAGACATGCTATTCCTTCAAAAAAATTATCTTCATAGCAAAAGGAATGCATACCAAAAACAAAAAGTGCTATCAGATGCTTCAACCAATATAAAATGATAAAATGACAAAATAATGGGTTGCCATAACTGTATAAAAATCTATTATCTGTTACAAGGAATAAATTGACAGTGGAAAAACTTAGTTACAATGTACAAGAATTACTGGAATAGTATGACAAATATTGGTGATCTTTGAATATGGATCAATGAAAGGTTTATGATTATATTGTTCATGCTCTAACGAATAATACAGAAAGTGTTTTCCTTGTCTATGGTCATGGAGGCATAAGAAAAACATTTTTATACAAAACACTACTGTCAAAGTTAAGATCTCATAGAAAAATTGCATTAGTAATAGCTTCTTCAAGTAGTTTCTTATTAAAAATTCAATAACCTTGATGCTATTTAGTATTAAATTATTGTTTTACATGTTTATATTTGTTTTCTTAAATGTCATTTCTTTTTTTTTTTATAGGAATTGCATCTTTATTGTTACCAGATGGTAGAACAACACATAGTTGATTTAATATTCCATTGGATATTTTTGAAAATAGTACATGTGGAATAAAGCAAAATACAAACTATCATAACAGTTTTGAAGTCCATTAGATGAATTTGAAAACAAAAAAGAATTACCACTAATTTTTTTTGGTTAGGTGTGATTGACCACCTATTAAAACTAACCTTTTTAATAAAATCTTAAAATTTATTAAAATGATAATTTTTAGGTTTGCGAAAATAGTTTTGGTTCGAGAGTCAGTTACACGTTGGGAATGATTAACACCTCCACAATGCCCATTAAAAAATGGTATTAATTAATTATTTGTTACTTTTTAATTTTGACCAAAAAGTCTTAGTTTTGGTATTTAAAATTTAATTTTCTTAACTTTCTTTATTGTAGTAAAACATATTTTTATTTTAATTGTTTGTTTAAAAAATAAATAAAAACCTTGCATATTGAATAATCCCTAAAAATATTCGAATACTCTGGCTATATTAAGAGAAATTTTCTCACCTAAAGACTTATTAAGAATCATTACTCGGACTTCTTAATAATCCCATCCTCGATAGTTCATACTTATCTTTAATATTCATATTTATAAGCATATTGTAAAATAAGACGACTATAATTTAATTTAAATAATATTTTCTAAAAAATTCATTTCTTGTTCTATTTATTAAGAAAGATGAGAAATATTTATTAAAAATTATTCTAAATGCTCTAATACATTGGTCGAATTTTAAATAAATTTTTTTTATATAGAAATTCCTAAAAAATTACTATTCGAACTTCTTTAGGATCTCATCCTAGGAATTTCATTTATATTAATTATTTTTTAATATCTTTTTTAGTATGATGCACAAAGATTAATTTATGATGCTATTGCATTATATAGAAGTTTGTTTTTAGAAATGAAGAATAAATGAGAATTTTTTCTATTAAGAATCATTCTAAATATTCCTAATTCTTTGGCAATATTTTTAGAAAAATTTTCTCACCTACGAAATTCTTAAGAATCACTACTTGGACTTCCTGGAGTCCCATTATTGGAAACTCCCATTACTTTCAAGATTATGCAATGCCAATGATAGGGTGCAACATGCATAAAAAATAAAAAACCATATTATACATATTTTAAGAAAACATATTGCCTATCTTATGTTATATTTTCATTACTCATTTTATTTTTGTTTTAATCACCTAATTATTCAACAGCCATTACTAATAAAAGTTTTAAGAGAACAAAGCAAATAAAATCCTTTTATTGAATTTTCTTTTAAATATTCCAATACTTTGATGTATTTTAACAAAAACTTTCTTATCTAGAGATTTTATAGGAATTTCTACTTGAACTTCCTTAGAATCCCATATGCGGAGATTTCATTTACTTTTTTTCATTCTTATTTAATTTTTATTCTAATCTTCAATTTTTAATTTCTATTATTATTAATCATTATTATATTTTTAATTAATTAATTTTTTAATTTAATTTTTTTGAAAGATACAAATAGTTAATCATAGTATTCATGTATCACAATATTAATTTTATTTCTAAAGAGTAATTATATATTATTTATCATCATCTAATATTATTTTGGGAAAATAGATAAATGAAATTCTTTTTTATTGAATATTTTCCTAAATTCTCCATTATTTTGGTAGTATTTTTTTAAAAAAATATCCTCACTTGAGATTTAAAAAAATCACTACTCGGACTTCCTTAAAATCTCATCTTAAAAAATTTATTTACTTATTTATTATTATATATAAATTTTTTTTGCATGAAACTAATGTGCAAAAAGAACAAATTGAATAAAAAATAATTTACAATGAAAAATAAATAAATAAATTGCATGGAATTAAATTTAACATAAATGTTCAAACCATATAAATATCATAATATATAAGATTTAAGCTTAAATTAAACTTAATAGTATGAAAGAAATAGACATATAATATCAAAGGCAAATTTACTATAATATTTTCCAACGTATAAAGCCTAGGCTATGAAACATGAGTGATGGGTCTTGAAATAATGTCTAATTTTTTAGGCTTTCTTTACCATGTAGGATAAAAAAAAAAGTATGAAGGCTTTAAGCTTTCTTCATAATGGGACTATTTTTTTTTTTATTTTTTAAGCTTAAATTGAACTTAAGACTACCATTTTACTGTAAACTCTAAATAGAAAAGATAAAAGTGTTTGTATCCATAGAAACAAGCTATAAGGGAAATGAAGGAGCTACGTTTTTTTACTAAACTTCCCTGAAAGCTGTATCCCCTTTTTCTTCAGTCAACTTTTAACCTTTCCTTCAAGCTTTTCCGTTCATGTGCTTTTTTTGGCTGTTAGACCTTTCTTTTCTTGTTGTTTTTTTTGCCTCATTTTTATTTTCTCTTTTTTTTTAAACACTTTCCCTTTTTCATTTTTTCCACTTCTGCTAGTTCTTTCTTTTTGTTCTTTTTATTTATTCCTTTTTACATAGTTTTCTCCTTCTTGCAAACTCTCATTTTTCTTTTTTTTTCTTTTTATTTTATTTTTATTTCTTCCATTGCGTTAACTTCCTAAAAAACCATCTAGACTGTTAAAAAGCCTTTTTTATTTATTTTTATTTTTTTGTGTTAGCTCTCCCAGAACTTTGCTCTCTTCCCTTTGTGTCTTTTTGTTTTATTTAAAATGGCCTCTTTCCTCAAGCCCATGAGACTTTCTTCTTTGCCACTAGAGGACCATTTTCCTTTCTTCTGATTTTCCCCAACTATAAGAACTCCAACTCATTCATTTTTTCATGTCTTTTTTGTTACCTGAAAGCCTCTTTCTTTTTATCATTTTCTTCTGTTTTCTCTTTTTTTAGACTACCCAAAACTTTTTTTTTCTTTCGTTCTCCCCCTTTTATGGTCCTTGCTCTCCAAGTTATTTTATTGTCTTCTTCTCTATTGCAGGTATTCAAAAACTGGTGGTATAAGCTTTCAGCTTATTTAATGCTATTTGTCTCTTTGGTACTAAGGGTTTCACGTGAAGGGTAGAAATTGGTTCCTTTATAGTTCATGTGCCCAATAAAATCCTCCCTTTCTTTTATTCGGCTCTTTTGTCTTTTGAAGCCTTTCTTTATTCATTTTAGGTCCATTTGTGGCCATGTTTAAGACTCATTTTGGCTTTTTCTTTTTGGGCTAGCTCGAGTTGCCAATTTGAGTTTGATCTTGGGCTACTAAATGGGCCATTGTTAGGGATCAATTTGGGCACTATTGGCCTTTAAAAGGGTTACACATTGAGCTTTTAAATTGGACCATGTTCGGTTTATAGTTGGGTTATGTAATGGACTGTTAAAATAAGCTATATAATGGGCCTAAAAAAATAATAGTCTTATCCTAAAAGCAAAAATGAGCCCATATCAATGGTGTTAAATGAAGTCACATTGTTCCGAACAAAATTAGGTGTCTACAATTACCTCTTTTTGCATATTACTAAGAATCATGAATAAAATAAAGATATAGACAATAATTTTTTTTGGAGTTAACAGTTCAAAGTTTTTAATAATTTTTTTTTGTTTTTGTTTTTTATTTTTTTATCTTTTTATTTATTTATTATTTCTTGATTGATTGATTTATTATTTATTTATTATCTTTTTTTAATTAATGGATTTGACCATTTGAAAGCAAATTTAAAAACTCTTTTAAATAAAGGCTTAACAATTTTTGAAAATAAAATATGAAATCATGCCATAAGGTCTTACAAATCTTGATACTTACAGAAGCTCCTTTAAATATAGGCCTTTTAAAGATTTTGGAAAATGGCTCATCCTAAACAGAGGTTTTGAAACTTTAAAAATTGGCTCCCTCTAAACAGAGCTTTGAAACTTTAAAATCTTGTTTGAAAGTGGTTCCTCCTAAACAGAGGCTTTGACACTATAAACATCTCTCTAAAAGTAGCTCCCCCCCAAATAAAAGCTCTGAAACTTTAAAAATCTAAAGTGTTTTATCCGAAGGTCTTAGAGATTATGCTCAGAGGTCTTATAGATCTTATTATATATGAAAGCTCCTTTGATCATAAGCCTTGAAACTTTAAAAATTTTAAACATTTTACCTAGAGGTCTTATGAATTGTTCCAATATTTGCCCGAAGGCCTTCAAAATCATGTAAAAACTTTGAGGTTTTGATAGGAAGTCTTTGAAAATCACTCAAAAATTTTACCCGAAGGTCTTTGGAAATCATTTAGAAATTTAAAATTTTACCTAGAAGACTTACAAGTCATTTTTCAAAAATTTGCTTGTAAAAATGAAACATTCAAATTTTAGGATTTCTCGAACTTCGGATATCACCATCGAGTAATTTTGTAGAAAACTTGAGCATAACATTTTTCTTAATTGGTGCTAATGTCATTAAGCTTAAAATCTGAGTGCCAGTTAAACTTAATTTAAATCCTATCGGTGCCAACTAATCTGAGCTTAAGATGACAGCTAATATAGGCTTGGGTGTCAGTTAAACTGGCTTAAAGTGCCACCTAAACTAGGCTTAAATCTTATCTTATATCGTATCTTATCTTTCACTTTTTACAGATCCTTTAACTCTTCAAACTTTTTTGACATTTTGGTCTTTTGTTAAACCATTTTCTCCTTTTTTAATTTCTCTCTCATTTTTTCATGATAGGCTTCATTCTTTCTTCTTGCCTTTTTTTTACTATTTTTTTTCTTTCTTTATTTTTTTCTTTTTATTTTTTCTTTTCTTTTTTATTTTATTTTCTCTTTTTTTTTTTCAAATTTTTCATTCTATTCTTTCTTGGTAGACTATTCTTTTTTTTTAACTTTTTTTTTTGAACTGGGAGATTATTTTTTTTTCTGGGTTCTTTTCTTTGACTGACTTTCTTTTTCATTTTTTTTCTAAAACTCTTTTTCTTAAAAACTTCTTACTTTTTCTTTCTCTTTTTTTTCTTCCTTTTTTTTATTTTTTACTACTTAAAATGTTTCTATTTTTTTTCCTTTTTTCTAATATTTACAAAGGTGACAAACACAATCATGATACAAATGTTTTTTCCCATGATGTGAATGTGAGAATACGAATGCTTGATGCAAATACATGTGACTTTTTCATAATGTAAATGTCAATATTCCTTTCACGTAAATGCCTCTTCAAATAATTTTTTATGATATAGATGCAATCATGCAAATGCAAATACCTTAGTATGATGCGAATGATGTAAATGTGATTGTCTTTCCCATGATATAGATGCAAGTGATACAAATACAAATATCTTTTTCACGATGTAGATGCAAATGTGAATGTCTTTCTCACAATACAAATGCAAATAATGCAAATGTGATTTTTTTGTTTGTTTTTTTATTTTGGCAGCAAGCAAATCAAATGCCTTTTTTCGAATGTAAATGTGCACAGGCATTTTCTCAAGTTGCAGAAGCAAAAAACTCTTATTTTTATTTTTTATTTTTGAAAGATCTCTATTCAAATTTTCAATGTTTATTTCTTACAAAAAATGATCTTAGTATTTTATACAAAATACTCAACTAATCTCCAAACTTTTCTAAAGAAATCACAAAATTGCCCCACATAAAGTGTTTTTATAATCAATGAGAAAAACAAAAAACACATAACTTTTGAATCTCCTGCAAATTGATGATTACTATTTGGAATGCTTGTAAAGTGGGGTAATTGACAATTCGATTTTTTCACTAGTGAGTAGATCTCAAGAAAGGTTGATGAAGATTGCAAGGATTACTCTTGGGCTCACAAAAGAGATAGTTTTTCTAAAACACTTTTCCTGTATTGAAAACCAAGCATGGTTTAACATGATACTTCAATGTACGTTAGCATTAACCATTAATTTTCGAAGAAGATTTGGGAAGTGAAAATGGTTTGTTTTTTATTTTCACTCTTTGGTGAAATGCAAAGTCTTTTAATGGGTACTGATCCTTCAAAAGGTTAAGCATTGTGACTTTTTATTTTGGATAGAACCTCAGAACTCTAAAATTCTTTTGGGGCCTTAAAAGTGACTTTGGCTTTAAACTTTTTTTTTTTTGGGTTTTCACCTTAGAGCTATATTTTTTAATCAATAAAAAACTTGGTAAAATCTTTCCAATTAATAATAGGCATAGCTCTTCAATTCAAGTATCCACATTTTATCAAAATGGACTTTTCAAGGTATATAATGTAGGCCAAGGTTCGAGGTTCTGAAAAAAATGAATAAATAGGCTTAAAATATATTATTCAAGGTAATTAGACAAGGATCTTACGGAGCATTCTTTGGATAAAAAGCCATGTATCTTTCTTTCTTTGTTTTTTTTTTTGGGAAACATTTGACTTCAACTGTAGCATTATAGTTTCTTGAATTCTATCTTCCTTTCACTTAGGATTCTAACTGATATTTCATTCACTTTTTGCCCTGAACTATCATTCAAGGTGCAAGTCTTTCTTTCTTTGCTCTTTCTCATTTTCTTTTGTTTGGAAACATTTGACTTCAACTTTAGCATTTTACTTTCGTGAATTTTATCTTTTTTTTTCTTAAGATTCTAACTGAAGCTTCATTCACTTTCTGCCCCAGATCTTCATCTTTAAGGTGCATGTCTTTCTTTCTTTGCTCTTTTTTTTTTGAAATATTTGACTACATCTTTAGCATTCTACTTTCTTGAATTCTATCTTTTTTTTTTTTTAACTTGGAATTCTAACTAAAACTTTATTCATTTTTTGCCCTGAACTCTCATCTTCGAAGTGCATGTTTTTTTTCTTTGATCTTTTATTTTTAGAAACATTTGACTTCAACTTTAGCATTCTACTTTATTGAATTCTATCTGAAACTTTATTCACTTTTTGCCTAGGATCTTCATCTCTGAGGTTTATGTCTTTCTTTCTTTACTCTTTATTTTTGGAAACATCTAACTTCAAATTTAGCATTCTACTTTCTTAAATTCTATCCTTTTTTTTTATTTGAAATTCTAACTGAAGCTTTATTCATTTTTTCCTCTGGATCCCTATCTTCGAAATGCATGTTAGACGCTTTCAATATCAAACACTTTCCTTGAAGTTGGACACTTAAAGATTTCTTTATTTTAGCCCATCGTATAAAAGATGATCTTTAGCCACGGTTCATTTTAGATTGAAAAATTTAATAGGCTTGAATGGGTAGCAAGTGAATAATTTTTTTATATACGAAAGATAGAGAAAGATGGCCATTTATCATTTCAAGCACAATCACTTAGCTAGAAAAGCAAATTATTTGAAGAAAAAGATAAAATGCTTCTTTTTTTGTTTTTATTTTTTTTATTTTTGTGTTATAACCATCAATTGCCTTTACATGATTGATGCCTCATCTTATTTTTTGCACAAGATTCCTATGATGGTGAAAATTAGATTGTATGAGATGTTCTAAATTTGATAGCATAGTTAAAAAAAAAAAAACTCTTTTTGGTTCTTGATTGTTTGGCTTTTTTTAGTAAAATGAAGGGAAAATGTATTAAGGCATGAAACAAATTATCTTAGGTGAGAAAGAATTTTGCTTCTTTTTAATTAATGTGCCTTAAGTTGTAAAACAGAGGCTACTTGAGAGAGACGATTCGAACATTTTTCATGTTTATGGTCATTGAAAGAATTTGGATGCTTCAATCATATTGACAAAATTTTGATACACATTGAATTACCAATTAAAAATTTGAAAGATTTTCTTGCCTAGTTTTCAACATTCAAAATGAATTTTCAAAGTTGGCCTCTTTTGTTCATTGCCCATATAGAAACTTGTCTTTCGAGTACAACAAAAATTTAGTTTTTGAGTCTCATACTCATGCCTCTCAAAATACTGGATCAGAAAGTGATTGGTAAAAAAAAAAAAGATTTTTGAATTAAATCTATTCCAATGATGATTACCAACTGTTTAAGGACTTAAGAGACAATTTTTGGCCTTATTCTCATAATCCAAAAATCAAATTATGTAAGGTTTTTATTCCAAATAATCTTTAAACAAAAAATTGTTGCACTATTTTTCTTAAAAAATCTATTTACACAATGTTAGAATATAATACAAAATCCAAACTAAATAAGGAAAACCTCTTTTATTAGTGTCAAAATTCAAATTTGGTGTATTAAAATAGAAATGCCCTCAAAAGTTAATGTTTCAACACCACTAACATTAAATAGAATACACTTATGATGCATGAATGTGTGAATGCAATAGATATGCTTGTAGGTACCCAATACTTCCAAAAGATTTCAAGTTAAGCTTTGAACCATATCATCACAAATTTGGTTTTACAACATTACATCATTGAAAACCTTCAAGTTCAACAAAGTTTACTATAATACCCTATTAAAGACTCCATACATTATAATATTAAGATTCTCAAAAGAGGCACCCTATGTACTTGTACTGCTTGTAAGTACCTTATAAAAAATTAGCCAAGTGCTAACTATACTATCCTGGATACACTTTTTCCTTTACTTGCTTAGCTTTTTGTGCCATGTCTTTCGCTTGGAAGCTGACTCCTCTTATCTTTTCCACTAGATGACTAGGCTTGAGACTCCTTTAGTAGATATTAATCTTTCTAATATTAGGCTTCCTTGTTTTTTAAGCTTGAATTGATCTTTCTCTTCCTTTAGGATTTGATTAGCTTTATGTTGATAGCATATTTGTTGTTCCAAGTCATCAACAAGAATTTGTAGCATTTTTTTCCTCTATAGACTAAATGAACTCCTCTTTCTTAGACTGAAATTGTTCAGTATTCATTCTGATGTCTTTAAGCTTAGTGGTCACTAACATGATAGATTTATGTATATTTTTAGATATCTCTTCTCATTTTCTTTCAAGCTTTCGAAATTTTCCTTCGTTCTCTTCAGTTTTGAATTTTCATTCCTTAACTTCATGTTAAAACCTCTTCTTTTCAATCTTTCATGTTTCTTTTTCTTCTTCAAACTTACGTTTCATAATATTCACATTTTCAATGACGCCTTCATAATGAGCTTTTTCTTGTAGGCATAATTTTTTGTCCATAGGAATAACACTCTTTTAGACACATTGATTTCTTCATCCCTGATATTTAGGTGTTGTTTTGTCTGTATATCTTTCACAAATTGACTTTTCAAGTTTGCTTCCACTCGTTGATAATTTCTTTCACTTTCTCAAAAAAGAATTTCAATTCTTGAAACCTATAAGTCATTAGAATAAATTGTTATGACTTTAATTGTTTATAGACCATAGCTGGAGCATAACTTATACCTCCTCATGGTCCTAAGAGTGAAACCCATAACTTATCATCACATTTGTATAACATGGCTTTTGGTGGTATCTATGGAGCCCTCAATATAATCTGAGCACTGGTGAGATTTTGCAAAACCAATAACCATTATTCATTAGGCTTTGATTCTAACCATGCAACATTATAATACTCTTCAATGGGCCTTCTTTTCTTATTGTAAATGGGGTAAATTTTGCCTATAGGATGTTGATGGTGACTTTTTGCCCAAATAAAAAGTAGTTGTGCACACCCTATGAAGCATTCTCTCTTTAATCTATAATGATTCAATTATCTAAAAGTTTATGCTAGTATGGATGGAACAAGATTCATTTTATTATCCATTTGCTTAAGGAAGTGTATTATTGACATATTAGTGTATCTTAAGACCTTTGGAAAAATAACTAAACCATAAATTGCCAAAGCTATCATTCTTATGCCTTGTTCATCCTCTAAGTGTTTGACAATGTAATTGTGCACGATTTCCCATGAATGTATTTGTTTTTGCCTTTTGTTTGGATATGTGCACTCATTCTTGAGGGGTAACTTTTATCATATGGGTAAATTTTCTTTAGGATC
The DNA here is from genome assembly GCF_002303985.1 of Durio zibethinus. The sequence continues at coordinate 7,028,567 of NW_019167849.1, read as the reverse complement.
TAAGTTTTTAACCTCGATAATAGATCTTATTTGGATTAGGAAGGTGTAACCACATCAAAGCAGAACATTCTTTGATTATCAATCTCATTGAACATGAAACATCTAAAAGTAGGGTCCCAAAACTGAACTAAAGCTCTTACCAACTAATCTTCCATAGGCACCTCAAGGAGTGAAGCAATATGACCATATTTTTCCTCAAAAGCTATTTTCTTGGGTATTGTTACACGATGCCAAATCTTGACTAGCTTAGAGATATAATTTTGTTGAAGCTTCAATATGGATTTTTTTTTGGCAAATATTCTTCTCTAAATTCTTTCAAACAATCTTTTTTTCTTCTTTGCATTTCTGATGATTGAATTATCACCTTGTTAACATCTTCATATATGTTGGGCTTTAAAACTAAGGACAATATGATGGTGTTTTGTAGCAAAACCTAAAATCTCGTAACTTCTTGGTACATTGAAAAACACATCTTATAAGTCAATGCTTATGTTGATACATGATCATGAAACAAAAAGAAAACAAAATAAATTAGGGTAATATCAAGTTAAAATGAATGTTCTCATTATCCTAGTTTAGAGTATAATCTAAAAAAAAAAAAATTGTATTGCTCTATCTAAGGTTGGCTTCTCAAAGTTTACTATATGTTAGGCTCAGAACTACTAGAGACCAAAAGGTTCCTAAATTGTTCCTCAGTGGCATCCATATAAGACTAGTAAGGCATTTCGATCCTCATCCATTATAGGTTATGAATGAAAATGATTCAATCTGAGTGAGAGTATTTAGCTTGCCATTACGAAGGTTATTACCTCACGAGAGCATAAGTACTTTACTCTTTCCTAAAAGGGTTAGGCCCGAGTGTATAACTCATGTATGATATTAATGTGTCGTGTGTGAATGAGAGAATAGAGTATTATAATCCTTATTCTAGGTGCCTTATAATAATAATAATAAAACATATTTGACTTAAAATAGCTGAGCAAATAATAAATGACATGGTTGAAAGGAAATGCAAAATTTTTTTCCCTTTTATTATTGTTATTATTATTATTATTATTATTATTATTATCATTATTGCTATTTTTTTTACATAAAATCAAAATAAAAAAAATTAAAGTTAAATACCAATCAAGACTATTATATCAAAATTATGAAGAACACAAAATTAATTTTTGAACTGACTTTCTAAAAAATGACATCCCTAGTGGAGTCGCCAAGCTGTCTTAAGGGTTTTAGGATTTGCTAGATGAATTTGAAAATAAAAAAGAGTTGCCACCAATCTTTTTTGGCTATGTGTGATTGGCTACCCATTAAAACTTACCTTTTTGGTAAAATCTTAAAATTAATTAAAATTTATTAAAAAAATAATTTTTGGGTTTGTGAAAACAATTTTGGTTTGGGAGTCAGTTATGCATGGAGAAAGATTAATACCCCTATAACACCCATTAAAAAATAGTACCAATTCATTATGTTTTATCTTTTAATTTTGATAAAAAGGTCTTAATTTTGGTATTTAAATTTAAATTTTCTTTAACTTTCTTTATTGTAGTAAGACATATTTTTATTTTTAATTGTTTATTTGAAAAGTAAATAAAAACCTTGCATATTGAATAATCTCTAAAAATATTCTAATACTCTGGCCATATTAAGAGGAATTTTCCCACCTAAAGACTTCTTAACAATCACTACTTAAAGATTAATACCCCTATAACACCCATTAAAAAATAATACCAATTCATTATGTTTTATCTTTTAATTTTGATAAAAAGGTCTTAATTTTGGTATTTAAATTTAAATTTTCTTTAACTTTCTTTATTGTAGTAAGATATATTTTTATTTTTAATTGTTTATTTGAAAAGTAAATAAAAACCTTGCATATTGAATAATCTCTAAAAATATTCTAATACTCTGGCCATATTAAGAGGAATTTTCCCACCTAAAGACTTCTTAACAATCACTACTTAAAGATTAATACCCCTATAACACCCATTAAAAAATAATACCAATTCATTATGTTTTATCTTTTAATTTTGATAAAAAGGTCTTAATTTTGGTATTTAAATTTAAATTTTCTTTAACTTTCTTTATTGTAGTAAGATATATTTTTATTTTTAATTGTTTATTTGAAAAGTAAATAAAAACCTTGCATATTGAATAATCTCTAAAAATATTCTAATACTCTGGCCATATTAAGAGGAATTTTCCCACCTAAAGACTTCTTAACAATCACTACTTAAACTTATCCAGAGTACCATTTTAGGTGGTTCATACTTATCTTTAGTATTCATATTTATAAGCATATTGTAAAATAAGACGTCTATAATTTAATCTAAATAATATTTTCTAAAAAAATCATTTCTTATTCTATTTATTAAAAAAGATGAAAAATCTTTATAGAAAATTATTCTAAATGCTCTAATACATTGGCAGTATTTTAGATAAATTTTCTTACTTAAAGATTCTTAAAGAATCACTATTTGAACCTTTTTAAGATCTCATCTTCAGAATTTCATTTATATTTATTATTTTTAATATCTTTTTTAGTATGATGCACAAGGATTAATTTATGATGTTATTGTATTATATATATGTTAGTTTTTAGAAGTGAAGAATAAATGAGAATTTTTTGTATTGAGAATCATTCTAAATATTTCAATTCTTTGGTAATATTTAAAAAAAAAATCTCTCATCTACAGAATTCTCGAAAATTATTCCTTAGGCTTGTCGAAGTCTGATCATCAAAAACTCCCATTACTTTCAAGATTACGCAATGCCAATGATAAGGTGCAACATGCATAAAAAAAACTATATTATGCATATTTTAAAAAAACATATTACCTATCTTCCTTATGTTATATTGTCATTACTCATTTTAATTTTGTCTTAATCAACTTATTATTCAATAACCATTATTAATAAAATTTTTAAGGGAACAAAGCAAATAAAATCCTTTTAATGAAATTTTTTCTAAGTACCCCAATACTTTGGTGGTATCTTAAGAAAAACTTTCTTACCTAGGGATTTTGTAGGAATTTCTACTCGGACTTCCTTAAAATCCCATTCTTAGAAATTTCATTTACTTTTTCCTTTCTTATTTAATTTTTATTCTAATCCTAATTTTTAATTTCTATTATTATTAATCATTATTATTATTTTTTAATCAATTAATTTTTTAATTTAATTTATTTGAAAGATACAAATAGTTAATCATAGTATTCATGTATCATTATATTAATTTTATTCCTAAAAGAGTAATTATATATTATTTTATCATCATATAATATAATTTTAGAAAAATAGATAAATGAAACTTTTTTATATTGAATATTTTCCTAAATACTTCATTACTTTAGTGATATTTTTAGAAAAATATCCTTATTTAGAGATTTAAAGGAATCACTATTCGGACTTCCTTAAAATCTCATCCTCAAAAATTTTATTTATTTTATTATTATTATTATTATTATTATTATTATTATTATTATTATTGCATGAAGCTAGTGTACATAGAAAATAAATTAAATAAAAAATAATTTACAATGCAAAAAAAAAAAATGCATGGAATTAAATTTAACATAAAGGTTCAAACCACATAAATATCATAATATATAAGATTTAAGCTTAAATTAAACTTAATAGCATGAAAGAAATGGACATATAATATATAAAAGACAAAGGTACTATAACATTTATCAACTTATAAAGCCTAGGCTATGAAACATGAGGGATGGGTCTTGAGATAATGTTTAATTTTTTAGGCTTTCTTTACCATGCAAGATAAAAAAAAAATATGAAAGCTTTAAGCTTTCTTCATGATGGGACTCCCTCTTTTTTATTATTATTATTATTTTAAGTTTAAATTGAACTTATAAACATTAAAGAGATTAATATAAAAAAAAATGTATTATATAATCAATTAACCTATAAAGATTAGACTATGAAACATGAGTAGTGGAATCTTGGAATAATTTTTAGTTTTGAGGTTTATATCCCCCCTTGCATACGGCCTAAAACAAAAAAAAAAAAAAAAAACAAATGGGAGGCGGGGGCTTTTTGAAATGATGGCTTAGTTTTAGGCTTTCTACACCTTCCATGAATGGCCACCATGTGAAGAGCAAAAAACAAAATAAGTAAAACTTTCCCCACTCATCTTTCCCTTGAAACACTTTCGTTTCTTCCTTTTCGTACTATGCTTCTCTCTCTATTTTATGCTAAAAAACAGTAGGGAAAAGTAATATGATAATATAGTAGTCTTCGAAATTACAGACCCTATCATCTTTATCTTATAGAATACCTAAAATTCTTAAACTTTTTGGACTTGAACAGAACCTATCTACACTAGATGCCATAACCAAAAAAAAAGAAAAAATGAAGAACTTTTAAAACTCCATATCGTCTTCATACAAGGAGGTTTTAACCATAACCCAGAATACAATGAAAGCAAAGTCAACAACAGAGAAAGTTTGAAACTTCAGGTTTAAAGAACGAACCAAAATAGCAGACAAGCTTATACTCCATGCAAAACAAATCATAAACAGTAAAGATGGCAACTTTGAATTCCTTTTATGCGTAGTCCGCATATGAAAAAGAAGTGAGTGACTAAAAGGCAAACAACTCATATGACTTTAAGCTTCTGCAAGTCTTATGCAAGCTAGAAAAGAAAAGGACAATCTCTTAAGAAAACCTCCCTATGTGTTCCCCTTTTTCTATTCTGGAAGCGATTTCATTGTTTAAAAATAAATTTCTTTTTTAACGCATGAAATAACATCAAAACGACAAAATGGAGCTTTAAATTCTTGCATACTGACCTCATGCAAAAGAAATAAGAACCAAAAAAAAAAAGATCACAAAAGGTTAGGGCTTTAATATTGAGAGAAGTCTGAAAGTGTTAATAGCGAATGGAGGAGTGATGGAGGGCAAAACAGAGGAGTTAAAGTGGTGGTGTGTTGAGGTAACTATGATGATACAAAACCGTGATAATTTATCCTTGTTGCAGGTTAAAGTCACGGGAATCACTGGTTACTTTCTGGCTTTTTTTCTTACACTAGATAAGGCTTTGTAAGAACAACTGCAAATGATTAGGTTTTCGATGATAAAAGACTGGATTTTTTTTTACTGCAAAATAGGTTACTTTTTGGCATCGAAACAAAGCCTCCCTAGACTTCCATCTTCCTTTGTTTGTATAAGCCGAACCTTCCACTAACTAAAGTCTCCCCTTCTTAGCGCCAGCAGTAGGAAAATACTAGCCCTAAATACTTTACTCCACTTCCACGACAACAAAGAGCACAAAGAAGCAAGAGAAAAAAAAAGGCTTAAACATGATAACATGCATATGACCAAAATAAATTACCCTTCTGTCATAGGAAGACCAAAAAACATGAAAGGCAAACAAAAGGTTCTCTAGCTTTTAGAAACAAGGGAATACGTAACCTACTCAACCAGTACCCGTGCATGAAAAAAAATGAAACCTGGTATTTTTGCTCCACCTTCGAGCAGGAAAGACGCAACGTGCGGGAACCCAGCAACCGTAACTATCTAACCAGTTTTCCCTTCTTTTCTTTTTTCTAATAGAGGGTATGGTTTTCAAACAAGTAAAAAAGGCTCAAAGCTAGGTGCCTAAACCAAACTATGATAGAATGAAGACGACTCTATGGGAACTAGAACAGGGTCGAAACCACTCTCATGTAGAAGGCGCTTCCTCCATTTTGGATCTCTATTTTCTGGTGGTTTTCCAAATGAGAATGGCATTTTGTTTAATACCATAACCAAAGAATATACCAAAAAGGCTAAGAGACTCCTGTATAGCGCATCCAATAGGAAAGTGCAAATACCTGCTTATATGACCATATATATGGAGTGTTTTAAAACCATTAACCACATGTATGCTCTTAAACCTCACAAGGAAAACTAGCAAACTTCTTTAAAATTGCAAAACTCACATGGAAAACTTTAAGGCTGCCTTTTTACTATAAACTCTACAAAGGAAAGATAACAGTGTTTGTATGCATGGAAACAAGCTGCAAGGGAAATGAAAGAGCTATCTTTTCCTACCAAACTTCCCTGAAAGTTGTAACCCCCTTTCCTTCACTCAAGTTTAAACCTTTCCTTCAAGCTTTTCTTTTCATGTGCATTTTTTGGCTACCAGACCTCGCTTGTCTTGCTCCTTTTCTTTTGGCCTCCTTTCTATTTTCTCTTTTTTTAAACACTTTCTATTTTCACTGTTTTTTTTTTTTTTGCTTCCCCTGGTTCCTCTCTTTTTGTTCTTCTTATTTCTTCCTTTTTCCCTAGTTTTCTCCTTCCTGCAAACTCTTGCTTTTCTCTTTCTTCTTTTCCCTTTTTGTCTTCTTTTTCCTTTTTTTTTTTGTTTCCTCCCTTTCCTTAACTCCCTAAAAAACCCCCTAGACTACTAAAAAGCCTTCCTTTTTTATGTTTTTTGTTTTGTTCTCTTTTTTTTTTGTTAGCTCTCCCAGAACTTTGATCCCTTCCCTTTGTATCTTTTTTTTTTTTTTTGGTTTAAAAGAGCCTCTTCCCCCAGACCTACGAAACTTCTTTCTTTGGCACTAGAGGACCATTTTTCTTTCTTTTGATTTTCCCTAACTATGAGACCTCCAACTCCTTTTTCTTGTTTTTTTTGTTGCCCAAAGGCCTCCCCCTTCTTATCATTTCTTTCTATTTTCTCATTTTCTAGATTGCCCGAAACGCCCCATTTTTTCCTTCATTCTTCCCCCTCTTATGCTTCTTGCTCTCCAAGATTTCTGTTTTTTTCTTCTCTGCCCCAGGTCTTCAAAAGTTGGTGGTACAGGCTTTAAGCTTGTTTCATGCTGCTTGTCTCCCTGGTACCAAGGGTTTCCCATGAAGGGGAGAAACTGGTTACCTTGTACTTCACGTGCCCAGAAAAATCCTCCCCTTCTTCCATTTGGCTTTTCTATCTTTTGAAGCATTGCTCTATTCATTTTAGGCCCACTTGTGGCCGTGTTTAACGGCTCTTCTGGGCTTTTGTTGGGCTAACTTGGGTTGCCAATTCGGGTTTGATCATGGGCCATTAAATGGGCCATTATTAGGGATCGATTTGGGCTCCATTTTGGGTCTTCTTAAAGGGCCTTTAAAAGAGCCGCACATTGAGCTTTAAAATTGGGCTATGTTTGGTTTGTAGTTGGGTCACGTAATTGGTTATTAAAACGGGTCGTATAATATACCCAAAAAATAATGGTCTTAACACAAGTGTAAAAACAAGCCCAAATCAACAGTATTAAATAAAATCAAATTGTTTTGAATAAAATTAAGTGTTTACACAAACATTGTTCATTTATTGTTTAAAACATGTCTTATTCTTTGGGACAAGGCACTAATGATGCAAAGATTCTTTTTTTAAGCTGTTGACAAAACATTTAGAGACGTTATTGGATTCAAAGATAAAAGAGCAAAAAATAAACCCTCATAGAAAGACAGTGCTTTTTGGAGGTAACTTTAGGCAAATATTACCTATTACCCCAAAAGGTAAGCATCAAGAAGTGATATAGTTTTGTATTAATAAGTCATACTTATAAAAAAATTACACTATGTTCACTTTGAAAACTAGCAAGCGAGTATCAAATTATAATAATAAAGGTAATATGGATGTAGAGAATGTTAGATTCAATCATTGGTTATTAAAAATTAGAGTAAGCAAAGTACAAGCAATTAGTAGACATAAAGAACTTGATCCATGTTGGATTGAAATTCCAAAAGATTTTATTGCCAACACAAACGGAGGACCAATAGATACAATAATTGGTGCTACTTATCTAGATTTTTGTGAGAGACAAAATGATGAAGCTACTTTTTGGAAAGGCAATTCTCACTCCTCTTTATGAAACTGCAATGAAATTATTGAAAGGTAAAATTATAATTTACATAAGCAATTATGAGATACGCAAGGATTCTATGGAAAATGAAGAACAAAATGATATGCATTCGACTGAGTTTCTTAATAATTTGGATTTCCCTAGTATGCATTATCATTTGTTAAAGTTAAAGATTGCTATGCCTATTATTCTGTTAAAGAATGTGAATCCAAGCTTCGGAATGTGTAATGATTCACGGTTATTACTCAACTGGGTGATTTGGTTGTTAAAGGTAAAATAATGTCTAGAATCAATATGGATCCAAAGTATTGATTCCAAGGATATCGATGACTTTTCAACAAAAAAGATGACCATTTATTCTAAAACGAAGGTAGTATCCATTGAAACCATGTTGTGCAATAACAATTAATAAAAGTCAAGGACAGTCATTGAATATGTTGGTCTATATTTGCCAAAATCATACTTTAGTAATGGCCAATTTTATGTGGCTTTTTCTTGTGTAACTTCACAATTAGGGTTAAGAATTTTGATTTTAGCAGATGATGATAGGTTTAAATATCATACAAAAAACATTGTTTATGAAGAGGTTTTAATGTTATATTTTCATAAATAGCTTAGTTTAAATGTTTCAATTTCATGTACTGAAAAAAACAAATTATTATACATTTTAATGAATAAATTATTATATTTTTGTTGGTACAAATCTTGAAACCATATTACCAATTTTATATGCACATTTGTTGTGACGATTTGATTTGCCTTATTTTATATTATAAAATTAACAGTGCAAAGCACATGCATAAAAACTTAATTAATTATATAATTAAATTAAATGATATCATTAATTCACAAAATTCTTCAATTATTTAATTAAAAAATTCATTGTACTTGTAACGAATTGTAATTGAATAACAATTTTCTCCTTCTTTAATTATATATCATATAAAAAAAATCACAAATCAATGGACGCATATAATTTGATAAATTAAAAATAAAATTCTAGCAAAATTCACACTTGATGTGATTTAAATACAAGATAGCAAGATAAACTTCCTTTTTATCATTATAAAGACGGCATTGACGTGATTCTTAGATATTCAATAGGGGTTCTTTTCCGTACAAATTATAATGGTTAGAGCTATATTGTCTCCCCCACATGGTGAATCGTTTTAGCCTCTTTCGGAATATAAATAAGTTTTTATGCATTGCTCTTTATTTTTTATTATTTAATTTCTATTAGATTGAAAGACTGTTAAAAAAAAGAATACACAATGCAAGTCTCAAACATGTTTTCCCTCCAATTGCCAAAACGGAAAGGAAATTTAAGTCAGGATGTATCACTCTTTATTTTATTTTTTTTTTCTCAGTTTTAGCATTTAGGTATGCTTTGGTGAGACGCATCCAAAATTTCCATCGTAATTTTCTTTTCTCTTTTTTTTTTTCCCTTGATCAGATCATCTTACGTTCGCTTTGTGGTGACTTCTCTTCAGTAAACCTGTTTCTGCTGCATAGTTGTTAGTATAAATTACTGTTCAAGCAATTGAGGTCGTCACTGGTGACATCTATTTATTATTATTATTTTATTAAAGAGGTTAAACTTCGTATTTACTTGATATCGAATTTTAAAGATGATTATATGAATCAATTAAATTAAATTTTAAATTCAATAGTATTTATTATTAAATATTAAAGCAAAGTGGATTTTTACGAATGATACGTTGCAATCAACTTTTTCAACCTTTTCTAAACCCACAAATTTTGCTCAATTCCTTACAAATTAAAAATGGCCCATCATGATGATTGTATAAACTAAATTTTTTATACATTTTTTGGATGAATAAAATCACATTCATTTATCTAACAAAAAATTCCTTCACAAAAAAATTTTACAAATTGAAAATGAAATAAAATTATAAGAATCCAAACTCTTCATCGAATCTAAAACAAGAATTGCTTTTCGCAACTTGGAATCTATTGACTATAATATTTCTTCCAAAGATTGGAATTTCTTTTCACATTAAAATTTTTGTTATGCAATGTTTAACCAAAAAGTTAGTCATTAAATACAAGATTGGTCACCCAATTTTAGGTGTCTTTTTTTTTATCACCATAATTATCAAATCTAACATTTTAGCCACTGACATTTGGATATATTTTTATTTAGTCACTTAACTATTAGTGTTATAACGCTGTAGGCACTTAATTTTTTCGAGTTAATTCGAATTTGTTTGATTTTTTAAGCATTAAATTAAATTGAATTTGTTCAAGTTTGTTTTGGGTTAGTCATGTTTAATTTTGTTAATATTATTATTAATCAAACTAATGGATATTAAATTAAATAATTAATTAATTAAATTACAAAAAAAATGAAAATGAAATAAAACAAAACAAAGAAAACAACAAAAAAGCCCCCAACAACAAGGCCTGCACTCCAGCAACCCCAACACCTTGCTCCACTACCATGCATTGCTGTCGATGAGAACTAGGTGGAAAACTTTTGGTTTTCTTTGAAGATGAGAGTTTTTTTTTTTTTTTCCAAAAAAAAGATGAAATGAAATCTAAAAAAAAAAACATAAGATTTTACAACTGAAAAAAAAAAAAGGAAAAAAACCATCAAATCAACCCAATCTATGACCAAGATCCGGCTCGTGACCTGATTTGAACCCGATCCAAAGCCCTTTGCTTGATCCAGATAAAGCCCAACCTACAAAGGCTTACTTTCAACATTGGTCTTACTTTGTGGGCCAACCCAAAAGCTTCATTTCTAGTACTTTCTTTTTAATTTCTTTATCTCGTTATTACATTTAATTATATTAGTCCTTGTAGAAGTTGGATTATGAAATGCATAAATAAACAAATATGTGAAAAATGATACCTTTTTCAGTGATTTTTTAAAAATAAAAATAAAAAAATATTATTACTATAAAGATCAAATAGTAAAACGATAAAAAAAATGAAATTTGTTTTGAATAAAAACAGAATTGTCTATTATGCATGAATATCTTTTATAGTCATATTTTAAATAATAAATAATAAGTATAAAAAAAGGTAAAAATCTCCAATGATGGGATTTCGAAAAATCTAAGTAGTGATTTTTTATAATTCTCTAGATGGAAAAAGATTTCTAAAAATTACCAAAGTATTGGAATATTTAGAAACTCTTTTTAATATAAAGATTTTATTTTTTTTTAATTTAAATGATTTTCTTAAAAAGAGATAAAAATATAAAATATTTATAAGAGTATGCATTTTTTAGGAAATAAATTTATAGATAATTGTATTATTATATAACTTTTAAAAATTAATAATAAAATTAATTAAATAAAAATTTTCGATGATGGAATTCTGGTGTAGTGATTCTTAAGAATTTTTTAGGTGAGAAAAGACTTCTAAAAATTACCAAAATATTGGAATATTTAGAAACTATTTTCAATACAAAGATTTTTGTTTTTATTTTCTTTAATTTGAATAAGTTTCTTAAAAAAAAAAAAGAGACATGAAAAAAAAATATAATATTTATAAGAGTATGTTTTTTTAGGAAATAAACTTATTTGTAAATACTCATGTTATTACATATTTTTAAATTTTAATAATTATGAAAAAATAAAATCTCCAAGGATGAGATTATAAAAAAGTCTAAGTAATGATTTTTTAAGAATCTCTAGGTAAAAAAATTTATCTAAAATGCCGCCAAAGTATTGGAGCATTTAGAATAATTTTTGATAAAGATTTTTCATTTTTTAATAAATAGAATAAGAAATGAATTTTTTTAATATTATTGAGATTAAATTATAGTTATCATGGTTTATTACATGCATTATAATTTGAAGATAAATATAAACCACTAATGAGTGAGGATCGAAGTGCCTTACTAGCCCTGTTTAGATGCCAGTGAGGAATAATTTGAGAACCTTTAGATGTATAAATCCTCACTCAGCATATCGTGAACCTTAAAGGACCAATTTTAGGGGACTAGCCTTAAGTAGAGCATTGCCAACCTTTTTTGTAAAAATTACACTAAATTAGGAAACTCCAAACACAATCTACATTTAAGGACAGTAATGCCATAGGTAAAATTAAAATTTTAAGAAAAAAGAAGAAATGGATAATAAAAGAAACAGCATTTTCTTAAAAAAATAATAAAAAGAAACCATATTTTGAAAAATAAGCAGAAAATTTTTCTTTTGACATGTAGTTCATTCATTTTGTGGTTATCCAAAACTTACATTTTCAAAAAATGTTTAAAAATAAAATGAAGAAATTTTTTAGCATTTTTCAAGCAAAATAAAATTTTTCAAGCAAAATTAAAGGTTATTCTTAAATTATTTGTTTATTGGTCAAATATAAATAAATAAATAAAATATTTGAACCCTAGTTATTCTGTGTGATAAAAATGTGCTTTTTTGCATTTTTCCTTATCCTAACAAGACAAAAAAAAAAAGAAAAAAAGAGAATTTTAAGTTTGAATGTTATTTCATTTTTTGCATTTTCATTTGATCTTTTAGCATATATTTTTATCATTTTTTAAAAAAATGGAAATGATGATATCATATATATACCTTATTTCATGCAAATCATAATAAGATAATACATGTATTCCATCTCATTTACATCAATAGATAGTACATACATTATATTTCATGCACATGTTGATAAATGATACATGCCTTCCATGCACATCTTAATAATATGCATATCTTAATAGATAGTGCATGCACTCCATCTCATTACATATTTTAATGTAGTGTCAGTTTCATTAGGTTAATATAACACAAGTGTTACATTTCATGTAGATATATCTTGTGCACATAAAGGTTCATGTATTTCATACAAGTATATTGCATTAGTCATAGGTATATATCTCATCATTCATATAGTATGTTGCTGCATTTCATGCATATAGATTTATGAATGGTAGGATTTTATAAAAGATGCATTGCATTTCACAAGAACATACCCCACCATCACTGTAATAGAACATTACATTTCTTGCATACACATTCATGGATGATGAAATTTTTATCATTTTAGGCCCTATACATGTGAAAATTCATTATCTTAAGCATTTTGATGTTTCATGACATTCTTTAGGCATATTTATCATATTCATAAACATGCTCTGTTTGACATAAGAGTTAGAAACTATTTTGTGACATTTATTCAATAAGGGTAATAATATAGAATTTTTTGTCTAAGTCTTGAAATAAAATATCTATCTTGGTGGGAATCAAAATGGCATAAATGGGAGAGCAATTGGAGGTAAGAATTAATGTACTAGAGTTGAATCAAGAGGAATTTTGGCACGAGCTTCGGGAGATGAAACAACTAATTGCTTAATTGACAAAAATGATTAAAGATAGTGGTATGGTTAAGTTTGTTGCTCCTCATAGACCATTATCACTTTTGATTCCATCAAATCAAGATCAACTAGCTTTTGTTAATTTCGGCACTTTTCTCGAGCAAACTAAGGCTTTGAATGATTCGAACAATGACCAAAGTTTGGGTGAGCTCAAGAAAAGAATAGGTGAATTGGCCACACAAATGACTAAACTCAAAAGTTGATTTTCAAGATGGAGTCACTTGGCTTCAAACAACCCTCACCAACTATCCTAGGCCCAAACCCCCACTTAAATTCTTCTCATGACTACTTTCGACCTTTTTTCCAAGTGCCTAAGATTAGGCCCCTAAATTTCATGCAATCTCAGAGAATTTCACATTTGAATTCATGTCCACCACCTCACATTTCACAACCACTTGTTCAACATGCTATCTCATAATGCTAAAAAATTCATGAAAAAAAGGTTTAAGAAAACTCCCTAAAAAACAATCTAACTTAATGACACTAGTTTTAGGCCATTTTCATAATTTGCACCAAATATCCTCCAAAATGTATCTAAATTGACCTAAATTCCTTATTTTCTCCATTTTTACCTACACATAAGAAAAATGTAATTTTAAGAGTATTTTTGCCAAGAAATGCTAAAGAACAAGCTAAAATAATAATCAAATTACACTAAAATTAAGCACTAAGAAACTAAAACTTTTAATGCAATCAAACCCCCAAAATTGAACTTTTTCTTGTCCTTGAGCAAAAAAAGATCTAGTAAGAATCACATTATATTTCTAATACTTCATTTAACACTATAGCCTTATGGATTGATTAGTAAATATAACTAAAGTAAAATTATGAATGAGTGTTATTACACAAGAATCTACCTAGGTTGCAAGCATTCCTAACTAAAGTTTCACAAGTAAGCAACACTTTTCACGTCTTCTTGCATGAAATCTAATATTGTTATATAACTTTTAAGACATTATAACAATGATCAATAAAGCAGCTCATGTTCCATAAGCTTGTTTATCACATCTCTCTCCACTAATATAGATAAACACATGACCAAGGATCATTTAAGACTTTAATAAGCTTATAATTAAAGGCTAGGGTCAAGGTATGATAAAAGTTATTTAGGCTCAAGTACCTTAATAATGCATCACATGTCAAGGATCATTCATCATTGAGCTCTTAAGGTAGAAAATGTAAGCTTTACTAAAGAATCACCCTTCTAAACTTTGATTTTGCCCATTTTTCTTTCTTTTCTTCTTTTTTTTCACCACTTTATTGTTTTTTCTTTTCACGATTTCTTTTCTTTTTCAATTTTTCTTTCTTTTTTCTTTTGCAAGTTTGACTTTGTCTTTTTCTTTCTTTTTTTTTTTTTTCAAGTTTTTTTTTCAATTTCTTATTTTTTCCAAGCTTTACCCTTCCTCTTTAATAATGCGTAGATCACAAATGTATGAATGTCCTAATGTATATAAGTTAAGGGACCAAAAAGATAGAAAATATCAAAATAAGGTTATGATTTGTAATGTGGTTTCAAAACAAAAAAAGGAATCACAAGGCTCAAATGGGGTGACTATAGAAATATTATATAAAGGATTGCTCAAAAGACTTAATTGATCCAAAGATGGCTTATATCATTTTTCTAATCATATGTCCTCTAAGATTTCACCTCGAGAGATAGTCAAAATAAATTATAAAATCATGAAACACAACTCCAAAGACCAATGCAAAAATAATTTTATGCTCACATAATCAATACTAGATAAAAAAATACATTTCAATGTTCAAACTATCAATTCACAAATGAATACCATATTCAAGAATTCTCTAAGCCTAAGTATCATCTCATATTTCATACACATTCAATCTTTTCCTAAAGCTATATTCATTATCAATTACTACCTATCATTGGCTTCATGAAAAACTAATCAAAGCAAGCATAATAATGATACTATATGTTAAGCTCAATTTCAAAGTACAAATCAAGGAAAATTCAAAAACTTTTACAAAGAATTTTCAAAAATTCCCCAAATACCCCTAAACTTAACCAACACATTGTCCTCAATGTGTAGCATCAAGCACTAAAGCATAAAAAAAAAGAATAAGAAAACTTTCCTATCATCGTGGAGGCATGGTGACTGAATTTCCTATCAAAGCTTTGGCCAAAACTAGTGTATCCATTTCAAGCTCTTATTCACATACAAAATGAAAGAAAATACATATAATAAGAACAAACATCAATATGTACAAGAAAAGGTAAGCAAAATATATGAAAGTAAAACATGAAATGTAAAGCTTGGGTTGCCTCCCAAGAAGTGCTTTATTTAAAGTCAAAAGCTAGACTATCAGAATAAGTTCACATTATATGTTCATAGTGATCACTCCATACTTGATTCTTGAATCCAACCATTTCAAGACCTCTCTCTTTACAATCTTATCAAAACTATGGGCTAATGATGGATCATGTGGGTAAGTAGGAATAGTAGTTAACTTTTCAAGAAAACCTTCAACCTCACACCTAGAAGGATTAAAATAAGTGGGTTTTGGTTTTAGCATCCAATCAACCGATCTATCATCAACATAAATGATATCATATCCTTTTTACAACATATTCACACAATCTGTCTTATAAAGACTATGATAGGTATGACTAAACTAAAACTACTCAAAGACTAGTAAATTAACTAAAAATGAGATCCCATCAATAATAACTAGACTATTACCCTCAGGATTTTGATAAGTATCATCAAAATGGAGTGTCTCAGAATCCGATGAATCTAGATCCGGAGGTCTAATCACTCTAGGGAGAATGTCAAGATCAACTAAATGCTTGACACGAAAAGGTGGTCAAAATTGAAAAGTAGAGAATATCAATATATCATCATTATCATCACTCAAATCCATGTCTTCTACCTTTACCAATATAAGGGACTTTTCAAAACATGAGATAAGATGCTCTTAGTGTAAAACATCATGAATCACATCATTAACACCTCTAGTCTGGAGCACTCATCAAAATCATCAAGGTATGATAAAGCCTTAAAAACATGAAAAGTGACATTTTGATCCTAAACTCACATGGTCAATTCTCTTTTTTGCACATGAATCAAAGACCTAACAGTGGCTAAAAAATAAAATAATTGGAATCTTATGATCGACCTCCACATCTAGAACTATAAAGTCAATAAGTAAAATGAATTTCTCTACCCTAACCAAGACATCTTCCCTAATCTCTCTAGGATATTTTAGTGACCTATTGACTAATTACAGAATAACTAAGGGGGGTTTAGCCTTTCCTATGCCTAATTTTTCAAAAATGGACCAAGGCATCAAGTTAATGCTAGTACCTAAGTCACACAAGGCATTGTTAAAGGACATACTACCATAGTACATGAAATGGTAAAGTGCCAGAATCTTTAAGCTTCGTAGGTAGTCATTTCTAAATCACAGATGTGCACTTATTGGTAAGTGCAATTGTCTTAGAATCCTCTAATCTCTCTTTCCAAAAGATAATGTCCTTTAAGAATTTTGCATAGGCAAGTATCTGTTTAAATGCATCTGTAAATAGGATATTAATATGCAGCTTTTTAAACACCTTAAAAAATTTAGAGAATTACTTTTTTTCTTTCTATTTCTCAAATCTCTGAGAGAAAGAAATATAAGGTTTAAATGGCTCAACTTTAGGAAGAGTAAGCCTAGATGAACTCGATATAGCACTAGAGGATGGTATTTTTGGTAACTGAGTCATAATAAGTACTATACCCTTATCCTTCTTCTTGCCCTTCCCCCCATCATCAACTTGGTCTCTATTAGGCCCATCATCATTAGACTCATCATTTGCCTTATTTTGAAAACCTATTGGGCCTTGGCCACTAGCTAATTACCTTTCGCTCCTAAATGTAATTACTTTATGGTGCTTATTCCCTTCCATCTTAAGGTTGACCTCTGTGTTAGTCAGTAAGGTGCCCTATGGTCGGGTATTAAAAAAAGTCACTAATTGACCAATCTAGGTCTCTAAATTCTTTATGGACAAAGATTGGTTTTGAAACATAGTATTATGGTTTTGCATGAAGGAGGTATAAGCCCTAATAAAAGAACCTACAAGATCATTAATTGAGGGCTTTTTGCCAGAGGTTGGTAATGATAGATATGAAGGTATATGTTATGGAGGCTGCTGCTAAAAACTTGGTGCATAAGGTGGTCTAGTGTATTTAGGCTATTGTGGTATTTGTATAGATTAGATAGGCTAAACTAGGTTATTCCTCCAACTTGGGTGATATGTGGGAACATTTAGGTTGTTGGGTTACCTAGGGGTCTGTCTTAAATAATGAATACTTTCTATGTGGGTGCTTGAACATGACTTATCTAGGTGTCCTACCCCATATACATCACATATAACTAAGGAATTATAGGTATGTGTAAACCTAGAATGACTAAGACTTTACTCTGAAGGTGTAACCTTACAAATTTTCCTAGAAAATCTATCTTAGCACTATTCACTATAAGCTCACTAACCTCGTACACTTTTAAAGCTCTTCTAGGATGCTAATTCTCATTTGACCACTAACAATTATTAATCGACATATCCTTAATAAGCTTATAAGCTATGTCAAAAATCTTACTCATCAAAGCATCTCCTCATGCAACATATAAAAATGTCTTAGTATTAGGCACTAAGCCATTATAAAAAATCTGAATCTCCAATCATTTTGGTAGTCCATAGTGTGGACACTGCCTCAAGAGCTCCTTGTATCTCTCCTATGCCTGATACAAGGTCTCTGAGTCATGCTGGGCAAATGTAGTGATCTCATTCCAAAGCTTGGCTATCTTGGCCAAAGGAAAAAATTTAGCCATGAAGTTTTGCACTAAATCATCCCAAATGGTGATGGAATCTAGTAGCATCAAGGCTGACCAACTTTTGGCTCTATCTCTAAGGGAAAATGGAAATAACCTAAGCTTAATAGCATCTCAGTAACATCATTATGTTTAAATGTATCACAAATCTCCAAGAAATGCTAAAAATAAGCATTCAAATCTTCACTTGAATGACCACTAAATTGCATTGACTACTATATCATTTGGATGATTATAAGTTTTATCTCAAAATTATTAGCTTGTATGGCCAGCCTCCTAATACTAGGCTAAAACCCATGAAGATCGGGTACAGCATAATCCCTAAGGGCTTTAGTGTCTTACTCAATCATGGCGATAATAGGATCAATTTTTCCCTCCTAATCCTCCTGCGATAGCTTTAAGCTTAAAGTCTAAAGAGATCAACTCACAATACCTAATAAAATGTATACATGGGCCCCAAGAACACTAAACCTAATGAACCACTCTAAAAATGAAAATTAAGTTTATATAGCTAAGGTAAAAAAATCATCATATAGAGAACCTATGATATATACACCTAAAACCAAGGTAAGCCTAAGCTCTAGCCTAAGGTTTGTACACTAAGGAAACTAATCTATAGAAGAGTATGGTGAAGATTCATATTAACCTAGGAATCTTAAATCCTAATTCCCAGCAATAGTGCCAAAAACTTGATTGGACAAAACTGTAAGCGCATTGGTCATACAAGTAATAATAGTGACCTTTTAGTCAAGATATCGTCCCATAGAGATTAGGCATAAAAGGTTCCTAAACTAAGTACCTATTATCCCTATACCCTTTTAAAGTTGGTTCCATAAGCATGAAAATTAACTATGAAAATAGAAGTGAATAAAGCATAAAGAATATAAAGCTAAGTAAATGAAAAAAAATAAACAAGAATAACAAGTATATGAATGATGTCAAATGAAAAAAATGCAGTAACTAAACTAAATGAATAAAATGAAAATTAAAAACTAAAAGTCATAAAATTCAATTAACTAGTCGAAACTGAAACTAGAAGGAAAATTATGAAAACGATAACTAAGTGAACACTGCCAATTGAACAAACTTCTAGCTACTATTTTGCATTAAATTTCACATGATAAATTTAAACAAGCTAGAATTTCAAAGATCTATAATAGAACAACTTTAAAAATCACTTTGAAAAGAAAAAATCAAAGAAAATCTGCACAAACTCAATGGAAGAACCAATGAAATCGAAACTAGTAACTAGCTTATAAACTGAATTTGAATCAACTCTTTTAGATCTAAATGATGCATAAACAAATGCAAATGAAGTGGAAATGGAAAGATCAATTAAGGAGCTCGAATTAGACCAATTTAAAGAACCAAAAGTGCAAGAAAATGTAAGATCTAACTAAGAAAAACCAAAACAGAAATTGAAATTCCATCATAAACTCACTGAGTTGATAAAAGAAAAATTAGATCTAGAAGCTTGTAATGAAAATGAACTGGAACTGAGCTAAGGAATAATTTATCAACAAGTTTTCTATAAGATTCAACTAAAAATCATAGAAATTAACAAGGAAATCAACTCATCAAGCTAGGAAACCAAACAGTACACAACTAAGCAAAAACAAAGCATGAACAACACAATTAATCCAAATAGCTATCAAAATCATGAAATAAATTGCAACAAAATGAATATAAGCTAGAAAACAAGTAAATCTAAGTGACCAAAGGTTGGAAAGATCAAACAATTTTCCAAGAGGAGAGAAAAGTTATGCTCAAACTTGGAGATCACGCCTAGACTGCACTGGATCCAAATTTCAACCTCAAATTACGAGAACTAACTGTATTGTTTGGAACAAATTTGATTCTAATTTCTTACTATGTGAGCCTAATGAGCTAAAAACCATGAAAAAAATTGGTAGAAAAACAAGTAAGAAATGATTGAGTTCTGATTAAAACATTGCAACAAGGTCAAGTGCGAAAATGCTGAAACAGATTTGAGCTAGAAATAAATAAAATTTGCAAGTTGCATTGCCAAAATCATAAATAACACTGAAAAATACTTGAAGAAATGTAAAAATGCAATCAAAATCAATAGAAAAACATGAAGATCAAGGGCTGTTTGGTTGCTAAGAAAATAAAATGCAGTAATGGAAAGTGCAAAAATTAAAGAACAAGAAACATAAATCCTAAGCTAAAGTCTCTCTAAAATGGCTGGCTCCACTCCCATTTATAGGCAGGTGAGTAGTGAATGGAGCCCAAAAAATCTCTCTAAATATCTACAATGAGGTGAGCTTCTAGAGACTTCTTTCCTCCTTGCTTCTGCACTTAGTGCATGGCTGTTTGGCTTCTTTGTTCTTCCACAATTGCAAGCCTTCCTCATGCATTTTTTCACTTCCAAAAAGTCCAAGTTGTGACCAATGAAAGCTCTCCAATATGCCATGTCATCACCTCTTGAAATCTTTCTTTGAATGCCAAAATGCGATGTCCAATTCTGATGCAAATAAAGGTTGCATTCCATGCCATTAGTGCACCATCTTTTCCTTGTTAAGCCTCTTGCACGCATGTATGCTTTCATTTTTTGCTACAAATAAAATTCAAGTATTCCATGAGCAAATATAACAATAAGATCATTAGAAAAATGCTGGAAATAATGCTAAAAAAATTTAGGGAAGAAAGTTCAAGAAAACTTTCTCGAAAGCAATCTAACTTAATGAGACTAATTTTAGGCCATTTTCTCAATTTGCACCAAAAATCCTCCAAAATGTATCTAAATTGACCAAAATTCCTTATTTTCTCCATTTTTCCTACACATAAAAAAAATTGTAATTCTAGGAGTATTTTTGCTAAGAAATGCTAGAGAACAAGCTAAATAATAGTCAAATTGCACTAAAATTAAGCACTACAACTAAAGTTTTTAATGCAATCAAACTCGAAGTAATTGGTGATTACTATAAAAAAGTGATAAACTCATCCAATACCTTCATCCTTTTCCTTGATCGTTCCTATGCTTCAATCCTTTTGAATAACTTCACTCACCAGTCATAATCCTTTAAGGGGCATGAACTTCAACTTATGAACCTTTCATCATTTGATATATTGAGATAATAATATTTACGTAGACAACGAATAAAAAAGGCCAATTTTTAAAATTCATTTTGAATTTAGAAAACCAAGCAAGATACTCTTTCAAATTTTTAATTGGTAATTCAATAAGTATCAAATTTTGCCAATATGATTGAACCATCCAAATTCTTTTAATGACCATAAACATGAAAAATCCATGAACTTTCTTTCTCAAGTAGTCCTTGTTTTACATCTTAAGGCACATTGACTAAAAGAAGCAAAATTCCTTCTTGCTAAGATAGTTTGTTTCATGCATTAATACATTTTCCCCTCATTTTACCAAAAATGTCAGACAATTTAGAACCAAAATGAGCCTTTTTGTGAACTATGCTATCAAATTTGGGACTTCCCATACAACCTGATTTTCACTGCGATAAGAACCATGAGTGAAAAACAAGATAGGCATCAGTCATGCAACAATGATTGATGGTTATAACATAAAAAAAAAGAAAAAAAAAAGTCTTTTGTCTCTTTATTCAAATATATGCTCTTCTAAGTAAGTGACACATTTAAAATGGTGAATGGCCATCTTTCTCTATCCTTCACGTATAGAAAAATTATCTACTTGCTATCCATTTGAGCCTATTGCATATCTTGTTCCAAAATGAACCCTAACCAAGGATCATTTTTTACACTAAGAGGAAAATAAAGATATCCTCAAGAGCCTTAATTCAAGGAAAGTGTTTGATATTGAGAGTGTATGAAATGCACCTCAGATATGAGAGTTCGAGGCAAAAAGTGAATCAGACTTTAGTTAAAATCCCAAGAATTCAAGAAAGTAGATTGCTAAAGATGAAGTCAAGTGTTTAAAAATAAATATTAAAAAAAAGAAGAAAGAGCAAAAGAAAAAAAAAGAAAGAGCAATGGAAGAAAGACATACACTTCGGAGATGAAAATCCATGGCAAAAAGTAAATAAAGCTACAATTAGAATTCCAAGTAATAAATAAGATAGAATTCAAGAAAGTAGAATGCTAAAGTTAAGGTCAAATGTTTCTAAAAAATAAAGAGCAAAGAAAAAAAGACATGCACTTCAGATATTAGAATTTAGGGCAAAAAATGAACAAAGCTTTAGTTAGAATCCCAAGTAAAAAAGAAAATAGAATTTAAAAAAGTAGAATGCAAAAGTTAAAGTCAAATGTTTCTAAAAAATAAAAGAATAAAGAAAGAATGACACATGGCTTTTCGTCCAGAGAATGCTTCGTAAGACCTTGCCCTAATTACATTGAATAATATTTTTTGAGCCAATTTATCCATTATTTCAGAACCTCGAACCTTAGTCTACATTACATACCTTGAAAAGTCCATTTTGATCAAATGTGGACACTTGAATTGAAATGTTATGTCCTTGAAATTTGTATATACCTGTTATTTGGTAAGATTTTACCAAGTTCTTTATTGTTAGAAAATATAGCTCAAAGGTAAAAATCCAAAAAAGGCAGTTTAGAACTAAAGCCATTCTTGAAACCTTAAAAGAATTTTAAAATTCCAAGGTTTTATCCAGAAGAGGAAGTTGCAATGAAAACCTTTTAAAGACTTTGCATTTCAACAAAGAGTAAAAATTTAAAAAACCAGCTTTTTTCTCTTCCTAAATTTTTTTTTTGAAAAAAAATGATTAGTTTTGACACACATTAAAGTATCATGTTTTCAATAAAAGAAAAGTGTTTTAGAAAAATTATCTCTTTTATGAGCTCAAGAAGTAATTCTTGCAACCTTCATTGAGCCTTCCTTGAGATATGCCTATCAGTGAAAAGAATTGAATTATCGATTATCCCCATCCACAAGCATTTCAAATTGAATCATCAATTTTCAAGAGATTTGAAACTCATGTTTTTTAGCTTTTCTCATTGATTACAAAAACACTTTATGTTGGACAATTTGTGATCACTTTTGAAAAGTTCAGAGATTATTTGAGCATATTGTACAGAATACTAAGATCAATTTTGGACAAAAGTGAACATTAAAAATTTGAACAAAGATCTTTCCAAAAAACCAAAGAAACAAAAAAAGTCTTCGCATTTGCATCACTTGCATTCAAATTTACATCATGAGAAAGACATTCACATGCACATTTACATCACGAAAAGGACATTCACATTTGCATCACTTGCATGTGCATCATGAAAAAGACATTTACATTTGCACCATAAGAAAGAAATTTGCATTTGCATAATTACATATGCATCATAGAAAAAGTATTTGTAGGGGCATTTATAAGAAAAGAGCATTGGCATTTACATTATGCAAAAGTAAGCTATATTTATTTTGAAAGGCAAAAAGAGAAAAAGAAGTCTATCATAAAAAATATGAGAGAGAAATAAAAAAAAAAGATAAAATAGTTTGATAAGAGACTAAAATGTCAAAAAGGTTTAAAGAGTTGAAAAAAATGATATGCAAAAAATAGTTGAAAAAATGAAAGTAAAAAGATGATACAAGATAAGATTTAAGCCTAGATTAGCTGGCACCCAAGCTCAATTTAGCTAGTACCCAAATGATTTTAAGCCCAATATACCTGGCACCCAGATGATTTTACCCCCAATATAGCTAGCACTTTAAACCTAGATTAGCTGCACCCTATCATAACGTCTAGATCCGGGGATCCATCGCTAGACATTGACTTAAGGAGTCGCCACCAATCTTTTTTTATCTAGGTGCGATTGGCCACCTAAGGAATCTATCCTTTTAAGGAACACCTAAGCTTAAGGATCTTTAAAAGAATAGGTTCGGGTCTATTAACTAAAAAAGGGTTTGAGAGTTCGGTTACGTGTAAGGAAGGTTATAGCACCCTCACAACACCCATCAAAAGATGGTACCAACTTAATTTTGTGTTATCCAATAAGCTTTAAAAATTTACCAAGTAATTAATTATTAGAAATTATTCTCAATTGACTCTAATACTTTTAGCAAAAAATTGAAAAAATTCCTTCACCTTAAGAGTATACAAGAAAACTACTGTTTCACTTGCAGAGGCTACGTCGTCGGATTATTTAATATTAAAAAAAATTCAAGAAAATAAAAAGAAAGAAAAAATGATTGCTTTTCTATAGGAAAAATTGATACTTTCAACTTTTCCTCAAAAAGCCATTTTTGAAAACTTATTTTTAAGGAAAATTGATACTTTCAACTTTTCCTTAAAAATTCATTTTTTAAAACTTATTTTTAAGGAGAATTGATACATTCAACTTTTCCCCAAAAATATTGTTTTTTAGAAAGCTTATTTTCAAGGAAAATTGATACTTTCAACTTTTCCTTAAAAATATTTTTTTGAATTTTATTTAAAGAAAATAAAATAATAAAATAAAATAAAATGTAAATAAAATAAAAAAAAAATATTAAACAAATCTAATCTAATAATAATAATAATAAATAAAATGAAAAAAAAACTTGGGAACAGCTCAGCTTAACGGCTCGACTAGGCTCGGCTCGAGAAAGAAAAACTGCTTGGAGATGCAGCTCGGGGGTGTCGGCTCGGCTTGGCTAATGGCTCGGAGACGCGGGTCGCACACAGGTCGAAAGCGAGTTGGCGTTCGGGTCAGGTCGGATCTTGGCAAAATGCGTGGATCCTCTGGGTTTACTAATGCCAAAACGACGTCGTTTTTATTGGGTATAAAAGGCTAATCCCTCTATTTTTCAGCAGATTTCTCCTCCCCTCTCTCTCTCTTCCCTTCTTTTCCTCTCCCTCTCTCTAAACCATGAAGAACTCCGATTGAATTCTCATCGGATTCTAGAAATTTTCGTCAAAATCTGGGTTTTTCATTGAAAGTTCGTCAGAAAACTGATCGGTTTCTGAAAAAGTTATCGAAAACTGGAAAGTTGGTCGTAAAATTCAAACTTGGCCCAAAAAGTCACCGAAAAATTCAAACGTCGTCGAAAAATTCAATCGAAATCTGAAAATTTTCCAAAAATTTCCAGAAAAAAATTTGTAAAAAATTCTCCGAAAATTTCCCACTGATTCTTAGAACTATTCTAACCTACAAAAACCCTTGTTTAGCTTCCCTTTTTTCTCTGTGTTTGTATTTTTCTGTGTGTTTTCTTTTGTTCTTTCAGTACCTATTTATAAGGATTGATCAGAAGAGTTTCTGATCAATCCCAACTCTTTCTGAGATTTGGAATCAATCTTTGAATCCAATCCTAACTCTGTCAATTCCCAAATCACAGCCAAATTCATTTCAATTTTTTTATCCTAATCTTAACCGAAAATTAATCAAAATAAAAAGATAAATATATTAATAGATAACAAAAAAATAGATAAATAAAAAAATAGATAAATAATAATAATAAATAAAAGTAGATAAATAATAAAAATATTAATAGATAAAAAAATAAAAATAAAAATATATATATTAAATAATGAAAAAAAATAAAAGCCCATTGGGGCCAGCTAATTAGATCCTAAACCAGGTCCAATGGGCTTAGACCCAAATCCTATTGGACCAGGCCCAATGGGCTTGGGTCCGGACTAAATAGGGTGTCTACAGCTGCCCCTCTTTGCACATTTTCTGTGAAGCAGGAATTGTGCAAAGACGTAGACACCCATTCAAGACTCAACTTGACACTTTTTTTGTTTTTTTTTTCTTCTTTGTTTTGTTTTGTTTTGTTTTGCTTTTTTTTTGT
>NW_019167849.1:6928618-7001802 GCF_002303985.1 Durio zibethinus | reverse complement strand
TCTTTTAGCAGAAAATTGAGAAAATTCCCTCACCTCAAGAGTATGCAAGAAAATTATTGTTTCACTTGCAGGGGCTCCATCATCGGATTATTTAACATTAAGAAAAATTCAAAAAAATAAAAAGGAAGAAAAAAATGATTGCTTTTATATAGGGAAAATTGATACTTTCAACTTTTTCCTAAAATATTTTTTTGAAAACTTTAGTTTCGAGAAAAATTGATACTTTCAACTTTTCCTCAAAAACCCATTTTTGAAAACTTGTTTTTAAGGAAATTTGATACTTTCAACTTTTCCTCAAAAATTTCACTTTTGAAAACTTGTTTCTAAGGAAAATTGATACTTTCAACTTTTCCTCAAAAATCCATTTTGAAAACTTATTTTTAAGGAGAATTGATACTTTCAACTTTTTCCCAAAAATATTGTTTGAAAGAAAATTGATACTTTCAACTTTTCTTCAAAAATAGTTTTTTGAATTTTATTTAAAGAAAATAAAATAAAAAAATAAAAATAGAAATAAAATAAAATTAAAAAAATATTAAACAAATCTAATAATAATAATAATAAAAAAATAAAAAAAATGAAAAAAAAAACCTGGGAACGACTTGGCTTAGCAGCTCGACTCGGCTCGGCTTGAGAAAGAAAAACGACTCGGAGACGCGACTCGGGGGTGTCGGCTCGGCTCGACTAACGGCTCAGAGATGCGGCTCACACACGGGTCGAAAGCGGGTTGGCATTCGGGTCGGTTCGGATCTTGGCAAAATGCGTGGATCCTCTGGGTTTACTAACGCCAAAACAACGTCGTTTTCACTTGGTATAAAAGGCTAATCCCTCTATTTTTTTCAGTAGATTTCTCCTCCCCTCTCTCTCTCTTCCCTTCTTTTCCTCTTTCCTCTCTCTAAACCACGAAGAACTTCGATTGAATTCTCATCGGATTCTAAAAATTTTCACCGAAATGTGGGTTTTTCGCCAGAAGTTCATCGAAAAACTGATCAGTTTCTGAAAAGTCACCGAAAACTGGGAAGTTGGCTGTAAAATTCAAACTTAGCCGAAAAAGTCATCGAAAAATTCAAATGTCATCAGAAAATTCAACCGAAATCTAAAAATTTTTAAAAACTTTTCAAAAAAAAATCACAAAAAATTCTCTAAAAATTCCCTACCGATTCCTAAAACTATTCTAACCCACAAAAACCTTTGTTTAGCTTCCCTTTCTTCTCTGTGACTGCATTTTTCTATGTGTTTTCTTCTGTTTTTCTAGTACCTATTTATAAGGATTGATCAGAAGAGTTTTTGATCAATCCCAACTCTTTCTGGGATTTGGATTCAATCTTTGAATCCAATCCCAACTCTGCCAATTCTCAAATCACAGCTAAATTCATTCCAATTTTTTTATCCTAATCTTAACCGAAAATTAATCAAAATAAAAAGATAAATATATTAATAGATAACAAAAAAAATAATTAGATAAATAAAAGAAATAGATAAATAATAATAATAAAAAATAAAAACAGATAAATAATAAAAATATTAATAGATAAAAAAAATAAAAAATATATATATTAAATAATGAAAATAAAAATAAAAGCCTATTGGGGCCAGCTAATTGGATCCTAAACCAAGTCCAATGGGCTTAGACCCAAATCTTATTGGACCAAGCCCAATGGGCTTAGGTCCGGACTAAATAAGATGTCTACACACCCATATGATATTTAAGCCCAATATAGCTGACACTTTAAGCCAAGTTTAGTTGGCAAACTAAGCCTAATCAAGCTAGCACCCAAATATGTAAAACCTCTGGGTAAAACATTATAAATTTTCAAAGTTCCAATACCTCTAACATGAGCATTCAAAGATGTTAAAATTTGTAAGACCTGAGGGCATAATCTATAAGACCTTCAAGCAAAACATTTTAAATTTTCAAATTTTCAATGCCTTTGATACGAAAAGCATTCAAAGATGTTAAGATTTGTAAACCTCCAAGTATAATCTCCAAGACCCCTAGTCAAAACATTTTAAATTTTCAAAGTTTCAATGCTTCTTATACGAGTTGCATTCAAAGATGTTGAGATTTGTAAGACCTTCGGGCATAATCTCTAAGACCTTCAAGTATAATCTCTAAGACCTTCCAGCATAATTTTCAATACGTCTGGATAAAAGATTTTAAATTTTCAAAGTTTCAATGCTTCTGATATGGGAAGCATTCAAAGATATCAAGATTTGTAAGATCTCTGATCATAATCCCTAAGACCTTCAGGCATAATTTCCAAGACCTTTGGGTAAAACATTTTAAAATTTCAAAGTTTCGATGCCTTTGATATAAGGAGCATTCAAAGATGTTAAGATTTGTAAAACCTCTGGACATAATCTCTAAAACCTTCAGATATAATCTCTAAGACCTTTGAGCATAATCTTTAAGACCTCTGGGCAAAACATTTTAAATTTTCAATGCTTCAAAGTATTTGATATAAGGACCATTCAATGATGTTGAAATTTGTAAGACTTTTGGGCATAATCTACAAAACCTCCGGGTATAATCTGTAAGACCTCTACATAAAATATTTTATATTTTCAAAGTTTGAATGCTTCTGATACAAGGAGTATGCAATGATGTCAAGATTTGTAAAACCTCCAAGCATAATCTCTAAGTCCTCTAGACAAAATTCTTAAGTCTTCCAAGCTAAATTTATTTTAGTTTTAAGATTTGTAAGACCTTCGGCCATGATCTCTTGCTTTATTTTCAAAAGTTGTTGAGTTTTTTGCTTAAAAGGGTTTTTAAATTTGTTTTCAAATGTACAAACTTATTAATTTATTAATTAAAAAAACAAAAACAAAGCAAAATCAAAAAAATCAAAATCAAAATAAAAGAAAAAGAGGAAACTTTTGAAAAACTCTGAACCATTAACTTTGAACAAAATTGTTGTCTCTATCTTTACCTTATTCTTGATTCTCAATAATGTGCAAAAGGAGGTAGCTGTAGACATCCAATTTTATGCTAGTCAATTCAAATTTATTCGATTTTTTAAACATTAAATCGAACTAAATTTGTTCAAGCTTGTTTCGGGTTAGTCATTTTTAATTTTGTTAATATTATTATTAATCAAATTAATGGAAATTAAAATTAATTAATTAATTAAATTACAAAAAAAGGTGAAAATGAAAAAATATACAAAACAACAAAAAAACACCAGAAAACAGGCCTAACTTCACCGGCCCAAACACCTTACTCCATTACCCTGCACTACCCACCCACCACCTTGCACAACCTTGTAAAATTTGTCCATTATGGGAAATACATAGATAAAAAAAAATTGAAAGGGACAACAATTTAGGGAAAGGTTCCTGCACCCATCCTCCAACCAAATCCCTAGACCCCATTTGACAGTCACTAGAGCCCTAGCACCCTCTACAATAGCCTTTCAAGCACTAGCCTTTCCCCCCTCCCAAGCACAATCCCTCCATTCCTAAAGCCTCAACACCCTCCACAACAATCCTTCCATCCCCAGAGCCTTAACACCATCTACAATAATTCTTCTATTCCCACAATCTGACACCATCCCAGAATTGATCCTGGTACAAGCCCTTGTGCCACCCTCAACCCTAATCTTGACTGCCATTCCCAACAACACCAAGTTCCAAAATCCCTAACCAAAAACCCACATGCACCTTCATCATTTCTTAGCACTAGACCTTACACCCGATATTAGCCTTCATGCCTCTCTGCACCAAACTCCCTAAGCCCCTTCACCTATCACGTAACCTCAGTCCCAACATAAATCAACCCCTTTACAGTCCCCCTAAGCACCTACTAAACACCATTAAACACCAACCTTCAATGCCAAAAACCCTATTCATGCCATAGCCCCAACCTTCACCAACCTAAACACTCCTAAACACCATACCACAAACCTTGTCACCCTTTTCAAACCACCATCAACACCTTGCTTCCAACCAAATTGCCCTATCCACCACCATAAAAATTACCCTACTTCCACAAATCATCATCAAACCTAGAAAAAATACCAAAAAAAACCCACCAAAAATAGCCTATTCAACTAGTCACAACCAAAAATAAAAAAATCAATAAAAAAGTAAAAAAATGCACAGTCCTCATTGAGGGGAAGAACCACTAGCATTAAAGCCGTCCTAAAAAAATAAAAGCATCAATTTCAATTATTTAAAAGAGAGAGAGAGAGAGAAAAAAAGGAAAAGATTAGGTAAAGAAGAGAAGAAAGAGAAACAAAAAAAAAAAGTCATCCACACCACCAAAGTCTATGACAAAAGCAGCGATGATGGAAAAACAACGCCACACCTCGTGAAAGAAAAAACATAAATCAGTCTCTCTTTTTTTTTAAAAAAAAAAAGGTGATGTAAAGGAAAAAAGCAAAGGGAAAAAAAGAATATGGAAAAAGAGTTTCAACAGTCAGCGATAACCAACAAAGTGATAGCAACGGCAAAAGACTAGCGGTGGTTGACATAAGCTAGGTGGAAAATTTTTGGTTTTCTTTGCAGAGGAGAGTTTTTTCTTTTAAGGAGATGAAATGAAATTAAAAAACAAATTAAAACTTTATAACTAAAAACAAGAAAAAAAAAAGAACCTGGTGAGTCAACTTGACCCATGACCAAGATCCGGCTTACAACCCGACTTACACCTAATCCTAAGCCCTTTGCCTAATCCAAATAAAGCCCAACCTACAAAGGCATCCTTTCAACATTGGTCTTGCTTTGTAGGCCAACCCAAAATCTTCATTTCCTATACTTTTTTTTAATTTATTTATCTTGCTATTACAATTAATTATATTAGTGCTTGTAGAATATGGATTATGAAATGCATAAATAAATAAATATGTGAAAAGTGATATCTTTTTCAATGATTTTTTTAAAAAATAAAAATAAAAATAAATTTATAATTACCATAAAAATCAAATAATAAAACGATAAATAAAAAATGAAATTTTTTTAATAATAATAGAATTGTCTATTATGTGTGAATATCTTTTATAGCAATATTTTAAAATAATAAATATAATCGTCATAACGATTTCTCGTCTGGGATACTTGATCGCTAGACTTTGTAAAAATTTTCGAAGTTGTCACCAATCTTTTTTGTAGGGTGTGATTGGCTACCCAAAAATATCATCTTTTAATAAAAATTTTGAAATTACTTAAGATTTTCTAAAAGATATTTAGGTCTGTGAAATCAATGTGAGGTGTGAAAGTACGACTATAAGTGATAAATGTATTAGCACCCTCACATCGCCCGTTCGAAGAGTGGTACCAATTAAATATATATTATCCTTTAATTTTAATGATATGGTCTTTTAAAATATTTAAAGTTAACTCCTTTTAAAAATTTCTTTAAGCAAATTTTTTTTTGAGAAATTATTATTATTTTATACATTATATAAATTATCCAACACTTTAGTGGAATTTATAGAAAATATATTTCTATTCAAAAATTTAGGAAAAATTGACCATTTACAAAATTTTTTAAGTTTCATCATAAGATATTTTATTTATTTATTAAAATTAGTTGCAAGATTATCTCAACTTTTTGACAAAATTTCAAAATTTTATTAAACTAATTTTAAAATTATCTCAATTTTTCAACAAAATCCTAAAAATTTTAAATGGATTTTAAGATCATCCAAACTTTTTAACGAGATTCTAAATAAAACCATTTTTATTGATGATAATTAAAAGACTTAATTAAATATTTAATTAAATTTTATTATGATTATTTTTCTTTTTCTTGTTATTATTTGTTATTATTATTTAAATAAATCTTTATGTATAAAAAATAATTCTTTTATGTTTTTTGTTTTCAATTATCCCAACACTTCGGTGAAATCTAAAAATGCTTTTTTATAATAATTAAGAGATTTATTTAAAGAATTATTTTTATTTTTATTATTATTTAAATAAATATTTATTTATTAAAAAATAATTTTTAGATTTTCTTGGCTCACTGACAAAATCTAAAAATATATTTTTACTTGTATTAGTTAAAGAAAATTGAATTCTTTCAATTTTCTTTAAAAAATTACATTTTTAGAATATTTATTCAAAAAATCTATTATTATTATATTTTATTTTTATTATGTAGTAAAATAATTTCTTGAATTATCCTAACACTTTAGCAAAATTCAAAAAATATGTTACTTGTAAAAAACTCAATTCAATTTTTTTTATAAATTTTTTTAAATATATATATTTTAAGATTTATTCATTTTTATTTTAATAAACCTACCTTTTATTTTAATTTCATATTTTACCACTATTTATTTCTTTCTCAAAAAATATATGGATAAATAAATAATGATAATAATAATATCATATAACAAATTAAACAAACTAATATAATATAATGAAAAAGATGAAAATAAAATAAAATAAAAAAAGAAAAAAGAAAAGAAAAGGGAAAACTCACCACTGGATCAAGTTTTCAAGCGGTCCGCGCATGAATCCTACACAGGTTAAGCTTGGGTCCAAATGCTAAAATGACATCGTTTTGGTAGCCTCTATATAGGCAAAAATCAATTTTTTTTTTATTTTTTCTTCCCCTTTCTCTTTACGCCCAAAGCTTCTCTCTCTTTAAAATTCCCACCCATTCACCAGTCGTCGTTGTGCACCTATGGCCAGAAACTACAATCGGTTCTGAAAAATTCAAAAATCCTAGGTGTCGACTAGTTTTTCAATTTTTGGTGGTCAAAAAATTCAACTAGTTACCAAAAATTCAAAATTTTTCAATTTTCGATGATCCAAAAAAATTCAAAAAATTTTAAAAAAATTCTTAAAATAGCCTTTTTGATTTCGTAAAGCTATTTTCTAAAGTAATTTTATAAAAAAAAATTAAAATACCTAAATCGAAAAATTTTTTCGTTTGTGGAATTTTTATTTTTTTTTTGCTGTTAGATCCTCTTATTCAAATGGGACTGTGATGATTTCTTTTTTTTTTTGCTTGCATGTATTTTTTTTTTTTTTGCAAAACCAAGTGGCTTAACCCTCTCTCTATTTGTGTTTTTTTTTTTGGTAATATTCTTCCCTCTGTTTTCTCTCTATTTTTTTAGTAGTATTCCCCTAAGTTTCTTTCCCTCATTTGCTTGTAGGAAAAGTGCAATATTAAAAGAACTTTCTAGGATTCAAATCATAGTTTTTCAAAAGTCTAATAATTTTCATAGTCACTGGAGGCTTGATTTTTACTGCCAAATTAGGCAAATGCAATGCTTTCAGAGCATTAAATGCACTGGCTTCAAGGAAGAAAAAAAACCACTATGACAGCTTGATTTCAACTGCCAAAGTTAAAACAATTTTTTACTTTTTTCTTCTTTTGTTTTTATTTTATTTATTTATTATTTTTTTGTTCTGGATAAAATAGGTGTCCACAGTTGCCTCTCTTTGCACATTATTGAAAATCAAGAATAGGGTAAAGACAAAAAAATGACTAATTTATCTGAACGATGTTATAAATATGAACACCTTCAATATATTTTTTTTTTGAAAGAAAATTTGGACAATTTCTCTAAGCAAAGGCTTGACAACTTTGGAAATTTTAAAAGCTTCTTTAAGCATAGACTCGATAACTTTTGAAAACTTTTAAAAAAAGCTCCTTTAACTATAAGCTATGAAACTTTAAATGGCTCACTAACCAGAGGCACTAAAACTTTAAAATTTAAAAGGCACCTCTAACTAGAGGTAATGAAACTTAAAAATTTAAAAAGCTCTTCTAAGCAAAGGCCATGAAACTTTAAATTTAAAAGGCTCCTCTGACTAGAGGAAATGAAACTTTAAATGGCTCTTCTAACCAGAGGCAATGAAACTTTAAATTTAAAAAGCTCTTCTGACCAAAGACAATGAAACTTTAGAATTTAAAAAGCTCCTCTGGCTAAAGGCAATGAAACTTTAAATTTAAAAATCTGAGAGGACTTATAGATTATGCCTTTTGGTCTTACAAATCATGTCTAACTTTGATCAAGTCCACTATTCAGAGGCTCTTAAAATTAAAAAACTCATCTAACTAAAGGGCATGAAACTTTAAATGGCTCCTCCGACCAAAGCTTATAACACTTTAAAGAAAGCTTCTCTGACTAGAGGCAATGAAACTTTAAATTTAAAATCTAAGAGGACTTATAGATTATTAATTTTGATAGAGTTCTCTAGCCATAGGCTTTTAAAATTAAAAAATTCCTCTGATTAGAGGCTATACAACGTTAAATGGCTCGTTTGACCAGAGGTTATGACACTATAAAAAAAGTTTCTCTAACCAGAGGTAATGAAACTTTAAATTTTAAAATCTAAAGTCAATGGTATTTGAAAGATTCCTCTAAACAAAGGGTTTACATCTTTTCTATTTTTGACTTTTCTTTTGTTGGTCTTGGATCATCTTTAGACCCATATATCTATTATGTTACATGCATGTATGAATGACATTTTCATGCTTTTGCAATGTCATGCGATGAATGATGACATGATGCAAATGCACTTATGATGCAAATGAATAGACCATCTTTTTTCTTTCTCATTTTTTTTAATCCTTGAAATTTCTCAACATTTGTTTCTTTTTTTTTTTTTTTTGAATGCCATGTATTACAACAGCTGATTAAGTTTGGATAATAAAGTTTCCCTCCATGATTTTGCATATTCAAGGTTTACCATTTTTATGACTTATAAACCTTTTTTTCTCATTGACCTTTGCACCTTACTATTGTGCTTACATTTTAAATTTTCTTCAAATAATGTATGTGTCTTTCATGGTCATTGTTATTAACTCATCATTTTTTCAATTTCATGACAATTGTAACACATTGGCATATTTTTTTTTTAATGAGAGGGATAACGGAAGGATAAATGAAGGTGTATTTTATTTCAGTAAAAGGGATAAGTGTTTCATGCATTATCCAAAAAGATATAACAAGGAAAACAAGTAATCACATAAAGAATATTTAGATCATCATAAACTAATTCATCATGAATTCTTTTTTGAAGAATCTTCATTGATGCCCCTTGACTTTCTGAAAATGCAGTAGACCAAGCTAGTCCAAAACTAATGAGATGTTCTAGCACATATTGAGAATTGACCCACTTCATTCAATACTTCTTTACCTAAGTTACCTTTTCAAGTTTTTAACTCAGATATCTTTTCAATTCATTTTACCTTTTGCCTCTTTTTATTTCTTTTTTTAAGCATAATATTTCTTTACTACATTAACATTGATTGGATTTGACAAATCATTGCCATCCATTCTAGCTAAGATCAATGCCCTACTAGAGAATGCTTTCTTTACCACATATAGGCCTTCCCAATTAGAAGTCCATTTCTTTGAGGATTTTATTGGTTTAAAAGAATCTTCTTCAAAACAATTCTCCTTCTCAAAATTGTTAATGGTGAACTTTCTTATCATGAGCTCGTATCATTTTTCTTTGATATAATTGACCATGACATAGTGCCATTAGTATCTTTTCTTCAGTGAGATTTAACTGTTTATAATGAATATAAATCCACTCAACTTCTTCCAATTTGACTTCCACGAGAATGTGCAATGAAGGAATTTCAACTTCAATGGGCAATAATGCCTTCATTCCATAAACCAATGAAAATGGTGTAGCTCCAGTACATGTGCTAATTAAAGTTCGATAAGCATGTAATGAAAATGATAACTTTTATGCCAATCTTTATACATATCTATCTTCTTTTCAATAATTCTCTTCATGTTCTTATTAGCTGCTTTAACTGCCTCATTCATCTTTGAACGGTAAGATACCAATTTATGGTGTTTGATTTTGAACTGAGCATAAACCTTATCATTATTTTGTTATTCAAATTAAGAACATTATCCAAAATGATCATTTCTGAAAGTCTATAGTGGCATATGATCTCTTTCTTGATGAACTTGCAAACCACTATTCTTGTCACATTAGTATATGAAGTCATCTCAATCCTCTTTGTGAAGTAGTCAATCACTACCAAAATAAATCGATGTCCATTTGAAGCTTTTGGGATAATGGGCCATATCACATCCATTTCCCATATAGAGAAAGGCTAAAGTGTTGACATGACATGCAAGGATGTTAAGGGAACTTGTATCTTGTCTGCATAAATTTGACATTTGTGGTATTTTCTAGTATAATCGATGCAATTTTTTCCATTGTCAACTAATAGTATCCTACTCTCATGATCTATTTAGTCATCACGTGGCCATTTGCATGAGTTCTATAAACAGCTCTATGGATTTCTTCTAGCAACTTTTTGGCTTCAACAGCATTCACACATCTCAATAATGTTTAGTCTCAACTTTTTTTTATAAAATTTCTTCATCCAGAAAGAAACCCGCTACTAGTCTTCTCAAAGTTTTCTTATCAGTCTCTAATATGTGTTTTGGGTATTGCTGTTACTTGACATATGTAATATGTCAGAATACCATGGTTTCCCGTCAACTTATATCTCAATATTTGAACAATGAGCTGGTTTTTCTCGCAAGCTCAACTTAACAAGTTAGATTTCAACATTTTCATCTAGCTTTAACATTATCGCCAATATAGCCAAAGCATCAGCCATTTAATTCTCCTTTCGAGGTAAATGATGAAACTAAATATTCTCAAAATTTTTTATCAACTTTGATATGTACTTTTGGTATAGAATCAACTTTGAATCTTTGGTTCTCATTTTTCTCACAAATGGTATATGACCAAGGCAAAGTCTTCATAAACTTTTAATGTATGAGCCTTTTTTTCAAGAGTAGGTTGAAAACACATAACACATGCTTTATATTTTACAACATTATTGGTGCAATTAAAGCTTAGTTTTACAATGATTAGGTAGTAATCTCCTTTTGGAAATATCAAGACTACCCCTATACCATGCCCTAAAACATTAGATGTGCTATCCAAATACATCTTTTATGCATTTCCATTAGGCTCTTCTTTATTTATGTGTAATACAGACATTAAGTCTTCATATGAAAAATTGAATGTCACAAGCACATAATTTTTGTGAACGCGTTCTGAAAAGAAATTCAATAATAACATTTCCTTTGATTGCCTTTTAGGACACTTACACAATGTCATATTCAAAGAGTAACACTTGCCATCTTGCTATTTTTCCTAATAATAAAGGCTTCTCAAAGATGTACTTGATTGGATCCAACTTCACAATAAGGCAAGTGGTATGATACAACATGCATTATCTGAGTTGATGAGCTGTCCAAGGTAGTGCATAACGTATCTTTTCCAAAAGTGAATACCTGGACTCATAGTTGGTGAACTTTTTGCTCAGGTAGTAAATGGCTTATTTTTTTCTTCTTGTTTCATCTTGTTGCCCCGAAATGCATCTTATTGATTTTTTATGCACTGTCAAATACAAGATGAAATGTTTTCCAAGGATAGGCGGCATTAATACTAGTGGGTTTAATAAGTACTCTTTAACTTTTTCACATGCCATTTGACAATCTTAATCCCATTTCCTTGACCAAAGTTTTCAAAGAATCTTAAATATGGGGTCACATTTGGCTGTAAGTTGAGAAATAAAATGAGCAATATAATTCAACCTCCCTAAAAATCTTCGCACTTCTTTTTGCTTGCACGAAAGTGATAGCTTTTGGATGGTGTATATCTTATCTGGATCCACCTTAATTCCTTTTTTACTGACAATAAATCTAAGTAATTTTCTTGAAGTAAATCTAAAAATGCATTTAATTGTATTAAGCTTGAGCTAAAATTTTCTTAATCTCTAAAATAACTTTTTGAGATTAGACACATGATTTTCTTCTTGATGAGATTTGGCAATCATGTCATCCACATACATGTCAATTTATTTATGCATCATGTCATAGAATAGAGTTATCATGGCTCTTTAATAAGTTGTCTCAGCATTTTTCAAACTGAAAGGCATGATTTTATAGCAAAATGTTCCCCATAATGTCATAAAAATAGTCTTTTCCATATCTTATTGTGCCATCTTGATTTGATTGTAGCCTAAAAATCCATTCATGAATGAAAATAGAGAGTGCCTAACAGTATTGTCCACTAAAGTGTCAATGTAGGGCAATGGAAAATTATCTTTTAGACTTACTCTATTAAGATCTTGATAATCAACACACTCTATTCAGATCCTGATAATCAACACACATTCTCACTTTGCCATCTTTCTCAGGTACTAGAACTATATTTGTCACCTATTTGGGATATTTGGTCACTTCTAAGAATCCCACATTAAATTGCTTTCTCACTTTTTTCTTTATTTTCAATAACGTTTCAAGTTTCATCTTTCTCAATTTTTGTTTAATTGGTTTGCATTCGGGTTTCAAAGATAGCTTATGTACTACCATTTTGATATCTAGCCCTAGCATATCTTGGTATGACCAAGCAAATACATTCACATATTCATTGAGGAAATTTATCAGCTCTTGTTTATTAGTGATGGCATTGAAGTACCAATATTAACCTCTTTTTTAGTTTCTTCATCCCCTAAATTTAGAACTTTAAAGGCTTTTTGATGATGCATGATTTGCTTCTCCTCTTGTTCCATTAATCTCAATAGTTTTAGGGATATTGCATGGTACTTCACATTTTTTTCATCATCAAGTTCATCAATATAAATAGAATTTTCAAAATTAAATCTCAGATATTATCATGATGATCTTCACATTCATTATTTGAGTACCTAAAAATGAACGAAATGGATGAAATGTTGAGGGATATAGTAATGCAAGGAATTAAAATGAAAGAGGCAAAAGAAATGGACAAATGGACAAATACACTATGCTTGTCATTTATTCAATTGAAAATGAGGAGACAAACACACATACAAGACATTTAATGGTTTTAACAAAAGCATTTAAATTAAGTTCAACACATTACTTTGAAGAAAATTCAAAAACAATAGAAAATCCTTAACATGCCAATTCTTTAATTATGCACCAAGATGAGTAAGATACACCCATAGACAACTTGAATCTTTGTTCTCCTCTTTACCTACCATTTATATTGAAAATTCAATTAAGATATCTTCCAATGATGGTGTAGGCCCCTTTTCTATGCTTGTTATTACATCTGGATAGATATGGTCAGCTCAAATGAAAGTCTCATAAAGGGGAAAAAAAGATAGGCCTTCAATTTCTCCCTCTTGCCCTAGAAAATAAGCCAACTTTTTTTTTTCTCTTTTCTTTTTTATGAACTTCATTCTTTCTTTTCAAGTTGGCTAGTACCCCAGATCACACTGATCATCTTTCTTAGGCATCATCCATGGTCATTTCGTCCTTTGCAAGTCAGCCCACACTTGTTGCCCTTTTTCTATCATTTATTAAAAGGCCATCCTAGAAGCTTTTGATAGACATGAAGTAGGCACCTTTGAACCTTCACCCACATAAGTTGCATTTACAAATTTAAAAAATCTAAAGAAATATTTTAAAGCTTCCTCAACTGCTTTAACATATAATGTAGTGGATGTTTAGTGATTAACAGATCTTATTTATTGGCAACAATGATCACTTTTTCATTAACAATGAATTTTACCTTCTGATGCAGAGTGAAAGGGACAGCCATTGCCATATGAATCTATTGCCTTCCCAAAAGAAGGTTATAGGATGGAGTATCATCCATGACCTGAAAGATTATATCAAAAGTACATGGGCTAATTTGAACTGGTAGTTTGATATCATTTATCACTTCACAGTGAGTCTTATCAAAAGCCTCTACTATCATTTAACTCATCTTCATGTAAGATATGTCGATTGGCAATCTAGATAATGTAGTTATAGGCATGATGTTCAAAGATGATCCATTATCGATAAGCACTTTAGCCCATGTATGATCCTTGTATCTTACGAAAATATGCAAAGCCTTAGCATCGCCCCTACCACTGAGTGGAATTTAATCATCACTAAACAATATAAAATTTCCCACTATGATGTTTCCCATTATGCAATCAAGTTTCTTTATAGATATATTGTGATCTCTATAAGCCTCATTGAGTACTTTAAGCAAGGCATTTCTATGAAGCTTAGAATTTAGCAACAATGATAGCATAAAAATTTGAGTTGGCAAGTGATTCAATTACTCCAACACATTATACACACTATGCTTAATAAATTCAGGAACTCACATGCTTCATTTTTCATAACCAAAATTTTACATTCTCAATCTAAGATTAAGGCTGGTTGAGTTTCTTGATTGTTGGGTGATGGTCTATATTCTTTTTCTAAACTCATCTCTCTTTTCTTTGCTTTTTCTTTTTGTGCTCTCTCGAGTGCTTTTAGGGTATAGCATTGTCCATTTCGAGTTATACCCCTTATACCAGTTATGTTTGCTGCACTTACATCACATAAACCAGATTAAAATGATCCATTATCCAAACCTTGTGATATGATATTACAATCATATTTTCAAGGGATTGCCTTATCAGTTTTGTACAGGAATAGGCTAAGGACCTCAATTGTTACCTTTGGCATAGTTGTACAAACTAGTTTATCAATTTTAGTACTCAATTTCTCATTATAAAAGATGATGAAAAGCTCAAAATTCATATGAACTAGCTTATCAACCTTAACACTTGATTTTTCTTCATAAAAGATGGTAACAGGCTCAAACCTCATTTGGTAAGGCCTACTTTTGGATGAATCTCCAATCATAACATTTATTAAATTGTCTTTATTTTTCTTATAAAATTTGACTAAGAAAGAATCCATCATCCCCTGCAATTTTGTCTAAAGCCTTCACAATCCTAAAGTAAATAACCAACTGCCCCCATATGGAATTCACAAGTGTGATCAAAATTATATGTGAAATTCTTATTATCTGAGTTTTCAGGTTTTAAATGAATTATATTAGCTTTTACTAGGGCAGTAAATATTTGATCCATATGGGTTTTGATCTCACTTATTTCTCTTTTAATGCTTTGAGTTGTCTTACAACTTAAAGCATTTACTGATCACCCACCATGACTGGGTAATAGACTAGCTTCCACACTTGGTTCAGCCATTGTTGTGAAATTCAAAATTTTATTATTAATCAAGCTTTGCACTTTACGTTTAAAAACTATATAATTTTCCAAAAAGTGGCCTTGAATCCAATAATGATAGTCACAAAAAGCTTTAAGACCATACTACTTCGACTATTGAGGTTTTAAAGGCTTTATGGATTGTCGGGCCACCAAGTGTTTTTGAAATAAATAAGGGAACAATTTCATGTTAGTCATAAAAATTAGATCAAGTTGTTGTTGCTCTCAATTATTTTAGGTTTCCCTTTGATTAAAGTCTGTGGTGTTTGACTAAGGGAAAGAGGGATGAAAATTAGATTAAAAGGTAGGTATCTAGGTTTGCACTAGTTGGTAATGGTATGAGCCTTAGGAAATGTTGGAAATGGTTAGGTAAAAAGGTTGGTATGCAAGATATAAGTGGTATGGAGTAAAAAGTCTTGGTTTCATTTTTCGGTGGTGATAGCTTGCACTTCTACTTCTTTTTTCTTAGGTGGTCCTCTTTTCTTTATCCAGAAACATCATCCTCTTTATCTTTCCATTCTTAATGGCATTTTCTATTATCTCACCCGTAATCACTATATCAATAAAATTTTTCATGGCATGACCAATGAGCCTATCATAGTATGGAGGCTTGAAGGGTATTGATGAACATAATAGTTATTTTTTTTTTGATAAGAAGAGGTTAAAATTAGGTGACAACATATCACCATCTCTAGGCATATTCTTTAAAGTTTTCATTAGTTTTATTTTTCATGTTTTGTGATAACGATCTATCTAAAGCCATGTCTATGACATGCTTGTATTGAGTAATAAATTCTTTGGCCAGATCTTTCTATGAATGAATATGACTCATATCTAATTGAATATCTTATATGGTAGTTGATATGGTAAGACTAACCTAAAAACAATAAATAAGCAATTTGACCATTGTCTACATGCCCAAGTATTTTTCAACAAAACATAATGATATGTGCTAGAGGGCATTTGGTTCTATCATATTGCTCAAACTCTAGTACATTAAACTTTGGTGGGATTACTAGATCTGAAACTAAATTAAGTTCACTCACATCAATTGTGCTAAAAATATTCACACCTTCAACAGCTTGTAGCCTTTATTCTAATAGATCTAATTTTTATTACCCTTTTATATTCTAAGATTATTTGGATGTGCCTCTTTCTTTAGTTTTTTCCTATTCTCTTGGAGCATCTAAATCTAGGACTATAATGGGCTCAACATGACTTGCCCCAATGTTTAGACCAATGTGTCCTTGATTCTGTGGTTGAATCGTGAAAAAGGTAAATTAAACTGAGCATATGGTTACCTTTTAAGCTATGTCATTTGTGGATGTACTTGATGAGAAATTTAAGCATAGGGTGGACTAAACCCTAGTGGATACAATAGATCTTCTTTATTACTGGTGTTTTTTTTAGCTTGGGGCTCTCTCTTAGTGGTCACTTCTTTAGCTATCCCTTTTCCCTTGGTCATTTTTCTTATCATGTCCATCATTGTAGCCATTTCTTTTCAAGTCTCTTCTTGAGAACTAGTCATTTATTCTATTAACTCCTGTTGAAAACCTAATCATCTGCTCTTACATTTCAAACTAAGTTTTCTCCATCATTTTCATTCTAGATGCTTGCTCATTTTTCATGATTCTAACTTATAAGTGAATGTTGTAACGATGACGAGTAGTCTTATCTATGTTTTCTGATGATCTAACTATCTTTGTAACTAATTGAGTTAAGTGAAACTTTTTTAGATTTGTTATTTCAAGGCCTTTTTTTTTAGTCTTGATGGATTTTTTTAAAATTTAACATTGAATGGAACACACATGTAATGCATGAATACATGAATGCAAAAGTTATGCTTGTTCTGTATCCAATATTTGCAAAAGATTTTAAATCTAAACTTGAAACTTCATAATGTCACATTATTCAAATTGTAACATTACAACTTTGAGTTTGCCATACAATATCAAAATTTTCAAAAAAAGTGCCCTATATGCTTGTACTGTTCGTACGCACTATCTAGAAAAATGGTAAAATGTTGGCTATATTGTCTTGGGTAGACTTTTTCCTTTACTTGTTTAGCTTATTGGGCCATGTCTTTTGCTCTGAAGCTGACCTCTTTTATTTATTCTACCAGATGAATGGTTTAAGATTTCTTTAGCAAACATTCTTCCTTCCAATACTATGTTTCTTTGGCTCTAAGTTTGAATTGATCTCATTCTTCTCTAAAGACTTGAATTACTTTACGTTGATAGTGTATTTGCTATTTCAAGTTATCCATGAGACCTTGTAGTATCTTTTTTTCTTCCACAGACTGGCTAAGCTATTCTTCTTTGGTCAACAAATTAGACTAAAGCTATTATGTATTCTTTAAGCTCAGTGGTCATCAAAATGACAAACGTATGCAAGCTTTTAGAAATCACTTCTTGTTATCCTTCAAGCCTTTGAAATTTTGGTTCACTATCCTTAGTCTTATCTTTCTACTCATTAATCTTATGCTGAAGCCTCTTTTTCTCAAGCTCTCATATTTCTTTCTCTTTTTCAAATTTACGTTTGATAATCTTTATGTCTTTAGGGATCTCTTCATAATAGGCATCTTTTTTGGTGGCATAGTTTCTTTTTTTTGGGACTAACTTTGCTTGTGATCTATTGACTCCTTCATATAAGATATTTAGGTATGGCTTTGTCTGTATACCCCCAATGATCTACTCTTTGGGTTTACGTCCATTCTTTGGTAATCTTTTTCACCTTTCCTAGAAATCCCAGTTCTTTGAAAGAGAATTCTAATTCTCAAAGCCCATGAGTCATTGAAACGAACTGCTCTGACCCCAATTGTTAATGAACCATAGCTAGGGCAAAGCTTATACCTCCCTACAGTCCTAAGAATGGAACCCACGGCTTGTCACCACACTTGTACAACATGGCTTCTTGTGGCATCCATGGAGCCCTCCATATAACCTGAGTACTGGTGAGATTCTGCAAGATCAATACCCACTTTTCCTTAGACTTTGATTATGGCTACTCAACATTACAGAATTCTTCAATTGGCCTACTTGTATTTGTAGAAGGAGAATGAAATTACCCATAAAATGCTGAAGATGATTTTTTACCCAAATATAAAGTAATTGTGCACACCCTATGAAACGCCTTTTTTTTCTTCAACAGTGATTCAATAATCTAAAAGTTTCTACTAGTATAAAATGAATAGAATTGATTTTGTTATCTATTTGCTCAAAGAAGTCAATCATTGATACCTTAATGTGCTTCAAGACCCTTAGGAAAATGATCAAGCCACAAATTACTAAATCATTCTCATGCCTCGTTCATGCTCTAAATGTTTGTTGATGTAATTGCGTAAGATTTCCCATAAGATGCAATCACTTTTTCCTTTTATCTAGATATATGAGTTCATATTCTAAATAGGAACCTCTATCAAATAGGCAAGTTTATTTTGAGATCCAAGTTTTTAACCTCGCCAATAAACTTTATCTAAATTTGGGAGATGCAACCATAACAATGTAGTATATTCTTCTATCTTCAGGGTCATATCTATCTCGTTGAATATAAAACATCTATAAGCATGGTCCCAAAATTGAACAAGAGCTCTTATCAACTAATTTTCTATAGGCACCTCGATGAGTGAAGCAATATGTCCATATTTTCCTCAAAAGCCATCTTCCTAAAAATTGTTATACGGTATCATATCTCGACCAACTCAAAGATGTTCCCTTATGTATCCTAATTTAGGGTATAATATACAAAAATGGTATGGCTCTATCTAAAGTTGGTTTCTTAAGGTTCATATATATAGGATTGGGTATTTAACAAAGACTAAAAAGGTTCCCAAATTGATCCTCACTATTGTCCACTTTCGACTAGTAAGGCTCTTGATCCTCACCCATAACGGGC
Organism: Durio zibethinus; assembly: GCF_002303985.1. The sequence goes on along the minus strand of NW_019167849.1, from coordinate 6,982,922 downwards.
TACTTACGAAAATGGTTCAACTTGAGTAAAAGTATTTTGCTAGCCTATGCAGAGGCATTATAACCTGCGAAAGTGTAGGTACACTACTCCTTTCTAAAAAAGGATGGATTTGAGAGTCCGAGTATAAAGTTCTTGCATAAATACAAATGTGCATGTGTATGAAGGAACATAGAAACTAGTAGTAAAATCAACAATAATTAATGACAATATAAAACAAGTAAAATAACATAGCAAAACTAAATGAAACCATAAAATTTATGCCTTTTTTTTAAGTTACTTTTATTCTAAGATGAGATAAGAAATTAAAATTAAATATAGAAAAAACCATAAAATCAAAGTTTAGATGACACATGTTTAATATTTTGGCTTGACTCTCTAGCTTTCCCAACAGAGTCACCAAGCTATCATAACGATTTTCATTTGGGAGGACTAGATCGCTAGACTTAGTGAAAATTTTTAGAATCATCACCAATCTTTTTAGTAAGGTGTGATGGTTATCCAAAAATATCATCTTTTAATAAAAATCTTAAAATTCCTTAAGATTTACTAAAAGACATTTAGGTCTATGAAATCAGGGTTAAGTTCAAGAATACGATTACGAATGAGAAAGATATTAGCACCCTCATGTCAATCGTTCGAAGAACGATACCAATTAAACATACGTTGTCCTTTAATTTTAATGATATGGTCTTTTAAAATATTTAAAGTTAACTCCATTTGAAATTTTCCTTATGCAAAATATTTTTTTTAGAAATTATTATTATTTTATACATTATATAAATTATCTAACACTTTGACAGAATTTATAGAAAATATTTTTTTATTCAAAAAAATTTAGGAAAAATTAACCATTTACAAAATTTTTGAAATTTTATCACAGGATATTTTATTTATTTATTAAAACTAATTTAGGATTATCTCGTACTTTAGCAAAATCTCAAAATTATATTAAACTGATTTTAAAATTATCCCAACTTTTTAACAAAATCTTAAAAATTTTAAATAGATTTTAGGATCATCCCAACTTTCTGACGAGATCCTAAATAAAACTATTTTTATTGATGATGATTAAGAGACTTAATTAAATATTTAATTAATTTTTATTGTGATTATTTTTCTTGTTTTTTGTTATTATTATTTTTATTATTTAACTAAATCTTTATTTATAAAAAAATAATTTTTTTGTTTTGTGTTTTGAATTATCCTAGCTCATCGGCAAAATCTAAAAACATATTTTTACTTATACTAATTAAAGAAATTTGAACTTTTTCAATTTTCTTTAAAAATTTTCATTTGTAGAATATTTATTCAAATAATCCATTTTTTTATTATGTAACAAAAATAATTTCTTGAATTGTCCTAACACTTTAGCGAAATTCAAGAAATATTTTGATAGTAAAAAACTCAATTCAAATTTTTTTTATAAAAAATTTTTAACATTATACTTTTTAAGATTTTTTTTTATTTTAATAAGCCTACCCTTTTATTTTAATTTTATATTTTACCATTATTTATTTATTTCTTAAAAAATGGATAAATAAACAATAATAATATCATATAATGAATAAAACAAAATGAAATAATAAAATGAAATAAGATGAAATAAAATAAAATGAAATAAGATGAAATAAAAATTTTTAAAAAAAGAAAAACTCACAATCCAATCAATCTCCAGGTAGTCCATGCACAAATCCTGTGTGGGTCAGGCTTTGGTCAAGGTGCCAAAATGGTATCGTTTTGGTAGCCTATAAATAGGCAAATTTTAATTTTATTTATTTGTTTTTTCTTTCTCTTGTCTCTACCCCAAAAGCTCCTCTCTCTCTAAAATTCCTACCCTCTTGTCGGCTACCATGGACCTTAGATTTTGATTGGTCACTACCATGCACCAGTGGTCGAAATCTGCAATGGGTGTCAAAATATTCAAAAATCCTAGATGCTGAGCTATTTTCCAATTTTAGGTGGCCAGAAAATTCAACCGATCGCCTAACAATTCAAAGTTTTTAATTTGTAATGACCTAAAAATTTTCAAAAAAATTCTTAAAAACAACCCTTTTGATCTCGAAAACCTTTTTTCTAAAGTAGTTTTACCAAAAAAAAATTTTAAAATACCTAAATCGAATTTTTTTTTTGTTTATGGAAATTTTCTTTTTTTGGAATTTTTTTTTGTTACTAGTTTCTCTTATTCAAAGAGGACTGTGATGGATTTTTTTTGTTTTTGCTTTCACGTATTTCCCTTTTTTTTTGTTAAACCCAGTGGCTTAAGCATCTTTCTGTTTGTGTTTTTTTTTTTTTGGTAGTATTCTTCATTACATTTTCTCTCTATTTTTTTTAAAGTGTTATCTTAGGTTCCTCCCCTATGTTTGCTTGCAGGAAAAGTGTAGTATTAATAGAACTTTCTGGGATTTAAATCCTAAATTTTCTGGGATTCAAATCCCAATTTTCCAAAAGTCTAATAATTTTCATAATCACTTATGGCATGATTTTTGCTGCCAAGTTAAGTAGATGTAGTGCTTTCGATACATTAAATGCATTAGCTTTGGGGAAAAAAAAAACCACTCTGGTTGCTTGATTTTAGCTACCAAAGTTGAAACAATTTTTGACTTTTTCTTCTTTTGTTTTAATTTTATTTATTTATTTATTTATTTTATTTTGGACAAAATAGGTGTCCATAATAATAAGCATAAAAAAATAAAAATCTACAATGATAGGATTCCGATAAGTCCAAGTAGTGATTCCCAATAATTCCTTGGTAAGAAAAGATTTCTAAAAATTACCAAAGTATTGGAATATTTAGAAACTCTTTTCAATACAAAGATTTTTTTTCTTTAATTCAAATAATTTTCTTAAAAAGAGACAAAAATATAAAATATTTATAAGAGTATGCATTTTTTAGGAAAAAATTTATAGTTAATTGTATTATTATATAATTTTTAAAAATTAATAATAAAATTAATTAAATGAAAATTTTCGATGATGGACTTTGAAAAGTCCAAGTAGTGATTCATGAGAATTCTTTAGGTGAGAAATGACTTCTAAAAATTATCAAAATATTGAAATATTTAGAAACTCTTTTCAGTACAAAGATTTTTATTTTTATTTTTATTTTCTTTAATTTGAATAACTTTCTTTTTAAAAAAATAGAGAAATGAAAATATATAATATTTATAAGAGTATTTTTTTTTAGGAAATAAACTTATTTATAAATAATTATATTATTACATGATTTTTAAATTTTAATAATTACAAAAAATAAAATCTCCTAGGATGATATCCTAAATAAGTCGAATAATAATTCTTTAGGAATCTCTAAGTGAAAAAATTTATCTAAAATATCATCAATGTATTGGAGCATTTAGAATAATTTTCGAATAAAGTTTCTCCTTTTTTAATAAATAGAATAAGAAATGAATATTTTTAATATTATTGGGATTAAATTATAGTTATCATGTTTTATTACATGCTTTATAATTTGAAGATAAATATGATCTGCCAATGATGGGATTTATGAGAATTTTGAGTAATGATTCTTAAAAGATTTCTTAGGTGATAAAATTCCTTTTAATATTGCAAAAATATTGGGATATTTTTTAGAATTATTTAATATGCAAGGTTTTTATTTATTTTTCAAGCAAACAACTTAAAAAAACATTGTGTTTTTCACAACAAAGAAAATTAAGAAAATTAAATTTTAAATACCAAGATTAAAATCATTTTAGACAAAATCAAAGGATAACATATTATTAATTAGTACCGTTTTTAAATGGGCACTATAGGGTGCTAATTCTTCCCCATGCGTAACCAACTTCTGAACCCAAATTGTTTTCGTAGATCAAAAAAATTATATTTTTGATAAAGTTTTAATTAATTTTAAAAATTTTATTAAAATGATAAGTTTTAATAGGTGATTAATCATACCTAGCCAAAAAAATTTGTGGCAACTTTTTTTTATTTTCAAATTCATCTAGCGATCCCCAAAAACCGTTACGATACATAGTTTTAGGATAGTCAAACAAAATTTTAAAATTAAATTAGGGAGTTGCCAACAATATTTTTTATTAGTTGTGATTAGCCATTTAAAAAATTTATCATTTTAATAAAATCTTAAAATTAATTAAAATTTATTAAAAAGATAATTTTTCATTTGATTTACGAAAATAAATCTATATTTAGAAGTATGGTTAGGTACACGTTAGGAAATATTAGCACGTCATAACACCTATTTTAAACATAGTACCAACTAATCATATGTTATTTTTTAGTATTGATAAAAAAAAGGGTCTTAATTTTGATATTTAAAATAATTCCCTTAATTTCATTTTTTTGTAAAATTCTTTTAAGATATTTTAGGAATAAAATGAAATCTTTAGTTTCAAAAAAAATTTAAAATTTTCTAATATCTAGGTGAAATTTATAAAAATATTTTTTTACTTAGACTTTTCATAACAATCTTTAAAATCTGGCATAATATTCCTTATAAAGAATAATCGTTGTGAAATCCTCCAATATCTAAGCAAAATCTCAAAAAATTCTTTTCTTTAAGAATATTAGCTTTTACTTCTAATGAGAATAATTTTCTAAAATCACTGTTTATTATTTATATTTTTAGACAATAATATAATGCACAATATAGCAAGAAGCGAATAAATGATGTACATACAAATAAAAAAAAAGCCAATGACCAATTTAATTGTTACTTATGAATCTTTAATCTTATTACTTTTTATTTTTTTATACTCTCTTTTTTTTTAACATTTGGTGATAAAAGAAATTTTATTAATTTATTTATATTTTATGTTGGAAAATTTTTTCTTTAGTTTTTCAATATCTAAACAGAATTTAGAAAAAGTTAGTCCTTCACTTGAGAAATTCAATCAACAATAAACTTTTTTAAAAGAAAGATAATATTCCTTTACAAAAATAAGTATTAAATTCTCTCTCATATCTAGGTAGAATCTCCAAGTTTATTTTTCACTTAAAAATATTATCTTATATTTTTATTTTTAAAATTTCCCTTCTTTCAAAAAAATTTAAATTAAAAAATTATCTAAATTCATATTTATTTAAAATTTTATGTATTTTTATCAACAACTTCAATCATCAGCATATAAATTTATTTTTCAAAATATTTAATACAAAATAGACAAGAATAGTAAAATGAAAGATAAAAAATTATACCTAACAAACTTCTTAGACTTAAATTTAAGGTGGACCAAAACAAGAGTAAGCCCGCATTGATGGACTCATGGGCCAAGCTAGGAATTGGATCGGGTTCGGTCTTATGGTCTAAATAAGGATGGGTCAATGGTAGCAAATAGATGGAGTCTTACTCCGTTTCCTTTTTCTTCTTTTTTTTTTTTCTCATTTTTTTCTTTCTTTTCCTTCTTCTTTCTTCTTTTTTTCCTCCTGACCGTCGAATCTACCTCTCCTCAAAAGATCTATTTGGATGAGAAGTGAGATTATTTTCAGTAAGATTGAAAATAATAGTAAAGGTGAGATTAAGTATTATAGTGATGAGATTAAAATTTATCGTAAGATATGTGTTTAAATGCAAAAGTAACGATGATAATGAGATGAATTATAATAAAAAGAAAAAATGACTATTAAAGATATTAATTTAAAAATGACTAACAAATTATTTTTTATCTATATTTTAATATTATTTAACACTTTAATATATTAAAATTTTATTCAATTAAAATATTGACATATATTAAATTATATTAAAAAATAATTAAATTTTAAATATTAAAAATTATTTTTATCTATTTATTTTTAATAAATAAGGCCTTAAATGCTAGGGATATTTTTGTCCTTACACTGTACTTTTAAGGATAAAAAAATTTTAAATAGGGATATTTTTAGAAATAAATGCTGCAGTGAGTTTGAAAATTTTCACTGTACCCTTCACAAACTAAGGATGCAGTGCAATTGATAAACACCAACCGCACTAACCCATGTTATCCAAATGCAAAAAATGGTGTGATTAAACTCATAAAGTGCTTCAATCACACCTCGCTGATGGTATGATAAGATCCAAATAGACCCAAACTGTCCAAAGCTAGGCTATCTCCAATAGCTGTTGCCGATCACTAGCCACCAATCGCTGTCAACGATCACCACTTCTGACCTTCTCTCTCTTTTTTTTTTCTTTTTTCTTTGTTTCTCTCTCTCTCTCTCGAACAACAACTTCTTCCCCTTTCCTTTCAGGACCTGAAAGCCCAAAATCCAAACCACCAGTCACCTCTTGAAAAGTCTCATTAGCCATCAACTTCCCCTCTTTCTTTCTCATTTTCGTTTGAAATTCCCAAGCCTAAATTTGAAATTGCAAACACTAACCAAAACTCCTTATAAATCTTAATTCAAACCTCTTCAAACCCTTTTATATCCTCTTTTCTCCAAAGATTCCTCCTAGAAACCCAAGAAAAATCCTATATAAAAAAACCCCTACTTTACTCTGTGTTGATATTGTTTTTCCTTTTTTTTTTTTTTTTTTGCATATTGCTCTCTTTTTATTGTTGCTTCCTCAACATAGGTGAGGAATGAGGCTATTATTTCTTTTATTTTGATATTCCTTGTTTTTTTTTTTTTGTTTAACATTTAAAGTTTAAGATTTGGGGTTTAGGCTAAAAAAAATTTAGTTCTTGTAGCACCACAATTCATACAAAACATGAGAATTAAATTATTTGCAGGGCTACAACAAGATGATGATGCGTTTAAGGTTTTGTAGCTAGATGAATTTGCAAAAAGGCGAAAATGAAGGGCTTTAGGGAATGAAGCTACTGACTTTTTAGGATACCTTTGATTAGTTAGTGTTATAAGTCAACAAGGTAAAATGAAGGGAAAATTGAAGAGTTGGAAATGGTTAATAGTTTGGGGAAGAGAAAATGGGAGATGAGAGAAAGTGAAGGGAAGGCTACTGCTATGGCAACCGACCCTTTCACTTTTCAATTTTGTAATCAAATAATTAAATTCTAATTAATTTATTTAACAAGGCAAATTTGGACTTTAGAAATGGATCTCGATTTTAACATTAGACTTTGGACTTTTCTGGACTTTCAAGCGTAGGGGATTGAATTTTTAATTGATCTAAAATTGAATTGAATTAAACTTTGGCCCATATAAAATGATCAAAATAACAATTGATCCGAAACAATCCTCACGAGTTCAATTGAATTAAAATGCTTAAGTTGATTTAAATCAAAATGTTCAAATTAAATTTAAAATTCCAACAAAATTAAATTATCCCAGATTAAGTATTTGTAATTAATTTTTAACAAAATACTTAAACATATCACATATGATGTCAATAATCACATGGTATGCCCATATCATAAAAAATGCCACGTAATTAAGAGAATGTGACATTAAAAAATAAAAAAAATGGGTCATGTTCATCAGTTGGAATTGAATTTGTGTCTAGATCCATATTCTGCACTTTGAAAACACAATTCAAATCAATAACCTACTCCAAATTGAGTTTACAAAGGAGCACTCCTTAGTAACACATGTACACCAATTTATAATTAGCTCCAATTGCTATCCTAAGCTCCCCGATCACCACCACTACCCAAACTCTTACACACTCCGACCACCATCCGCCATCTTTCTCACCAGGCGGTTAGACCGCAAACTCCCACACACGCAGACTCGAAACCCTTAAGAGACACAAAACCAAAGATATTATTATATTTTACCATAATTAGGTGACCAAAATAAAAGTCACCCGAATTTAGATGACCAATCTATATTTTACCATTTTCTTTTTTGTACCCAAAGATATTATTACTATATTGTTTTTATTTTTGTAACCATGAAACCTCAATTACTTGTAACTTGAATTGAATGCTTATAAAGTATAAAAGTAGTTAATAAATGTGTAACAAAGTAAATACATATCGTTTTTTTTAATATTTGTTTGTAGGATTTTACTAATTAGGAAATTAATATTACTATATAGGAAAATCTTTGCCCAATGCATAAAAAATAATGTGTTATAGAAAAATACATTGCATCGTTATTAAGATTTGTTTTTAGGATTTTTAATGCGTGTCCTAAATATATTTTTTAAGATTACCATATGGGAAAATCTTTGTCCCATGCATTAAAAATCTAGTATAAAGTTATCAATTATTGCATTTAATACGAAATTATTACTATAAGAAAAATGTTAATCAATATTAAGGTGATTTAGAAAAATATTTACAATTGATGCATTGTCTCTTATTGAATTTTGTGAAGGTAATGCATTCAATATCAGTTGGTACTCTTTAATCTGATCCTTAATCAATGTCAATCGGCACTCTTTAATCTGATCCTTAATATGAATAGTATTTTAACTAATCTTAAAGAATATCGTAAGATTATTTGTTAATAAAACTGCTTATTTTAACTTTTAGAATAAAAAGCAAATCATGGTTCAAATATAATTAAAAATTATCAATATTGATAATTAAGAAATAAATATTATACTTTAATGGATAATAAAATAGTTTTAATAGTTTGTTCATTTAATTTGAATCCAATATTTTTTTAAAAAAGTTGTTAACATTTTGAATAACTCTTAAAGTAAACTATAAAATGTAACAAAAATAATTTTTTATTCTTTATAAAAAGGATAAAACAGTAAAAACAATTGAAAATTTGCTAATGTCAGCATAATATAAAATGATAAATGAGTTTGGACTCAACATTTCTTCCCCAAAGATTTTAAAAAAATGGTAATATCTTCTTAGGTTCACAATGTTCTTTGTCCTGTTCACTTTCCGTTATTATTATTATTATTATTATTATTATTATTATTATTATTATTGTTATACAAAACCTTGGAGCGACCACGTTTGAGAAGCGATATCTGGTCCGGCTCGCATCCAGTGAAACCCTATCTAGATCTAATGACAACCCAAGTATCACTTCGTAAAATTAAATAATATGAACAAACCCACGAGACTCAACAAATTGCATGACATAAGAACAAACTCTGTCTTGGGAAAGCGAAAGAAAAATTAGAAAAATTACATGAATATAAATACCACAACCTAAAGATCAATCAATTAATTAATTTTATCGAAGTCAAAATTCATAAATATATGGGATAGCCGGACCACTTTTGAGACGTGCTCACTTCAAGGTTTTGTGATAATGGCAAGTGCATTTGTAACGGGTCGAGACTTAAGTTTCGAATTCGTACGGTTTCAAAATTCGGATATCCATTCATCTGACGTTTCGGATCAATTTTACCGTCACGATTCATACTCTTGTAAGGTATTGTCCGCTCTGACCTCTTCTGACCTCATGATTTTATCTTACAAAAGATAACTCATAAGGAAGAGATGGTATGAACCCTTTTATACCTCAGTGACCCTCTTATTATATTCGATGTGGGATTCATGACTCTTCCTTAAGTCATTGACATTCTCCCCAACCAAACATCGTGACATCCTCGTCACGTAAGCTGGCCACCCTACCTACCTCCCTCGAGGTGCTTGGCGTGGTTCGAACGGTATAGGGCTTGTTTTGATACTACTTGTCACGAGTCGAGACTTAAGCTCCGAACCCACGCGGCTCCAGGACCTAAGGGAGAGTCTTGAATATCACATCGAATATAATAGGAAGGTCACTAAAATATAAAAGGGTTTATACCACCTCTACATTGTAAGGTACCTTTTATAGACAAAACCGTAAGGTAGGGGGTCAGAGCGGACAATACCTCATAAGAGTGTGAACCGTGATAGTTAAATTGATCTGAAACGTCGGATGAGTGAATGTTTGAATCTCAAAATCGCACGAATTCGAAATTTAAGTATCGAGTCGTGACACATACACAAGACAAAAAGTATTGTGGATAAGCTTCAATTTCGTAAATTTGTTTGTTTACCTTTAACTTCCAATACAATTCGACTATAAAGACGTGGGGCCAAGCGGTTTTATTTTTTTCCTTTTTTTTTTTTATTTTGATTTATATGAGACGAATGCCATACAAATATTTACTATTATTTTTTAGGTACAAGTGAAGAAAATTTACTTCATCATTGCAGCATCAATTCAATAATTTGTGTTGTTTCGTTGGACCATCCAAGGACTATGTATTACTATTAGAAATTTCAAAAATATATAATAATTTGTGATTTTTTTTTTGCCCTTTTAAAAAAACTATGATTTTTGTTTTCGCTCTTTAAAAAAAACTATGTAAATTTTCTCTTCATTGTTTGATCAAGGCAATGCATTTTTCTTTTTTATTTGGATAATTGAATTGGTTTTCATTCATGTAAAGTGGAAAAATCGCTTATGCCACCAAAATGCATTTTTCTTAAGATGGATTATTTAGAAATTGTTAATATAATTATATGAAAATTTGTATAAATTAACTACGTGATGTTTCCACGGTGATGGGGGAAGAATTATTATGTCTAACTGATTTCAGTCGTAAATTTTGTTTTCCATTCCACAATAAAATTTAGTTATAGAAAATGTTTTTCATTTTCATTTTCATTTCTTATAGTAATTAAATACTGAACTTTCACATAATGAAACTAAAATATAATTTTTTATAAAATCGATTTTTAAATTTAAAAATAAAAATAAAAATACAGATTTTGAAATTTAAAAATTTTAATTAATAACTTCATCAGAAATAAAAAACCAAACATGAAGATAAAAAAGAAAATTATATATTTTAAAACTGAGTTGGGTAGATGTTTTATAATATGGTCATAAAAAATCTATATCAAAACTTTATAAATGAAGAAATATCTTTTGGTTTTGAAGAATTGAGTTTCTCATTAATCAATATAGTGAATATATACACATAGATTTTGTTAACTAAAAATTAAATTCAGAAGTTTTTTATAAAAATTATCAATAAAATAAACAATTTGACAAATTCTTAATATTGAAATTTAATAAATTACTTTAATTCAAAATAGTATTAGAATTAAATAACTGTATTTGAATAAAAATATTATCAGAGTTTTCAATAAAATTTGATTCATTTTTACCAAAATTGGACATTTAGAGTAATAAAGATCATTGTAGAAAAAAAAGATTTTACATAACTTCCAGATTTTATCAAATTTTATAAAAAATATAATAATTCAAACATCACAAAAAATAAGATAATTATCATTTAGTTCAAAACGGTCATAGGTAGGCTTGAATCATGGAAAAATCTAAACACATATATTGTCAGAACGATCTATGGCCGACGATCCTATAAGTCGAGTTTTTTTTGAATTTTTAGGTCGGTCGGTATAGTTAGGAACAGGTTCGTTCAGGTTGCTAAACCGACCCACCCACATCTATAAAAAATTATTTTTAATTAATTATTTTAAATATAAATATTAAATATTTATATATATATAAATAATATTTATATTTTTATAAAATTTTTATTAATTCGGTCGGACGAGTCTGTACGATTTAGTAATATCGGTCGATAGGTTCGATATAAAAAATAGATAATCAATTGGATGATTAATAAACCATAAAATTGATCGGGTTCGAAAGGTTTCAGACCGAAGCATCCCCATAGGTTAAATGTTATGTTAGCATATTTTATAAAAAAAAAAAATTAGACAAAATTAATAATTAAATTAAAATTATTAAATTAAAATAATATAAAAATAAATTTATATAAATTATAATAAATAGATTAAATTTCAAAGTTTAATAGAGTACATAGACTTTTGGTATAATTTGACTTTAAGAGAATGATAAAAATGTAAAGAAGAATTGGAGTTCAAAACAATTTGGGTTTTCTTGAATCCTTGATAAAATGAAGATATAAATTGATATTGCTTGTTCTCGTACTCCACAAATACGTTGGTGTGCCTTCTATAATTTAAAATGTCTTTCGAAAGTTGAGAAGCGAAACTAACAGTTATTTCCTAAAATCAATTTAACCGTCGCTTGTTGCAACCCTTGAGGGATCAGTGGCTTAATTGGTTCGATCGATCACCATGAAGTGAAATTGCTTTAAAGGATGTGATTGCCGTAAATGGAATTTCTTTTGACCAATAAATGGAATTTCATCCATTAAATTAAAAGAGGAGCGAGCAGGGTCACATGTATTATTTGAGTTGAAAAGAATATTTACTATATTTGATTCAATTTTCTTTTCTTTTTTTAAGTATTTTCAAGTTTAGAAATATTCACTTTGACAATTATTTAAGGCAAGATTTTTGAGATAAAAATTAAATAAATTACAAAAATATTTTCACTTAATATATAAGTCCAAAAATAAAGTTTACAAAGTGAAATTTTTTGGACCTTCTTATAGCTTAAAAACTAAAATATTTTCACTTTCCATTATTTCAAAATTTGATTTCATATAGAAAATATAAAAGCCTAAGATTTTTTTTTTTAAAAAAAAACAAAGGTTCTAATCAACTAGAATACATTGAAATTTTTTTTTCTTGAAATCTTTATACTAAAATTATATTAAATTCGAAAAAATATTTTTTAATATTATTTTGGGCCTATAAATTCATATAAATACAAAGAAAATTTTATTTCTTAAAATCAATAGTATCACAATTATATAGAATCCAAAAAAAATTTTTTTCTTTGAAAAGTAAATAAATTTACATTTAAATTCAAATAAATAAAAAAATTTTTATTTAAAAATTACACAAAAATCTTTAACAAATTAATTTAAAAAGCACATTTAGAATTTGGTCATTTTATGTTATATATATATATATATATATATAAAACATTTAATACTACTCTATATAAAAAGGATCCCTTAAGAATTTTGGGGATAACACGTGTATCATTTGTTTTTTTTTTTCTTAACTTGTGTTTTTATTGACAGGTGTATTGTACAAGTGTCTTTTTCTTTTCTTTCTTAATGTGTGTCTGTTGACAGGTGTATTCCTTTTGCCTCTATTTTATATAGTTTTGAAAACAGTAATGCTAGCCCAAAATTCAAAGAGTTTGGAATGTGTTTTGTTTTTTCTTTTTTTTTCTTACTTTTGGTTTTTTTTTTAGTATGTTTTTGGCCAGTTGGTACGTGTTTTGCTTCTTTCCTTTTGGTTTTGGTTTTCATTTTTTTTTGTGTGTTTTTGGATAAATTTTTTGGATCTTTTGGTTCTTTAATTGAATGTGATTTTTTTTTCTTGGAATGATTTGTGTTACTGGCTTTAATTTGTTCAGACAATTTTGTTATTGAAATTTTTGTTTTCAATATTATGTTTTTTTGGTCTTTAATTTATTTAAAATATTTATTGCATGTTGCATGGATAGTCAATGGAGTGGGTTTTTTTTGTGGATTGGTTTGTGTGTGTGTGTGTTTTTTTTATTATTATGTGCAGGTATTATTCACCATAGGGGTTTAGGTCTTTAGCAGTGTTTATAAATGTCACTAAAAGATTTATGGTGTTTGTCAAAAATACCACTAAAAGCATCGGCTATACACATGTTGGGAAAAATAACGATATTTTATAAGAAACACCGTTAATTTAGCGACGTTTATATTAGAAAAACATTACTAATTTAGTGGCATCGACATTTTTACCAAAAAAAATACCACTAAATTAGCTGCATTTGTATAGAAAAACGCCTCTAAATTTAATGGTATTTTATGGTACAAACACCACTAAATTTAAAATTTCGTAGTGTTAGTGAACATAAACACCGCGAAATTAAGAATTTTACTTTTTTCTTAAATTTTCTTTTAATATTTATTATTATCAATAAATAAAAATGTTAAAAGAAATAAAAATGAACTTAAATTCATAAATTGAATATTATAAATACATAATTTGTTCAAATATACATGTAATACAAAATTTAATAATTAGTATAATAACATTCAAATTATTTTAGTACATTAATCAAAAATTTTAAAATGTACAAAATTAATGACTATATAGATTTGAAATACTACCATTTCATGAAGGATTTTTTCCACCTTAGTCACTAGCATGCTCAAGAACTTACTAAATAATATCATACAAGTTTTAACACTTAATAATAAGCTATTTTTTATATTAAAAAATATAAATAGTTACTAAATATAATACTTGAGTTGGTGGACCACCTAGATTAGTTCCTAAAAATTTTTGTTGAACAAAATTCATAAGAGTATTGAATCGATCATGCAACTACTGAAATTTTGCATGCTCTTGGTCTATTTTAGCATTTTTTTTTCAATTTTAGCATGCTCAAGTTCTCTTTCTACTTCCATTTGCTGGAAACATTGTTGCATAGTTTGCAACTCCTCTCTCAATATGAAAATATCTCGCAAAGACTGACTTACTAAGAATGTAAATTCCTAAGAGTTACGTCCATAATAGCTAGATGGTGTTGGACCCAATCCAAGGCCTCAAACCCGTCTATATCTTTCTTTTCCAGCAACTTTTGTGAAAATTCAATTTTCCAATTCTTGCACGTTGATAGAACCATTAGATGCTACTTCAATCTTAGTAGCTATTTTCTCTTTCACTTTCTCCTGTAAATTAATCAAATAAAACTATCAAGTTTAATGATTAATTTAAAATATGTTTAAAATAGTAAATATTTACTTTTTGTATAAAACAAATGTAATAAATTACCACAATTTTTTATGTTTCAACATTTTGGTAAGATCCAAATTTTTTTGTGTAGGTTAATCGAAAAAGTTTCACACGTTCAAGTTTTTCACCCAACTCAATCTCCTATATAAAGACATATGTTATTGTTAAATACATATCAACTGCAACTTATTTATGCATATCAAGCTTGTCAATCAAGTTCAAAAATTTGAATAAGTTTAATATCATATATTTAATCTATCTAAATTGTTAAAATACAATATAGCTATAAAATTATATTTTTTCCCTTTAACAGCACAAAAGTCTTAAACAAATATAAACAATAAAAGCATTTTGGCCTTTCACACATATCAATCATGAAAACCAAATTCAATCATTTGGACAAGTTTAATATTATATATTGAAGCCATCCAAATTGCTAAAACAAAACAATAATAGCAACTTTGTATTTTTGCTTTTTAACGACAAAAAAAGTCCTAAACAGAGGTAAACAACAACTTTTTCACATATATCAACTATGAAAACCAAGTTCAATCATTCGAAAAAGTTTAATACCATGTATTGAAGCTATCCAAACTATTAAAATAGAACAATAACAACAAATTTGTATTGTTGCATTTTAATGGCACAAAAAATCCTAAACAAAGGTAAACAACAACTTTTTCACATATATCAACTACGAAAACCAAGTTCAATCATTTGAAAAAGTTTAATATCATGTATTGAAGCCATAAAAACTATTAAAATAGAATAATAACAATAAATTTGTATTTTTGCCTTTAAACGATAAAAATAGTCCTAAATAGATGTAAATGATAACTTTTTCACACATATCAACCATAGAAACTAAGTTCAATCACTCGGACAAGTTTAATATCATGTATTGAAACTAACCAAATTATTAAAATAGAACAATAATATCAATTTTGCATTTTTCCTCTTAACGGCATAAAAAGTCCTAAACAGATGTAAACATTAGCTTTTTCACACATATCAACTATGGATACCAAGTTCAATTATTCCAACAAGTTTAATATCATGTACTGAAGCTATGCAAACTATAAAAATAGAACAATAACAACAAATTTGTATTTTCACCTATTAATGGCACAAAAAGTCCTAAATAGACGTAAATAATAACTTTTTCATACATATCAACCATGGAAACTAAGTTCAATAATTTGGATAAGTTTAATATCATGTATTGAAACTATTAAAACTATTAAAACAGAACAATAGCTCTAAATTTGCATTTTTACCTTTTAATGGCATAAAAAGTTGTAAATAGACATAAATTGCAAATTATGACACATATATCAACAATGGTAACCAAGTTCATTCATTCGGATAAGTTTAATATCATAAACTTACTATTTCTTTTTGCTTTCTTGCAAAAATTTTTGATCCACTTGGTGGTTATATTTTTGTTGCTTTCTGCTACTAATCCCAATATGTTCTTTTTCCTGTCATAAAAAATAATTACGTATATGGTAAAAATACAAATTTTACCAACTTAAATCATAAAACAGTTTTATTATTAAAACTAATATTAAAAGTTATAAATTAGTGCTTCTCCTTTTCTTTAGTACCAAAATCTAACTAATTGTTTATATTACCACCTAATCACATTAGGGGGTAGATTTTCTAGTGTGGCCTCTATAGTAGTATTTCGATCAAAATATTTTTTTTTCAAATTATGCTTATAGTCTTTCCATTTCTTTCCCAATGACATAAGCATAAAAGAAGTTGGTATTTCAAGTACAAATCTTGACTGTAATAATACAAAAAGAAAAGTTCTAATCAATAAATCAAATTTAAAATAATTAATTTTTTTATATATAATTAATTATACTAATACCTCAATAAAGTTTAAAGTATCGACCTTACCTTTTATTGGAACTTTATGCCATATTTCATAATGAATAAGCAATTTTATTCCATTACGGGCAATCATGCCTAGAAATCCAACCAACAGTTGAGACTCTTCACCAATTGGTTGCCTATTAGAGTTTACAGACACTACAATACGCTCATTCAAAGGTAGTGCAAACAATTTCTTCTGTTGTTCGACCTCTGGCCTTCCGTTGACCATTGTTATCAGTTGCAAAAAATAAAAAATTAATTTGTAAATTACCAATACTTTAATCATTATAATTGAAATCTAAATATGGAGTTTATGATACCTGCATTCAAATTAAAAGCAAAATCAATTGACAATATACTATCTAAACCTGGACCATCCGTATTGTCAGATCCAATATTAGTTGAAGGGTTAAAAGTGACTGAGTTAGAACCAATAATATGTACATTTCCCTCCAAAGGATTCAATCCATAGCTAAGATTAATAGATGCCACAGATAGTTCTAAACTAATATCTTCAATATGTATTCCTTTTAACATACTCCTTCGCATTATAGTTTTGGAAAGCCAAAAAAAAAAAGAGTTTTGAATAGCAAGCCTTACACAATTAAGGGGTGTCAAAAAACTAAAAAAATAAACAAAAAGAAGGGTTTTTGAGAGGAACCATAAACTAAAAAAAAGAAAAATTGCAACCTTTGTAGGGTGAACGTAAGGAAGGTAACCTTTTACTTAAGCATTTTGGTTGTTTTCATGCATGTGATGCATATCATGTCTTCCTTACAAGCTTTAAGAGAAAAGTTCACTTTATTATTTTCAAATGTACTGTCTATGCTAAGAATAACAATAAAATAGGAACTTATTGAGCTGAAATTGGATAGACCCTTCTAAAAGATTTAAGATGGCTTGTTAAGTAACGTTTTTCAGTTGGATTAGAGGCATCATGCTCAATCCTCGAGTAAAAACTACTAGCTTGGCTATAAAAACATGGTTGTTTCTTCTTTAAAACTAATGAGCCTTTTTAATAAACTTGAACCTTGCTTTGTAAACTCGTTGCTAGATTGGTTGCCCTTTAAACGATGAAAGGAAGTTCTTTTTTTCTCTTTGTAAACCATAACTCCTATAGGGGGTTCTTTTAGAATTGGTCTCATTGATGTGTGGAAGCCTAAGGCTTACCAGGTTTGGCTAGTATTTGTTGAAGCTATCTTTATTTTTGTTCATCCAAGGTTAAAAATCCATGCTTTGTTTTATTTTTTAAAAAAAAAAGAAAGAAAAAAGGATTGGTTTGAGAAGGGAAAAGGGCCATACAAGAGTGATGAATAGTCAGTAAGAGGGGGAAGAAAGGTTTAAAGTTTGACTTTTTCTCTTTCAACTCTTTGTTTCATGTGAGGGGTCTTGCAAAAGCCATAAAGCTTTAATCTTTCCATGTCTTTGGTCTTTCTTTTCCATGTGGTCCTTATTGTGCTGATGCATCCTTCATGGGTCCTGTACTACTTGAATCTATCATTTACCATGTTTTATTTCTTTCTTGCAATATGTGGGACCAATAGTATAATATTATTGCAAGACAACATATAGGTGCTTAAAGCATTAACGTGGGAGAGTGGTAGTTTCAAAAAAAAAAAAAGGGAAAAAATATGCATGAAAACCTTTTATGAAGTAATTTGTTCTTGAATGCTACCTAGATGTTAGGGTATTCGGGAAATTTTATTTCATTAAGGATTTTCATACATTTTCACAACTCAAAATAAATTTGCTTTGTTAAAACAACAATTATGAAAACAATAAATAATAGTAATAATAGGATAAAATTTTAAATATAAAACAGTCGTGCTCAAACTCTGCTTAATTTTTGGAGAGTCCAAGTGGTCTCTTTATATTTGAAAATTCGATTCTTAAATTCATTTTTTATCATCATTTGTATATGTTTCATTTTTAGATTAATGCCCTTATTTATAATGCATATATATATGTTTGCTCTAGTTATGGATGTTTAATATTAATTATATTATAATCTCCTTTTTTTCTATATCAAAAGTTTTTTAAAAATTTTTAGTTTTGAATGAATAAAATTAAAATAGTATTCTGTGAAATATAATTGATTGATACTCTGCCTAGATGTTGGGGAGTTATCAATAATTATCATTTACAAAGAATGTTATTTCATTATTTTTAGAAGGAATGTTGGTAAATCTTAAATGGAAAGACTATATTTGAAGTCTACCTTTATGTCAGAGACTTTAAAGGTATTTTTTTTAATTTGAAGATTTTCTTAATGGTCTTAAATAAAAGATTTTTTTAAACTAATCTTATTTCTCACAAAATAAAGGGGATTGTAAATAAATTTCATATAAAAACTATTTTTATCTAGAATTACAAATAGAGCATAATTAATTGGTACCAATTTATAGGCGTTGTGGGAGTGCTAATCCTTCCTCACATGTAATCGACTCCGAACCCAATCTTGTTTTCGTAGACCAAAATCATCTTTTTAATAAAGCTTTAAACCCGTTTTATAGTTTTATTAAAAAGATAAAATTTTTAGTGGCCAATCATACCCCTAAAAAGATTGGTGGCAACTCTTCATGTTTTTCATGATTTATTTAAATTTTTACATCTAGCTATCAAGTCCCAAACTGATGCATTATGATAGCTTAGCAACTCCACTAGGGACTTTTAAGAGTCAGGCCAAAATTTTTAATTATGTGCTATTAATAATTGTTGGATTTATTTATGATATTTTAATTAATATGTCATTTTGCATAATTTTACATATGCACTTACATACATGAGCTCTAAACTCGAGCTCTATTCCTTTTAAAGAAAGTAAAGTAGTTACGCTCTCGTAAGGTGATAACTTTCACATTTGCTAGTGAAATACTTTCACTTAGATTGAATCTTTTCCATTAGTAGCCTGTAAGGGGTAAGGATTGGGGAGCCTTAGTAGTCTATAACGGATAATGATGTAAGGAATAGTCTAGAAACCTTTAGATGTATAAATCCTAACCCACCATATTGTGAGCCATAAGGGGACTAGCCTTGGATAGAGCCCTGCCAACCTTTTTATAAAATTACCCAAATACGTATTAAAATGTTGAAAAAAAATAGATAATAAAAGAAAAGCATTTTCTTGAAAAAAAAATGTAAATTTTCTCTTGCCATGTAGTTTATTCACTTTGTAGTTATCTAAAATTTGTATTTTGAAAAATGTTTTAAAATAAAATGAAGAAATTTTTTAGCATTATCCAACAAAAATAAAATAAAATATTTCAAAAATAAAGGTTTTTCTTAAATTCTTGATTTATTGGCCATAAAAATCTTTGAATTCTAGTTATTCCGTGTGAAAAAAATGTGTTCTTAAAAATTTCTTTTTTCTTAAAAAAAAGAGAAAAAAATGAAAGAAAGTTTTAAATTTGAATGTTGTTTCATCTTTCATATTTTCATTTGATTTTTTTTACATACAATTTTATCAAGTTGAAAAAAAAAGGAAAAAAAAAGGAATAATCGGATAGTATATATGCCCTATCCCATGTGTCCTTATAGATAGTACGTGCATTCCTATTTGATGTACATCATGATAAAATAATACATGCATTCCATCCTATCTACATCAGTAAATAGTATATGCATTGCATTTCATGCACATGCCTCCCATATGCATCTTAATAGGTAGTGTGTGCACTCCATTTCATTACATATTTTAAGGCAGTGTTATTTTCATTAGGTTGACATAACATAAGCATTGCATTCCATGTAGACATTCTGCGCACTTGATAGGTTCATGCATTCCATACAAGTATGTTGCATTTGTCATAGAATGTATCTCATCATTCATGTAAGTATGCCATTGCATTTCATGCATATGGGTTCATGAATGGTAGGGTTTTATAGAACATGCATTGCATTTTATATCCCACCATCACTGTAACATAACATTACATTCCTTGCATACATATTTATGGATGATGAAATTTTTATCATTTGGGGCCTGTAAATTTAAAAATCTATTTGCCTTAGGCATATTTGCATTTCATGACATTTTTTACATCCTCATTATATTCATGTATTCATAAACATGATTCTTTGTGTCATATAAGTTAAAAATTATTTTTGTGGCATTCATTTAATAAGGGCAATAATATAAAATTTTTGGCCTAAGTCTTGGAATAAAGTGTCTGTCTTTGTGGAAATTAGAATGGTGAAAATGGGAGATCAATTGGAAATAAAGATTAGTGATTTGGAGTTGAATCAAGAGGAATTTTTGCTTAAGCTTTGAGAGATGAAACAATAGATTGCTCAATTGATAGAAATGGTTAAAGGTAGTGGTATGGTTGAGTTTGTTGCTCCTCAAGGATCGTTGTCACTTTCGATTCCATCAAATCAAAATCAACTGGCTCCTGTTGGTTCCAACACTTTTCCCGAGCATACAAGGGCATTAGGTGATTCAAATAGTGACCAAAGTTTGGGTAAGCTCAAGAAAAGAATGAGTGAATTGGCCACACAAATGATTGAACTCAAAAGTATGATTTCCAAGATGGAGTCACCTGGCTTCAAACAATTCTCACTAACTATCCCAAGTCCAAACCCGTACTTAAATCCTTCTCATGACTACTTTCAACCTCCTATCCAAGCACCTAGGATTAGGCCCCTAAATTTCATGTAACCTCTGAGAATTCCACACTTGAATGCATTTCTACCATCCTCACATTTCATAACCACTTGTTTAGCATGTTATCTCTTCACCACCTTTTGAACCCAGCTTTTGACCTAAAGTTTCTGAATTCACTTTAAGACCAATTATACTACCGTTTTTTTAGCAAAGCAAACCAACCATAGAACAGAAAAACTCTCGCAACACCAAAAGAAAAACCCATATCGATTTAATACCCATGTCTTACATAGAGTTATACACACGATTTTGAGAAAACTACTTCATTGCCTCTGTCCCTGTTAAACCCCTTAAACCACCTTTTCCCAAATGGTATGACCTTAATGCCTGATATAAATACCATTTTAGCATTTTGAGTTATTTTCTGGAAGACTGCATGGCTTTGAAACTTAAGGTACAAAGATTGATGAAAGTTAGATATTTGAGTTTTGACATTAAGATGAAGTAACTTTTTATAGGAATCTTTCATCGATCCATGCTAAGATAGTAAGTAGTGTTGTAGGTAGTAGTCAAACTGGCCAAGATGATGAATAAAAAGAAAAAGCCTCAAGGCAAAGGGTTATTCTTACAAATAGTCATAGTCCACTTCTTTTGGATTTCTTAGGTGAGGCAAAAGGGAGTAAGAGCTAGTCTAACACTTTTTGGCCCTTATCCTAAGATTGTTCTTGATGTATAAACTTGAAACTTTTGGAAATAAAGGAAAATTTTTAAATTTTCTATGAATGGACATCTTTGTTTACGTTTCATTTTTAATAATAGTGTGCCTAAAAGAGTCTGTGAGAAAGAATAATGGTTGCAACTATGTTTTCACCAAACTTTTAAGGCGTAAGAAATGTCTTTAAATAACCCAATTTGAATATATGAAAGAATTTGAGCACATTCAATAATAATAAAATTTAACTTGCATATCTGCATCATTTGTTTGAATTCATTTTTTTTTTCATGCCAACTAAGGATAAGGAATAGTGATTGTGTATATACTTTTGTTAAACCTTCAAAGCAAAAAGATATTTTTGAAAGTTTTAATAATAAAGTTCATGTCATGCATTTTTTTACTTTTGGTAATTAATAAAAGGTTCAAGGATAACACATCCTAGGAAACAAAATCAGTTAAATTTGCACACTCACAATATTCGAGCTTTACCAAAATCATGGAAAATAAAAATGCAAGTTAGATTGATAGTATGGAAAAAGCCCAATGAAAGATTAGGGAAATAGTTACAGGAATGCAACAAAATATGAATAGATAGCTAGAAGAATTAAGACAGATGTTAGCTAATTGCACAAAAGGAAATGAATCATTTAAACTTGTGAAGTAAGGGAGGAAACAGTAGTTGAAGCACCATTGTATCCATCTGAGTTTACACATCCATATGTTCAAGACCATCATATGTCACAAGCACCTCTAGCAACTCATCAATCCTATATTGATACTTCTGCCAAGTTACCTCCAGTTTAAAAAAATGTTAATCCCAGGCCTACTTCTTACGACTCCATTGATGTGCCTAATTTAGATGATCCAAAAAAATGAAACAAATAAAAAAGGGTGCCAAATCCATCAGAAGATACGATGATTAAAGACAAAAATGATCTGTTAGAAGAGAGACTAAAAGTAATTGAAGGCCATGATATCTATGAGAGTGTTGATGCCAATGAGCTTAGTATAATTCTTGATCTTGTCATTTTGTCAAAATTTAAAACCTTAAATTTTGAGAAGTATGATGGAATAAAATGCCCCTCAACATACATCATCATGTATTGCTGAAACATGATAGGCCACATTCATGATGATAAGTTATTGATCCCATTGCTTTCAAGATAGTCTCATCGGATCTGTAACAAAGTGATATGCCTAGCTAGATAAAAGTAAAATTTGCTCATGAAATTATTTGGCTAGGGCCTTCCTAGCACAATACAAGTTTATTGAAAACATGACATCAAATAGGTTGTCCGTACAAAATATGAAGAAAAGAGCAACCAAAATTTCAAAGAATATGCACATAGATGGAAAGACATAGTAGCCTAAGTACAATCATCTCTATCAGAGAAATAAATCCTTATTCTATTTTTCAATTCCCTAAATACTCCTTATTATGAAAGAATAATTGGGAATATTTCTAAAGACTTTGTTGACATGGTGATTATAGGGGATATGATAGAAAATGTAGTCAAGAATGGCAAGATTAAGTTGAATGATGCAACTAATGTTAAAAAGGAAAATACAGTAGAAAAAAATAAATGGGAGGTGCAAACAATCACACCTTATGGGCATCTACCTAAGAACTTCATCCCGTGTAATTTTTATCCTTTTCATCACCTCACTTATCGGTCATAAGCAGTATCTCTTAAAGCCCATACCTTTGCTAACCAAGCTAGTATCTAAGTTTTTCAGCAAGGCCTCATCCCTAAATGACCATTCATAATCTTGTCCTTACATTTGAGGCTACCACCTAACCAACAAAAAATCAAAAAAGAAAAAGAAATGACTAAGAGGATATTTCAAACCTTATTTTTTACCTTTTACCTTTACTAATAGAAGGTCGATACCTCACTCCTATGCCTCTGAAAATAACACCTAATTCTTCAGGAAGGAGTTATGATCCTAATGGTATGTGTGATTATCATATGGGGCAATTGGCCATTTAATTGAAAAATACAGATAGCTAAAAGAAAAGGTTAAAGATTTTATTAAGAGTGGCATTTTGACTCTAGAACTGATGGAACAATAGAAGTTAACACTATCCAGTTGCAAAATGTGAATAGTTAAAATGTGGAAGAAGGTTCTGAGTGTTGAAAGATCAAGATAGGGCAATTTTCTTTTAAACTTTTAACTTTTTGTGTATGACATGTGCATGATGTCCTTAGGAGTTACTTAAATTAATCTTATTAAACTTTATTTTGGAAGAAATGAATGTTTTTCAATTTTTCTATGAAATTTTATCTTTATGCATTTGTTTGAATAAAAGTCTTACATAATTAATTTTTAAAATCATAAAATGAAAAGCACTTTGCCAAAAAAAAAGAGAAAATAGAAAAAATGATTCACAATAAAGTCCTATATAAGCAGTTTTCAAGATCAAATAAAAAAAAGGTAGTTTTTAAGATCAAATTAAAAATAGGCTTTTGCAAAGGGAAATTTATGATTTTTATGGTGAAAATCTTGAAGTAATTGGTGATTACTATAAAAACAAAACCTCATCCAATACTGTTACACTTTTTCTCGACCACCCTATGTTTCAATCCTTTTAAATAATTTTACTCACTAGTCATAATCCTTTAAGGGACATGATTTCAACTTACGAACTTTGTCATCATTTGATATATTGAAACCATAATCTTTTCTTGGGCAATGAATAAACTAGGTTAATTTTGAAAACTCATTTTGAATTTCAAAAACTAAGAAACATATTCTTTCAAAATTTTTAATTGGTAATTTAATGTGTATCAAATCTTGCCAATATGATTGAACCATCCAAATTTTTTCGATGATATAGACACAAAAAATGCTTGAACTTTCTTCCTCAAGTAACCATTGTTTTATGTCTTAAGACACATTGACTAAAAGAAGCAAACTTTCTTCTCACCTAAGATAATTGTTTCATCCCTTAGTACCTTTGTTTCTCATTTTACCAAAATGCCAGACAATTTGGAACCAAAATGAGCCTTTGTGTAAATTATGCAATCAAATTTTAGATATCCCATATGATCTGATAAGAACCTTGAGTAGGGAAATAAGATAGGGCATCAGTCATGCAAAAATGATTGATGGTTGTAACAAAAAAATGATAAAAAAATGATGAAAACGAAAACAAAAACAAAGAGAAGTTTTTTTATCTATTTCTTCAAATACATTACTCTTCTAGCTAAGTGATCATGTTTGAAATGATGAATGGCCATCTTTCTCTATCTTTCGCTTATTGAAAATTATTGATTTGTTACCTATTTAAGCATATTAAATTTATTATTCCTAAAATAAACCTTGGTAAAAGATCACTTTTTACATTGAGGGGCAAAATAAGGATATTTTCAAAAGTCCAACTTCAAGGAAAGTTTTGATATTAAGAATATCTTTGATTGCTAAAGATGAAGTAAAAAAAAATAAAAAAATAAAAAATAAAAAAGAGAGAAAAATAACGAAGAAAGAAAGACATACACCTTAGAGATAAGAGTCCAAGGTAAAAAGTGAATGTGGCTTTAGTTGGAATCCTAATAATTCAAGAAAGTTAATTGCTAAATATGAAGTCAAATGTTCCAAGAAAAAAAAAAAGCAAAAAAAGAGAAAAATGCACTTCGAAAATGAAAGCCCAAGGTAAAAAGTGAATGAAGCTTCAAAAAAATAAAATTTAAGAAGTTGATTGCTAAAGATGAAGTCAAATGCCCCCCAAAAAAAGGATAAGGGAAAAAGCAAAAAAAAAAAAGAAATACACTTCGAAAATGAGAGTCTAGGGTAATAAATGAATGAAGCTTCAAGAAAATAGAATTAAAGAAAGTAGAATGCAAAAATTTAAGTCTAATGTTTCTAGAAACAAAAACAAAAACAGAAAAAAAAAAGAGAAAAAGAAGAAAAAAGAGCAAAAAAAAAAAGGGATGCACTTCAGAGATGAAAACCTAAGGCAAAAAGTGAATGAGGCTTCAGTTAGAATCCCAAGTAAAAATGGACATAGAATTTAAGAAAAAAGAATGCTAAACTTGAAGTCTAATATTTCTAAAAAAAAGTCAATAAAAAATAAATAAAAAATAAAGAAAAAAGAAAGAGCAAAGAAAGACAAATACATGGCTTTTCGTTCAAAGAATGCTTTATAAGATCCTTGGCCTAATTACCCTAAATAATATATTTTTGGAGCCTATCTATCCATTCTTTCATAACCCTAAACCTTGGCCTACATTACATACCTTGAATAGTCCATTTTGATCAAATGTGGATACATGAATTGAAGAGTTATGTCCTTGAAAATTTGTATATACCTATTATTGTGGCAAGATTTTGTCAAGTTCTTTATTGTTAGGAAATATAGGTCTAAAGTGAAAACCCAAAAAGGGCAGTTTAGAGCTAGAGCCACCTTAAGGCCCCAAAAGAATTTTAGAGTTCAAAGGTTCTATCTAGAATAGAAAGTCATTATGTAGAACCTTTTAAAAACTTTGCATTTCACCAAAGAGTGAAAATAAAAAAATATAGCCTTTTTCCCTTCTTAGATCTTTTTCAAAAAATAATGGTTAGTTTTGAAGTGTCATGTTTTTAATGAAAGAAAAGTGTTTTACAAAAATAATCTCTTTTGAAAACCTTATAGATTATTTGAACATTTTGTACAAAATACTGAGATCATTATGGTGAAGCGTAAACATTGATAATTTGAACAAAGATCTTTTAAAAAAGAAAAGAAACAAAAAGAGTCTTTGCATTTGCATCACTTGTAAAAGACATTTGGCCTACATACGCAAAAAAATTGCATTTACATCAATTACAAATGCATCATCAAAAAGACATTTAATCTATATGTTGTAAAAACAAAAATAATCTTCACGTTCATATCACTTGCAAAGAAACTTGATATGTATGCTGCAACAACAAAAAAGACATTCGTATTTGCATCACTTGCATTTGCACTTGTATGTGTATCCTAACTAAGGCATTTACATTTGCATCATAAGAAAAGACATGCATTTGCATCATGGCATTGCATCCTAGAAAAAGTATTTGTAGGGGCATTTATATAAAAATAACATTAGCATTTGCATTGTGAAAAAGTTACCTATATTTGTATCAAGCATTCACATTCTTGCTTTTGTATTGACATTTGCATTTGCATAGACATTTGCACTCGCATCATTTGATGGAAATAGACATTTGTATCATGATTGTATTTGTCAACTTTATAAATATTAGAAAGAGAAAAAGGAAAAATGGACAAAAAGAGGGAAGGAAGTCTATCATGAAAGATGAGAAAAAGAAAAAAATAGTTTGACAGGAAACCAAAATATCAAAAAAGGTTTAGAAAGTTGAAAGAAAAATTATCTACAAAAAGTGAATGGATTGTTGAAAAAAAAAGAAGAAGAGGTTTAATATAAGATAAGACTTAAGTCCAATTAAGTTGGCACCCATACATATTTCTAAGACCTTCGAGCAAAACATTTTGAATTTTCAAAGTTTCAATGCCTCCAATGTATGAAAAGCATTCAAACATTTTGAATTCTCTAAGACCTTCAGGCACAATCCTTAAGACTTTTAGGCAAAACATTTTAAATGTTTAAAGTTCCAATGCTTCTATTACGGGGAGCACTTAAAGATTTTGAGATTTGTAAGATCTCTGGGCATAATTTCCAAGACATCCAGGTGAAACATTTTAAATTTTCAAAGTTTCAATGCCTCAATGTATGAGGTGAAATCAAAGATTTGGAAATCTTTGACCTTCGAGCGCTAATCTTCAAGACCTCTAGGTAAAATATTTTAAAATTTTTAAAGTTTTAATGCCTCTAATGTATAAAGAGCATTCAAAGATTTTGAAATCTCTAAGACTTCCAAGCACAATCCTTAAGACCTATGGGTAAAACATTTTAAATTTTTAAAGTTTCAACGCCTCTATTATGATGAGCATTCAAAGATTTTGAGATTTGTAAAACCTTTGAGCATAATTTTTAAAACCTTCAGGTGAAACATTTTAAAATTTCAAAATTTTAATGCGTCTAATGTATGAGGAGCATTCAAAGATTTTAATATCTTTAAGACCTTCAAGCATAATCTCTAAGACTTCTAAGCATAATCCGTAAGTCCTTCAATTAAGATTCATAAGCCTTCTAAGTTGAATCCATTTTAATTTCAAGATATGTAAGACCTCTAGTTATGATCTCTTGTTTTATTTCCAAAAGTTATTGAGTTTTTGTTTAAATTTGTTTTCAAATGGTCAAGTTTATTAATTTACAAAAATAAAAAATAAAAAAAGGAAAAGTAGGGGAACAAAGGTTTTTCTCTTGCTCGAAAATATCATCCAGACAAATTTGTCGTTTATGTCTTTGCATTATTTTTTATTCTAAAAATATGCAAAGAAAGGTAGCTGTAGACACATAATTTTATCTAGAACATTTTTCAACATGATTAACCCAGGGCTTATTTGTGAACATGGGTCAAGACCATTTAGGATGACCATTAGCAACATATAAAGAGCCTACAAATTAGCTCATTTAGAAACCTAAAGTCAACTCGGGTCAAATTCGATCAAACTAAGTCAAAATCGCATAAAGCTTGGTCAAAATGGATAAAACCCAAGATAATTCTAAAAATTCACAACCTAATTGGAATCAATGTGGCTTAAAATTAAATTTGAAGATTTTTAAAATACTAAAATTATTGCACCTCAAGTAATGTGAAATTATTAAAATACTCTTATAAGAGTATTTTTGTAATTTGGCCTTCTCAAGCTCAAAATTTCATGAAACTTTTCAGATCTTGATTTTATAATATTTCATGATTTTTGGTGCATTTGAAATCACAATAGTACCTCGAAAAGTGTGAAATTACCAAAATACCCTTGTAGGGGTATTTTCATAATTTGGCCTTGCTGAGCTTGAATTTTCATGAAACTTGTTAGATCTCAATTTTATAATATTTCACGATTTTTGGAGCTTTAAAATCTCAAAAATGATGATGAAAACATTGATTTCTAAGAAAATGACCTAAATACCAAAAACTTTACAGTAGAGGTAAAATGGTCTTTTCATGGGTTTAAAGGGAATAAAAATTCAACATTTGTAGTAAATAATGTGAACTATTGGATCTCTTTTTAATTTTCATCCATTGGTTAAAGCTTGTTCCTTGGAAAAAAATAAAGGAAGAAACTTTGCTCCTTGGATGCTACTTGATCCAAGGGCCTATATTCACCAATAAAGAAGTCAATTTTTTTTACAAAGAGAGGGTTCTATCAAAGAGAAGGGAAATCACTTTGCAAAAAGAAAAAAGAAAAAGCTTCTAGTGGAGTAAGAAAAAAAAGTAGTTTTAGGAGCTAAGAAAAAAGAGAAAAAAGAGCAAAAGAAATGATAAAAAGGAAAAGCTTAAAAAAAATTTTAAAAAGCAAAAAAAAAAAAGTTTTGAATAGCAAGCCTTAAACAGTTAAGGGGTGTCAAAAAACCAAAAGAAAAAAAAAGGAAAGGTTTTTTAGAGGAACCATAAACCAAAAAAAGCAAAAGTTGCTACCTTTGAAGGGTAAACGTAAGAAAGGTAACATTTACTCAAGCATTTTGGTTGTTTTCTTGCATGTGATGCATATCATGTCTTCCTTACAAGCTTCAAAAGAAAAGTTCACTTTATTGTTTTCAAATGTGCTGTCTATGTTAAGAAAAACAACAAAACAAGAAGTTATTGAGCTAAAATGGGATAGACCCCTTTAAAAGATTTAAGATGGCTTATTAAGTAACCTTTTTTAGTTAGATTGAAGGCATCATGTTCAATCCTAGGGTAAAAGCTGCTGGCTTGTCTATAAAAACATGGTTTTTCTTTCTTAAAATCGATGAGCCTTTTTGATAAACTTGAACCCTTTCTTGAAGATTTAAAGAGGCAGTCTAGCACTTGTATGGGCATGATAATGCCCTTTAAACAATGAAAGGAAGTTCTTTTTTTCTCTTCCTAAGCCATAACTCCTATAGGGGGTTTTTTTAAAGCTGGTCTCATTTATGTGTGGAAGTCTAAGGCTTCCTAGGTTTAGCTGGTATTTGCTGAAACTATCTTTGTTTATGTTTATCCAAGAATATCCTTAACTTGGATAACAATCCATGCCTTTGTTTTTTTTCTATAAAAAAAGAAAGAAAAAGAAACTAGTTTGAAAAGGGAAAAGGGCCATATGAGAGTGATGAGTAGTTGGTGGGAGGGCGAAAAAAGGTTTAAAGTTTGAGTTTTTCTCTTCTAGCTCTTTGTTTCACGTAACAGGTCTTGTAAAAGCCATAAAGCTTCAATCTTTCCATGTCTTTGGTCTTTCTTTTGCATGGGGTCCACATTGTGCTGATGCATCCTTCATGGGTCTCATACTACTTGAATCTATCATTTGCCATTTTTTATTTCTTTCTTGCATAATGTGGGACCATTAGTCTAAGATTATTACAAGACAACATATAGGTACTTAAAGCCTTGGCGTGAGAGAGTGATAGTTTAAAAAAAAAAAAAAAGAGGGAAAGAATATACATGAAAACCTTTTATGAAGTAATCTATTTCTGAATGCTGCCTAGATGTTAGGGTATTCAGGAAATTTTATTTCATTAAGAATTTTCATACATTTTCACAACACAAAATCAATTCATTTTTGTTAAAACAACAATTATAAAAACAATAAATAATAGTAATAATAGGACGAGATTTTAAATATAAAACAATCATGCCTAACCTTTGCTTAGATGTTGGAGAGTCCAAATGGTCTCTTTATATTTGAAAGTTTGATTCTTAAATTCGTATTTGATCATCATTTGCATATATTTCATTTTTAGATTAATGTCCTCGTTTATAATGCATATATATGTTTGCTCTAGTTATGGATGTTTAATATTAATTATATTACAATCCATTTTTTTACTACATCAAAAGTTTTCTTAAAATTTTTAGTTTTGAATAAATAAAATTAAACTAGTATTCTGTGAAATATAATTGATTGATACTCTGCCTAGATGTTGAGGAGTCATCAATAATTATTATTTACAAAGATGTTATTTTATTATTTTTAGAAAGAATGTTGATAAAACTTAAATAAAAAGATTATCTTTGAAATCTGCCTTTATGTCAGAGACTTTGAAAGTATTTTTTTAATTTGAAGATTTTCTTGATGTTCCTAAATAAAAGATTTTTTTAAACTGATCTTATTTTTCCCAAAATGAAAGGGATTGTAATTAAATTTCATATAAAAACTATTTTTATCTAGAATTACAAATAGTGCATAATTAATTGGTATCAATTTGTTAGCGTTGTGAGAATGTTAATCCTTCTCCATACGTAACCGGCTCCTTATCTTGATGTTGTTTTTGTAAATCAAAATTATCTTTTTAATAAAGCTTTAAACCCATTTTATAGTTTTATTAAAAAGATAAAATTTTGGGTGACCAATCACACCCCTAAAAAAGATTGGTGACGACTTTTTATATTTTTCATAATTTATTTAAATTTTTACATCTAACGATTGAGTCCTTAGACCGATACGTTACAACACATGAAACTGAAATTTCCAATCTTATGTATAAAATTTCCTTTTGGTCTAAATAACACACTGGAAGTAGGTGGGTAAGATTGAAGTTTGGGATGAGCTTATCTTATGAATTGGCAAAAAAAGTCAAGTTTCCCTTTTGAATTTCCTTTTGGCCTAAATAACATGTTGGAGGTAAGTGGGTAAGATTGAGGATTAGGATAGGCTTATTTTAAGAATCGACAAAAAAGTCAACTTCCTTTTTTTGAGAAAGAAAAAAAGTCAATTTTTTATTTGAAAAAATAGATTAAATTCATAATTATGTATGGTAAGGAATCTTGCAACATAGTATTGTTGTTAAATAGGTAGACGTTGTGTTTTGTCGACTAAATTTCATATTCTCTAATTTATAATCACTACAAAAAATTTTTCATATACTGGCACTTGGTTATATTGATGGTTAAATTGTGTCAGTAAAAAAGACTTTTACTGATGAACTTTTAATACCGTCAAAATATACCATACCTTTACCAACACTTTATACAATCATCGGTATATATAAACTTTTTTTTTATGGTATATAACTATCCATTAGTATAAGTATGCTATATACTGATATTTATCTATACTGACGATCAAGTTATGTAAGTAAAAAGTATCTATACTAACAAATTTTTCTTATTGTCAGTATAGATAGTGCCTATACCAATATTTTGTAAAGTCGTCGGTATAGGCAAACTTTTTCTGACAGCATATAAATATCCATCAGTATAAATAGTTTATATATTGACGATTATAATAACCATCAATATAAGCTAAAAAAATATTTATTCCTAATTTCTTTTTTAAAAATATTAATTCATAATATTTCCCTCTAATAAAAATTTTCAAAAACTATAATTTGATAAAAGCTATAATTATTAATAAATAAAATTTGTAACTTAATTATTATAAATGATAATAAGTTTTAAATAAAATTTGTAAGTATTATATTAATTAATAAATTTATAATTAAATATTAGACTAAAAATTTTTTAAATTTCAATATTACATTAATTTGGTTTCAATTAATATTTCAATTTTAATATGGTTTCATAAAATTTTAAAACCATTCTAGATCAAAAGTCAAATTATAAATAGTTTACATATATAGTAGTTTTATATTTATATAAATATTTTTATATGTTTTTTGTAAAAATAATTTTTACAAAATAATATTTTTCATTCACTGTATTAACAATTTTAGATTCCAAAGTTTAAGAAAAGGGAATGAATTTTAAAAATTATCACAAGGCATTTGACAAAAAAAATACACCTTCATTTTTTTGTAAAGGAATATTCAAGGCATTTTCTCGACAAAAATGCCTTTAATATTTCCAAAAAAAAATGTTGAGATTATTAAAGGTGTTTTTGACAAAAAAAGCCCTCAATAATCCCCTCTAAATGAACAATTCTTGGATTATTGAAGGCATCATTAGCCAAAAATGCCTTGAATAATCTATGAATTATTCAAGGCGTTTTTTACTATAAACACCTTCAATAACCCCATCATAAAAAATGAAGGAGATTATTCAATGCATTTTTTGTCATAAACGCCTTAACTAACCCCATTCAATTTTTTTAAGGGATTATGCAAGGCATTTTCTAGCTAAAAACACCTTCAATAATCCAATCATAAAAATTGAAGGGGATTATTGAAGGCATTTTTTTGCCATAAACGCCTTGACTAAACCCATTCAATTTTTTCTAAGTGATTAGTCAATGTGTTTTCTTACAAAAATGCCTTGAATAATCCCCAACAAATTGGGAAGAGATTATTGAAGGTTTTTTTGGCTAAAAACACCTTTAATAATCCCATCTAAA
Organism: Durio zibethinus; assembly: GCF_002303985.1. Next base: position 6,949,851 of record NW_019167849.1, on the reverse strand, counting down.
AAATTATAAGGGATTATTCAAGTTGTTTTTGGTCAACAACACCTTCAATAATCCACTCATAAAAATTTAAAAGGATTATTCAACAAGAAATGCCTTCAATTTAAGCCATTTGACCTGACTACAAAATGGGGAAATAGCCATTACCATTTTGAAAAGCATATCTGGAACTGAATGCAAGTCAATTGTAGAAAACATTTGGTTTATATATGTGATACTACGAATTACATTTTGAAATTTACATTACAAACATTGAAATATTTCAATAAATTGACCACACATTCAAATTTATAATTGATAGCATTGCCATATAAATATACTTTTTTCAAATAATCGTACTCAATATATGTGTATTCATATAAGCTGCCAATTAATATAAAATAAATATATACCAATAACACTAAACCAATATCCTAAGCTAGAAACATAAATTATCCATTGACATGGCATGTTAAAAACATTATAAAAAATGAAATGCCTATATTGACCCCAACCAACAATCTCCAACCTCAAGGTGTAGTAAATGATAATACATACTCAACCCTTTTTTTACAAACTTCATCAAGTTCATTTATTGTGAATCTTTCTTTACTCTCCCACTATAAAAAATCAAAAGTAAATGTTAATAAACAAGAACATAATTTAGCTTTCTTTTTTGAAGATATTACGATCATATGAAATTAATACTAACCTTGAATGGTGTGATCATAAAATCATATAAAACTATCTCCCTCATAAAATGAAAGACATAATATCCACATTCAGTATATCATGGTTGATGAGGTATCTTAAAATAAATTTAGTGGGTTTGAAACATTTATTTAAACAAACTCAACATAAAAGAATAAATTTCACATTTATCGGTAATGACACCAAATTTATCTTTAGTTTCTTCTCAATTGCATACATTCCCCTAAATTGAACAAAAAAAAAGTACTTAATACAAAAATAAAAGTAATTATGAAAAAACACAAGATAATATAATACCTCTTTATAAAATTCTAAATATCAAGGTTAGGCTTCATCGTTGGTTGAGTGGAATTAAATAAGTATGGTGTTAAGGAATTGGTATCAATCATAATAAGTTACCAATGATGACTGTAAAATACTACGAATGATATTCTTAGAGTAGACATTATCTCAGATTCAAGTAAGGTTGGAATAATTATTTGCATGAATATAACTTAGTAGCATTCTATGGGATAAAAAAATAATTAGTCTGTTTTTGCAAGCATTGACCCACATGACAACTACAAAAAATGACATGCCATTCTACTCACTAATGAAATTCGAGTAAATGAATTTGAATCTATGGGTCATTTGTCTTGCCTTGATCTCTCTATATAGGAAGCTGCACAATAACAATAAACAACTCTAGTTAATAACACACCATAATATAGATTAATACATATTGACTTTACATATTTAAATTTATAAGCTAACCTTATATAGACAACAATATCAACAGTTGATATTTCAGCTGGGGTACAAAATTCCTTAATCTCAGGCTCCCCAAGATAAGTAACTAATGGATGATTAAATAACCCATCCTCGAACTTAATGGTAATGAAATTTCCTCCAGATAAATGATCAAGTACATTATTAGATAACACATAAATGGTAGCTTGAGCAAGGGTCATCTTCTAAGTCTCAACATCCTGCTACAATATATAATGAAATATAAGTATTAAAACCAAATCAATAAATATAATAAATAAATAAATATTAAGTGAATAAATAAAATCATACATTATGGCTAGTATCGGAGGTTGGGTTTCCTGCCTGACTTGCAATGGAAGCTCGTTCTAGCTAGATGATGCTATTCAACTGACCTATAGGCATGCTAGTCTACATTGCTGCCAACATCACCTCTAAAGTTATGAGTTTTTGTTGTTGATCATTCAGGCATTGCTCTTGGTCATCAAGTCTTTATTGTTGTTGCTCAATGATTGCTTCATATTGTTCATTCATCATTTGAGGGGTTTTGGACTAACTACTGAAAAACTTTAATGGTAACACAAACCTACCAACCTCACGAACTCGACCATGTCTTTCTTTCGCTCTTAATGATAAAGATAAGGGATCTTCACTATAGTGGGTTGCCAATTCATCGAATTTAATTTTAGTAGCAAAATCATCCTGAAAGACAATAATAAGATAGGTTGTAACAACAAATCTATACAAGTATAGAGTCATGCATACAAGCAAAAAGCCAATCATACGTGATATAATAAGCAGTTATACATACAATCTTTTTAGCCATTTCTTTGGTTGCTTCCGTATATGTCCTTATTTCTACACATCCCATCTAGAAACTTCAGTGCCAGAGCTAGATGATTCCTAATAAATTAACGATATATAAGAATCAGAATCTAATAAACAAATGTTCACAAATATTTATTTATAAGTGTATGAATACTTACAAGCTCACACTTGACATTTGCATTCTTTGTGTCCGATGGTGATATACTTGTCTAGCCTAAATGTTCTTCTATTATTCTTTGATTTTCTAGAAAAGAAAGAAATTACGTTAATCACATATTAAGATATCAAATATATTACATAAAATCTTATAAGCAATTTTTTATAATGTGTATGCGTACCAAGAATTCTTCTGATAGCCAATCTTGAACAAAATTTATCCAATCTTGATAATTTATAACATTTGCATATGACGTATGTGGAACATCCAAGAATGCCTTGAATGATGCCAAAAAAAGGTATTTAGCGAACAGTAAAATATATTGGGTTGTAAATAAGCTTTTAAAGTCTCTAAATACTTTCCTAGCCGATTGCAACACAAGCTTTTTTCACTCAATTGATGTTGAACCGTTCCTAATAAATTTAATAGAATTAGTATGAACACATTGAATTTTAATTAAATGATCATTTAATAAATTTTATGAAAGAGTTGAATAACTATAGCACAACTGACTCCTATGTACGATCCTTTAGATCATCAAAGACTTGTCGTCAATTATGGTACTAATAGAAATGTTACTACGGATGACTGTTCCAATATGACTAGCCAACTTGGTAGCTCCATCAGACATAGGTTGCCCACTTTGATTGAAGTCAACGTGAATTTTCATGTCAGTCACTTCAATTTATTTATTTTGTCCCTTGGCTTTTCTTTTTTTCATTATAGGTGTGTCTTCTTCATGTTTAATAGCAAGAGAAGTATGTTGTTCGGATTCCATAATATCTATGACTTTGATCATAATTATATGAAATCAACCAAACTATCTCTCTAAATTTCACATAGTATGTAATAATCATACTACAGTTACTACAGCAATATACGTAAAACATCCTCGAACCAATAATAATTTACGAGTACAAGCCATATTGTGATTCCCACCTTAAATAAGAGTTCCATGTAAAACATATGATGAGTAAAAATACACATAATTTCTACAATACCATTAAGCAAACCATAATATTTAAACCAAACTATAAAAAAACACCATACATGCAATGAAGGGAGCTTGGATGACTAAGGTGATGGTGGAATGAATAAAAAATATACAGTAAAGAAAGAAAAAGAAACCTATATCGAAGAATATAAATAATACAAAAAAACAAATAAAATAGAGACATATTAGTAAAAAAAGAGGTATGATGGCATTTAGTTGTTAAAGGTCAATGATGAAGAGAGAGATGAAAAAACTAAAAGGCTAACTAAATTGGTTTAGGGGTTTTGGTTGGTTGCAATACAACTTTTAATCATTCTTTGTAATAGCAGTTTGTGATTCCAAAGTTCAAAAGACGGGAATGAATTTTAAAAATGATCAATAAAGATATTTTACCAAACAAAATGCCTTCTATTATTTGTAAGGGAATATTCAAGGCATTTTTTGGACAAAAATGCCTTGAATAATCCAAAAACAATCACGAAATATTTAAGGCTTTTTTGGCAGAAAACACATTGATTAAACCCCTCTAAAAATTTAAAGGGGATTGTTGAAAGCATTTTTAGCCAAAAATGCAATCAATAATCTAGGAATTATTCAAGACATTTTTGGCTAGAAATACCTTCAATAACCCCATTAAATATTTTGTTAAGGATTATTCAAGGCTTTTTTTAGGTAACAACACCTTTAATAATCTCCTTATAAATGCCTGAAGGGGATTATTCTTATTCAAGGCATTTTATCACAAAAATGCCTTGAATGATCCTAAAAAAATAAGAAGCGATTATTGAAGATGTTTTTGGTAGAAAACGCCTCAAATATTTCCCTTTAAAAAATTGAAAAGGATTATTAAAGGCATTTTTAGCCAAAAATGCCTTCAATAATCCAAGATTTATTCAAGGTATTTTTGCCTATAAATGCCTTCAATAACCCCATTGAATATTTTGTTAAGGATGGTTCAAAGCATTTTTTGTGCAAAAATGCCTTCATTAATCTCATCTTAAATGCTTGAAGGGGATTATTCAAGGTGTTTAATCATAAAAATGCCTTGAATGATCCCAAAAAAAGGGGTGGGGATTATTGAAGGCTTTTTTTGCAAAAAATGCCTCGAATAATCTCTTCCAAAAAATAATCCCCTCCAAAAAATTGGAAGAGATTATTAAAAGTGTTTTTAGCCAAAAATGCCTTAAATAATCCAAGATTTTTTCAAGGCATTTTTGGCCAGAAACGCCTTTAATAACTCCATTGAATATTTTGTTAAGGATGATTCAAGGTATTTTCTGGGCAAAAACACTTTCACTAATCTTGTCTTAAATGCCTGGAAGGGATTATTCAAGGCGTTTAATCACAAAAATGCCTTGAATGATCCAAAAAAATGGGTGGAGATTATTGAAGGCATTTTTGGCCAAAAATGTCTTTTATAACCCCATTTAATATTTTGTTAAGGATGATTTAAGGCATTTTTTTGAGCAAAAATGCATTTATTAATCTCGTCTTAAATGCTTGAAGGGGATTAGTCAAGGTGTTTAATCACAAAAACACCTTGAATGATCCTAAAAAAATGATGAGGATTATTGAAGGCATTTATGACAAAAAATGCCTTAAATAATCCCCTCCAAAAAATTAGAGGGGATTCTTGAAGGTGTTTTTGGATCAAAATGCCTTCAACAATCCAAAACTTATTCAATGCAATTTTGGCCAGAAACACTTTCAATAACCCTACTCAATATTTTGTTAGAGATAATTCAAGACATTTTCTAAGCACAAGCATCTTCAATAATCTTATCATAAGCACCTGAAGGCGATAATTCAAGGTGTTTAATCACAAAAATGCCTTGAATGCTCCCAAAAAAAAGGAGAGGATTATTGAAGGCATTTTTGGCATAAAGCGCCTCAAATAATCCCCACTAAAAAATTGGAAGGAATTATTGAAGGCATTTTTAGCCAAAAATGCCTTCAGTAATATAAGATTTATTCAAATATTTTTGGCTAGAAACAACTTCAATAACCCCATTCAATATTTTGTTAGGGATTATTCAAGGTGTTTCATGGGCAAAAATGTCTTTAATAATCTCTCGCCTAATAACTAGATGCCAAGATTTTTTATAGATTATTCAAGGCATTTTTTGGTAAAAATGCCTCCAATAATCCACTGTCCTTACCTTACGCTCCCACGTCTTGGGAATGAAACTTGTTTTAAAAAATCAAAACTTATTAAAATAAAAGTAGTGAAAATTTTGTTCCCACTACCATTACCTTGCCTTTTATTCCTTACCTCATCTGAAGCTTATCTTGTCTCAGTTTTCCTCGCCTTTGATCTTTTTAACTTTGCAGCTAAAATCTTCATTTAAATTTCCAAGCTTTAAAACTTTGTTTTCCTTGCAAACATCCCTTATTTATACATAGTTTTTACAAGCTACTCAGATTTTATCCTTTTGTAATTGTGAGTTATTTCAAATATTATTGTTTTTATTTTGAGCTACTTTCTTTCTATCCTCTATCTCTCTTTTGCTTATTAAACAGAAATTAATCTTGGTTTTGCTTCTCCTAAACTTCATAACTTTAATTATAAAGGTACGTTTGAAATATTATTCTTAATAAAAACGTGACATTATGCTTACATAGTTAGCTTTTATTTACTACTTAAGTTAAATGCTATTGTTTTAGTTTAAGTTTTTAAATTAAATATAATTTTATTACTAGGACAAATCATCTTACATTCTATGGATAAGGCATGGATAAATCTCACGTCAAGAGCCAATGAAGAATACATAAAAGGAGTCGCTGGTTTTTTAGACTTTGCCTTTTGTAATATTATCTGAAGATGAAAAAATTTGGTGTTCTTATGTTAAATGTGTCAACACATTTAGAGTTTGTAAAAGAGATGCATTTGATCACATAATGTGTAACAGTTTTCTCAAAGGATATGTTCGATAGGTATTTCACGAAGAGGTCTTGGATACATGTTTACCTACTGGAATAACTAATAATGAATAAAGAGGGCTAGGTCTTGACATTAATGATTTATTACATGATATGATGGTTAAAAGAGCTATGAATATTGCTATGGGTAACATAAAAGTTAGAGATACTAGTGGAGAGCAACACCATGGTCATAGAATTGATAGTGACAAGTTTTATGGTTTACTTAAAGATGCAGAGGAGAAACTATATCCAAATTGCAAAAACTTTACAAAGTTTTCCTTTACAATCTATTTGTTCCACATTAAGTGTTTTAATGGTTGCCAAATAAATCTTTCAATACATTGTTACAAGTTTTGAAACTTGCTCTGCCATAAGGTAATACATTGCCAGGTCTTATCAACAATTGAAAAAGATGATTTCTACCTTAAGTTTAGGATATGAAAAAATCCATGCTTGTTCTAATGATTGCATGTTGTTTTCGAAAGATAAGGCAAATGAAGAAATATGTTCAAAATGTGGCACTTCTAGGTGGAAAGAGAGCTTGAATGATGTAGAAAGTGATCTCGAAGATATAGCGTCAAAAACAAAGAAAAAAGCTATTAAGATTTTGTGTTGGTTTTCTTTAATTCCAAGACTACAAAGGTTATTCATGTCTTAAAAAACTACTCCATTGATGACTTCGCATGAATATGACCGTACTAAATGTTAGCTTTTTAAGTGAGATGGTGATCCAAGAAGGGGGTAAATTAGATTTCTCCAAATTCTTCCCAAATAATGATTTCAATATAGTTGAATGGAAATTAAAACAATAAGCACTTTTGATGAAAATATAATGCAAACAATAATAATTAATGAACCTAAAATCAAATATAAACAACAATAAATTATAAGAAGATAAGGATAGAGAAATCAAACACAATGATTTATAGAAGTTCGATCCTTCTCAATAAGGCACCTACATCCTCTTTTCTTGGTTGTCCACACCAAGGCTTCAATCCACTATTCTTGAATTGAAAATACAACCTATCTTTTTCTTTCTAAAGCTTAAGATAGAAACCTCTAGCCTTTGTAGTATTTTATCCAATCTCACTACAAAGCTCTTAAAATGATACATCACCTTTTGTTCTCTTCCTTCTCGGTATATCAAAGGTAATTTTGTAAACAATAAAACAACCTCTCAAGGCTAAGTGTTTGCTAAGTTTAAGTACAATAAAATGATGAATGAACAACAAATATAATTTGGATATGATAAATACAAAGATATGGACTTTGAAGCTCTAAAAACTCTTTATTCTTTAAGAGAATGAAAATATGGCTTATTAGCTCTTGCTCTCTTGATTCACCAATCCTCTTGGTGTGTTGGAGTGCCCAATTTATGGAGAAATTAAAGAAGTAGCCATTAGGGAAGCTTGGAAAGTGAAAGTAGCCATTGAATGCATGAAAAAAATAGCCATTGGTGTGATTCCACCCAGACCCAGTCGATCCATTCCTTGATGAGATTGATTGGTTCAAGTTTTATGTCATTTCATGCTTAAAAAACATGACCTAATTGATCCCTTCCATGAGGGGATTGATCTTGTCAATGGCTAGGTGGTTGTCTCCTATTTCGCACTCTACTCACTAATTTGATCATATCTTGAGTTATATAAATCCAAATCACAAACCATTTGAAGATTTAGAAACTAGACTTAAAGGGATTTCTATCCGTATGAAATTAATCACCTAATTCATTGAGTATGAATTATAGTAAATTTTCAAATTTACCCCTTGTGCAGTTTTTTTGACAACTGCATAGTGTCTAGTAAAAATTCAAAATCTTTTCTTAGAAAATTTGAATTTTGATTTTGTTTGATCTATTAGAAAGTAGACTCAAAGAGCTTTCCAACCATATAAAATTCAACTATTAAAACTTTGTGAATTAATACAAAAAAATAAAATAATTTCAATGTTGGAAAACTTTTTTCTTGTAAAATAGCTTTCTTAAGTTAATCTTTTTCTCAAAACCAATATCATCAAAATTGTATTAAGTCCCAAATAAATAAATTCACTTTAAAAAAAACAATTGGACTTTCATTTAAGCTCAAATAAATAATCTTTAAAGATAGATTTGGTTTGAGAAATATGAAACCAAGAAAGGTGTGTTTAAACTTTGAAAATCATATTATTTATTTAGTACCAAAATATAAAACTTAAAAACATGTACTAAATAAATCTTTTTCAAAATTTTGATCAAGTTTATTTATCTTTAATGTTTTTTCATTTCAAAATAAGGATCAATTCAAGGCTAACACTAAGGATGGACGTGTAAGACATTCTGTAGATTCTCTAGCTTGGAAATAACTAGATTCTCGATATCTTGAGTTTTCCTTTAACCCTCGTAATATTCGCTTGGGATTGACTTCTGATGGCTTTAACCCTTTCAAAACTATAAGTGTGACACATAGCACTTAGCCTGGCATATTGATACCTTATAACTTGTGTCTATGGATGTGCATTAAATAGCCAAACTTTATTCTTTCCCTATTTATTCCTAGTCCAAAAGGTCTTGGAAACAATATAGATATATACCTACAACCTTTGGTAGAAGAGTTGCAGGAACTTTGGAAAGTTGGTGTTCAGACTTTTAATGCCTCAAAAATCAAAACTTTCAACTACGTGCAGTATTAATTTGGACCATTAACGACTTTCCTGCATATGCCAATTTGTCTGGGTAGGGTACCAAGGGAGAATATGCATGTCCTTACTGTGGATTTGATACTACATCTAAGTGGTTACAACATGGTAGAAAGTATTGTTACATATGCCATTGTACGTGGTTGTAAATCATAGATTTTGAAATGATAAAAACTCATTTGATAGGACTCAAGAATTTAGAAATGCTCATTCACCACAATCTGGGAGCGAAATATTGAGACAGTTGAAACAATGAAATGGTAATAAAAATGGGCCATAGAAGAAAAAGAGTATTTTGTTCACATTACTTTCTTGGGAACATCTTATATTGCATCACAATCTTAATGTGATGCATATAGAAAAAAATATTTGTGATAACATTCTTGGTACATTGATTGGACAAGAAAAGAAGTCAAAGGTAACTACAAAGTGTGACTTGACCTTGTTGAAATGGTATAAGGAGTGTTTTTGATCTAAAGACTCGTCTTGGCACTAACACCCAATACTTACCTCAAGTTTCATATCAAATAAGCTTAATTAAATTTTTTTTTTTTTAAGATTCTTCAAGAAATGAAAACTCCAAATGAATACTCTTCAAAAATCTCACGTTGAGTACAAATTAAACAATAGAAGCTCATAAGGCTTAAAAGTTATGATTATCAATCTCTTAATGTAAGAGTTCCTTCTTATAGTAATACAATGGTCTTGACCTGATAAGATGTGCTTGGTTTTTATTGATTTGTGTACCTTTTTTAAAAAAACTTTATTTTAAAGTTTTCAAAGAACATAAGCTTAAATTACTTAAGTATCAAGCTACATTAATTTTATGTGAAATGAAAAAGATTTTTCCTCCATCTTTTTTCACAATATTGTTACATTTAGTTATCCATTTGACAAATGAAGCAAAAATTATTGGTCTAGTCATTTATCAATGGATACATCCTATTGAGAGGTATATTTTAAAGTGTTATAGATTTTTTTACTTAAAATTCAACTAGGATGTTTGCTAATGATCTTTTCTATTGAACTTTCATTTATATAGGTTTCTTCTTGCTCTTAAATCATATGTGCACAATAGAGCTTGTCCTAAAGGTTCAATTGTAGAAGGGCACTTAGCAAATGAATGCATAACTTTCTGTTCAAGATACTTTGATGGGATGGAAATTATTTTCAATTGACCCATCCGAAATGAAAGCAAGAATCCCTTTGTAAAGGAAGACATATCCATTCTTTCTACTGTAGGAAGATCATTGGGAACATTAAAATATAAAGGTTTTAATGTTAACAAGCATAAAAAGGTCTTACGAATTATACTTGATGCTATAACTTTGGTTCAAGCACATCAATATGTGCTATTTAATTCTACTAAGGTTACTCTTTTTATAAAGTAAGATCACTTATCTACATGCATATTATACTTGATAATTTTCTTTTGTAATATATTGTATAATCTTCTAAGAATTTTTTTCACATAGAAAAAATAAGCAATTTCTTAAGAAGCGTAATCGATCTCCTCAGCCCATGCCATATAAGATACAAAAGTTACAAAGTGAAACTTTTCATGATTGGTTTCGTGATCATGTAAGTTGCAAATCATGGTTTGGAATATATAATTAAAATTTTTATAGTTAGATTATTATTTTAAACAAATATGATATTGGATAAGTTACCAATTTAGATCAACAAGGAGATGCGAACATCATATATCAACTTAGATGACTTGCTCGTGATTCAACTAATATTGTTAGGAAATACACTGATTATATCATTAATTATTTTAGATTTCATACCAAGGCATGTAAAAGATAATTGAAAATGTAAAATAGTGGGGTTGTTATGATAACCAAAATGATGAATTATACAAGTACAAGAGATCACAACCTATTAAGGGAGAAGTTAACTATTATGGGGTTTTAAAGGACATCATTCAGTTGAATTATACTGGTAGAATGAAAGTTATGTTATTTAAATATGATTGAATTAATATAAATAGAGGTTGCAAAAAGGATAAATTTGGTTTCACTTTTGTAATTTTTCACATCTAGCTCATAGTGAACTAATTTGGTTCATGATCCTTTTATCTTGGCATCACAAGCTAAGAAAGTTTTTTATGTGAAGGATGAAAGACATAATGGTTGCATTCTTGTCAAGCATGCAAAACTTAGAGATGTATTTGGTATGAGTGATGAATCATCCTTATATAGAGAGTAAAAAAATGGAAAAATCCACGTTGAATTTAATGACACACATGGTACTTCAAATTGGGTTAGAAGTGAAGTTGATAATGAAGGAATAAAGGTCACACCAGAGATGAAAAATGAGCATGTAGAAAAAGATCCCATAGATGAACATAATTAGAGGGACAATTTTTAATTCTATGCGATAGTTTAAATTGTTATTAAGGTTTTGCAATGTAAGACATAGTTCATTATTATTTTATTTTTGTGTTACTAGCTTGAATTACTTAATTTTGTGTGATCATGTAATATATTAAATTGTACTATGTGCTTTATATGGTTTGCCACTATCAAGTTCTCTGCTATATTATACTTAGTATATTTTGTGTATTATTAGACTTAAGATGGCAAAACACAGATGATTGAATATCACTAGGACCAATCATGCCTTTAGTTCTCAACTGTAAACTCAATATAAAGAACAACATGTGCCTGTACATCCAAAAGCTTCACAACATGAGCCTTTGCAAAAATATTAAGAACTAATTTCTCAATCTACAAATAATAAAGATCAAGATGAACAAGTTGAACATAATTTAAGTATAAAAACACTATTTTATGTTAGTACAATTCTTTATGTGTTATAATGTTGTACTTGTTTAAATTGTTAATGAATTTAATTGCTTTCTTTACATGTAATTTTTCTATGTAGGAAATGTTCAATGTAAAACTCGAGGTCCTACATGTATGACTGATATTTAGGATTTGGAAAAAGGGGAGCATATTGTTGTTAAAGTCAATGATGATGCTATACCTATCGGTGATGAATCTTACTCTTTAACTCGATTCATTGGTAGCATGGTGAGAATGCCTAGCTTTGCACCAATTAATTATACAAATTGGCATGAAATGTCAGATGCTAAGAAAGAAGAAATGTGAAAAACATTAGAGGTATCAATATGATAATATTTTAGTTGCTAGCTAGTGCCATTATTATAATCTTTTACTTTTAGTTAATAGTAGCAATTCATATAACATATATTGACATTTTTTTTCTAATTACCTATTGCAAATTGTAGTCAAAGTTTGAATTTCACAAATCTAACTTTGATAAGCTTGTTAATGAAGAAATATTTCAAAAAATTAAGTCTTGGGCATTAAAAACATGGGTACTAAGTGGAGGCAATGGAAGAATGAATTGAAGTCTAAATTTTATGATGAACACAAGACACCAGAGGAAATGGCTACAAAGGTTGATGATTCTTGAGTAGACAAAAGTCAATTCGTGTTTCTTGCTGCACATTGGTTGACTAATAATGCGAAGATAAATGTTTACACAACATACTATTGACTTTGTTTGAATAGTATGATAATAATTATAAAGTTATTATAATATATCTTTTCTTATTCATTTGTTTAAAGGAACAAAGTTAGACAAACAAAACAAACCACTCAAAATTAAATGAGCTTCATTGCATATGAACAAAATCATTGTCAAGGACCATTCAAAGCTAGGTATATATATCAATTTTCTTGTTCGCACTCAATTAAAAAAGAATATTAAAGTTTACTTTTTATATGTTCAATTTTTGTCATTTACAATAATTAATGTTCTACCTTTTGTAGGAAATAAGAAGCTAATGAAATTTCCACCATTACTGCTTAAGGTGTTATAGTCTTTCTCGTACAACATAAAGATGAAAAGTGTTGTGAATGGACAAGGTAGCTAAAATTGGTTGGTATTTAATTTAGGTATGTGCGTTGCTTTTACTTATGTTTAGTTTCTTTTAATTACTAAAATGTTTGTTTACAATTTTATAAACTTCATAAAAACCAAGGTTTGAGCCGAAAAACTAGTACTCAGAATTTCTTGAAGGGGGATTCATGGAAAGATGATGTTTATTCAAAAGTTAAAAGATGTGAGAGAAAAGGGCATGTTCGTTGCATGGGTTAGTATTTACTTCATCTAAACAATATGGTCATTCATCTTTTAAATTGGTTTAGCATAATGAAGAGGTACAAGAGTTGAAGGTTAAAATTAAAGACTTGAAAGAAACTTTAAGTACTGTCTTATTGGTACTTAAAAGATAATTTTCTAATGAGAATATGGATATCTTGAATACTGTTACTCACATGGTGAATAAAGAGATATATATAACATCTATTTTAGTTTATATATATGTAAATTATCATCTTGCTCATGAATCTTAAACCTTATTAAAAAAAATTTTGAATTAATTTTAGGTTTTTGATGCTAGTAGTGCTCTAGAAATCTCACGTGAAAACTATCGTTCTTCAAATTCAAGTCATCAACCTAATGAAATTAAAAATGGTAAACTTCTTATCACATGATATACATGTGAAAATGCTTTGCTTGGTACTTATTTCTTAGATAGAATGCCATAATCAATTTTGAATCTAGGTTTTCAATCATCTAATTATGATCTTAAAACATTACCTATCGTCTTTGCCATAATCATTAAATTACACTATGATTTAAAGCCTGATCTTTTTTCCTTGAGAAGGCTTTCTTGCCTTTTTTTTTCCTTTGAAAAGGCTTCCTTATGATGTAAGCATGCTTTGTAATTGTAGACTTAAATGTTATAGTGAAAATATTAGTTTAATGATAGTTTTGTTGACTAAAATAATCTTAGGTTAGTTTCATTAAGTTATTATTTGGAAATAAACTAAAAGAATAAGGAGATTACACATGCAAAATAGGTTATTTCTTGTTCATTCATGCATTACACTAATGAATAGGATATTTATAAAAAAATTTTTGTTGGTATATAAATGGATGATTAGCTTCTGTACATATGAATGAATAAGATGTTTATAAAATTATTTCTACTAATATATGAATGGATAATTACCTTTTTACCTTCTGTATATATAAGATAATTTACAAGAATTTTGATTGAATTTTTTTTATGCTATATAGATGCTTCTTTGTAGAAATCTATTATGGGATCATTTATTTTAAGAAATTATTTATTTATTAGGAGCATTATGTTTATAAGGGAATTTGGTTTTGTTTTGGATGCTATGCACTTTGTTGAAATAAGGCTGTTATGTTTTATGATGCTTGATTGGTATATTGAATACTGTTAGTGAGTTGGGTTTATTAAGCTTGTTAGTTATATGATGTAGCTACACTTGTTGACTTTTTCAAGACTTGTGATATTTTGTATAATTAAAATATTTTGGTTTTGGAAAGGGCTTGTAATAGGTGGATGTATGTTTTTTGTTGTTAAAGTGGTTTTGCAATTGTTTGTTCATTTATAGATTTTTTAAGATTATCTTGTTCAGAGTTCTATTAAAGTTTTAAGGTGATCAAAAGGTCTTTAGGTGTCTGATGGTGCAAACTTAAGATTGTGTTTTTTAGGGTGAGGTGATGTAACTCTTTATCTAAGTTTGTTTTATCGATGTTTGTTTTATTAGATTTGTTACAATGACTTTAGTTTTTCACTTATACTAAGTTTATGGATTATAAATAATTTAATTATAGTTTTAATGTTATTAAATATCTTCTACTTTATTGTGTTTTTTTTTTATATATGAAAACATATTATATTGTGATTATAAATAAATTAATATTAATAATTACAAATAGAATTTTTTTAAAAATTTACCAACGTCTTAATATTTATACTGATGTAGTTTATCATTAGAATATTTCAGATGATACTAACAGTCACCAAAATGTAATAAAAAAAATTAAAATATATAAGTCTATATTGACAATCTCTAACCGTCGATAAATGTAAGAAAATTAAAGTATACAATTCTATACTAACAGTCTCTAAACAACGGTATAGGTAAGCAAATTAAAAAAATATAAGTCTATACTGACGGATGCTAAATGTTGGTATAGGAAAGATAAATTACAAGTTTATATTGACATACATTAACCGTTGGTATAGGTTAGAAAAATTAAAACATATAAGTCTATACTGATGGGCGCTAGCCGTCGGTATAGGTAAGAAAATTAAAAACATATAAATCTATACTGACGAGCTTTAAGCATTAGTATAGGTAAAGTCTATACTGACGATCATTAACCATCGGTATAGGCAAGAAAAATTACAACCTACAAGTCTATGCTAATGAGTGTTAACCATCACTAAAAGGTATAACGGTGGAATACATAGTAGATGCTATACCAATAGATATATATTTATTGACTACTTGAATCATTGGTATATCTCTGTAAGCTATTTTGATGGCTTAAAAATCGTTAGTATATGTCTATACTAACAAGAGATATATGATGGATAAAAATTCATCGAAATACATATTTTGACCGTCGATATAGGGTTTATGATGCTATATTGACAGATTTTAGGATTTTAATGATGCTTTTTTTAGTGTCATTATATGTCAGATTTCTTGTAGTGAATTAAGAGATAATGGTCCGCTGTGAACTCATTCTGCTTCCTACAAAAGATTCAACAACACCTTACATTCTTGATCTCATGCCATATTATGATAGCGCATAATGGTCATTCCATTCAAATTTATAATAATTTGGCACAAACCAAACTAATATCTATATTTCTTTAATCTCATATCTCCATTACTAAATACATGGGCAGAGCATGATAAATATGTATATTTGTATTAAATAAATTTAAATTGGAACTTTTTTTTAATTTAGATTTTTTAAATTGAAAAGATAAAATTGTATTAATATCTATCTATTTATTTTAATTAATAATCATAATTGACAAACACTTAAATTCGATTGATTTGTGACAAATATTAAGTCATAAATCATGTGAATTTAAAAAAAAATTTCAATTTAACTTTTTAAATTCTAACTTATACTGAGTAAGATAAATTAAATTTGAAATTTCAATTAAAACATTTTGAGTGTGACATGCATAATAAAGTGAAACGTCAAAATTTATCTTTTTTATCATACTTATGCCTTATTTTGATAGAAATTGAAAGATAAAAAATATTTTATCTCATTACTATATTGATCAAATTTAGTTTAATTCTTTTTGGTATCTAAATAATTAGTCAATTAAATGAACATTTATAGCTATAAAAATCATCAAAATAAAACTATAAAATAAGATGGAATATAAATTTTTTATGGATAATTTGGTTGTCAACATAAAAAGAATTATTCACATTCAATTGTTTAAGTTTTTTTTTTAAAAGAACATTGCTCACAATTTTAAATAAATTTATTTATTTGCTATATATTTTTATATTTTTATTTTGAATTAATAAAATTTAAGATTTTATAAATTTGTTATTTTTTTAATATATTATTACATATATATTTTATGTTTATAAAATATATAGTAGTATAACTCAAATGAAAAATATATATAATTTTTAATTTTTAATTGATCCCCTCAAAATCAGCGCCAATATCCTCCACGAATCACTAATTAAATAAATATCAATGCAACATATGCATGTCACATGCATATACCAAAATTCCTATGAATTAACAGAACTCCTTTTCTTGAGTGCAATCAACTTGTTTTCCACTTTGAAGATTAGAAGAGAAAATTGGGGAAAGCGTCCCCATTCCACACCTTATCCAGACTCGACCTTAAAAATGCAACCACTAACCGAGTGTTATAAATTACTGAGAAAAACAAAAAGAAAAACAATGACCTGGGGAGTGCAACATCCAACCAACATCAGCTCCATTACCCTCATTACACATCAAACCATGTGTTCTTGTTGTTGGACCAGGCCTCAGAACATGAGTGGCCATTTATGAATTTATATATATTATTTGTTTGTTGTTTTTATTAGTATTTTTTTAAAATTTTCATAAGAAAAAAATAAAAATAAATAGTTGAAGAATTGCAGAATATATTATATGATTTTATCTACAATATAGAGGAATATTTTATCTACAATTTTTTTTATTATAATCTAAAATTTTTTATAAAATTTATACGATATTGAATTATAATTAATTAATTATAATACAATCATAATTGTAGGTAATATTCTTCCATAATAATATAGAGGTTAAGTCAACTGTAGGCTTCCACGATGGATAAAGAAGAAAGGAATTTTATGATTTTGTAGTGAGAAAAACCTCCTCTTTCCCAGTTGGAGTCATTACCAATAGCTTTAGGTCAAACCCCTGGGTTGCGCATCGAAAACTCTATCTCCTTCAAGATAAAGAATTGAATCTTCGATTATCATCTTCCCAGGTCAGCAACCATGATACCAAAAGGCTGTTGGGCTAAAAGCCTCCAATCAATCACACCAACGGAAGCGAAATCAAATAATAAATCAACACACAAGAGACAATAATTTAACGTGGTTCGATCCAATCAACCTACATCCACGGATGAGAAACAAGATCCACTAGTTATAGAAAATTACAAACATACATCAAATCATCAACCTCACTTAACAATTAATACTCATAAGACACTCTCAATCTCCTCTAGTCTTATGGAGTATTCTCAATCTAAACAAACACAAACCCAAACCCTTGTGCACCCTTTCAACATAACCAAACACATACCTATATACTCTCACACATCATACCTATGTGGACCCTCTCAGTCTCCTCTAATCCACTCACAAATAAACATACACACCTATAAGACGTAGAGCCCTAATACTCCTATGAGATGTCTATCCCACAAAACCCTACAACTCTCTTACATCTTTTTCTCATACCAAACCTTGTAGAGACTTCACCTATTTATAACCATACAAACTTGTCCATTAAGAATCCCTCTCCTCTTAGAATTTTTCTCCTGTAAGTCAAACTTGCCTATTAAGAATCTCTTTCCTTTTAGAATTCTTCTCTTACAAGTCAAACTTACTTATTAAGAATCCTCTTTATCTTAGAATTCTTTTTTTACAAGTCTTCTTGTCCATCAAGTAATATATGACAAATCTCAAACAAATCTCTAACAAATCCCAAACAAATCTCTTATAGAATTTAAGTCCATATTTCCAATAATGGCAACAAGTTGCCTACCCCCATTATAACAAGCCAAATTTGCAGTTTGTTTTTTAGATGCAGCAATTTTGGTGCTGCAATTTTGTAAAAGCATTGAATTCCTACGTCTGATCTATAAAATTCACAAATAAAAGCTAGAAAATGGGGCACTCGGCTAGAAGGAACAATACACGGCAAAAATTCTTTAAAAAGAATTTTTAAGTGAGAGATCTAAAAATCGTCTACATCAAAGCCTTCACTTCCAATCACTGCCCATTCGAGAACCCCTAAGCCACGATCCATCCCTCCACAATCGAAGTATACCACAATCAAAATCCAGAACCAGTCCTGAAACAGCCACTACACATTCAGCTTCCTCCCTTCGCCAACCGCTATCTCCACCTCCTTCAGAAATCGAACACTACATTATAGCCTACACAAGCCAACATCAAGACCTATATCAACAAGCCTTCTATTTCAAAATGGTTAACCACCATTACAACTACCACATAAACCAACTCCAAACACTATCACAAACACCCAACAAGCCCCAGCCACTTGGCCGAACCACCCAGCAAAAACCACCAAACCTGAAACCAAATCCTAACCAAACCGACAGCTTCCTTCACCATCAGTTCTACTAGTCAAACCACCCATTAAGAACCTACTAGCATTGTCACCACCAAACACAAAAAAAAAAAAAACAAAACAAAACATAAAAAAAAAAAAACCACATCCCTTAAGAGGGGAGAAGCATCGCTAAGCATCATCTTACAAAACAAAAACAAAAAAAGAAGTCAAACCGTGAAAAAAAAAAAAAAAGATACCGGCCCAACCCGTGTCTATATCCAACTCATGCCCAGGCCCGATCTGCATCTTCTTGACCAGAGGCTTCCTTTGTTTAGGCCAATTGATTTTTTTGGACTTTAATTTAAAGTGCAATTAAGTTATTTTTCTTATTATTTTTTTTTATGTAGTGTGATATATGTTATCAATTGTTCCATGTATTTTTATTTTCTTTTTTAAGATATTGATGAGTATAGAAGTCATTTTAATTTTTTGGAAATAAAAAATAAAATAATATTTTAAGTAAAAATATGATTTTGGACCATACCTAGATATTAGAGGGGATTTAAAAAATTATTTTGTAAAAATATATTATATTAGTTTATTTTAAATATAAAAATGTGGATTTCTTCAATAAAAAATTATTTTTAAATTTCATTTAGATATTAAAAATTTAAAATATAAAAATAACAATAAATATTTTAAAATATAAAAAATGCCATTACCATGAATAAAATCTATTTAGAAAAATATAATTACATGCGTCATTTAATTTATGTGGTTCATGTACGTATTTCATGCGTTGATAATAAATGTGAAATAGTAATGTAACAATTTCAAAAAATTTCTTTTGGAAAAAATGAAATAATATAAAAAATAATTTGGAAACTTTGCCTAGATATTGGAGGATATTCAAATCACATTTTAAAAGGTTAATTTTCTCAAAATTTCACTTAGATATTTGGGAATTAAAGAAAGTTTTCCTTCACACCAAAAAATAACTAAAAATTTCTTTCACCCTTGATTTTTATTGGTCATTTTAAGCCCTTTAATTTATATTTGCATTATTTATTTGTCTCTTATTAATTTATGCCAAAAAAAAGTGAATTTGTAAATGATGATTTTAAAAGGTAGTATTTTTTCAAATAATGGTTACTAATCCTACGTAAAAATAATCATTGAGACCCTACCTAAATATTGAAGGACTTTTTAATAATTACTTTTTTTTGGAGGAATATTATGCTAAATTTTAAGGAATATCATAAAAATTCTAAGTAGAGAAAAACTTTTTTTAAATTGCACCTACATATTGAAGAACTAGGAAGTATTTGGAAACTAAGGATTCCCATTTTATTCCTAAATAAAATGAATTAAATTTAAATATGTGTTAGATAAATTTAATCAATTTTTACATTTTAATTTGTATTCGCATAATACATCTATTCCATATGATATGTGCTTGCATTTCATTACTTTTAAAAAATTAATAAATGGTGGTTTTTGGAAAACTATTTTAAATAATAAAAAATAATATTTCTAAGTAAAATAATTCTAAACATTATTACACAACTCTTTTTGTTTTGAAACTTTTCAAATTTTTGTTTAGCGGTCTCCAAAACTATTAGGCACAACTCATAAGTTTTATTAACTAATCCATCACGATTTCATCACTTGATCACCACATCTTGCAAAACATTTCTTAAGCTTATTTCACCTTCTCATTTCATTTTTTTCCTTGCCTCTATCATCTTAGATTTTTTAAATGAATGCAAGAATCTTTTATGAACATATCATTCATTATTTATCATCATTTCCAATTTATAACAAATATTAATACAAATCATATATTCTTCAATCCATTTTGAGGATGCAAAAAATGATAAAGAACAAGATAAATTAAAAGAAAAAGATAATAAAATACAAGAACAAGTCTAGTAAGAACAAATAAACAAATGAACAATTTCAAAGCATACCATTAGAACAAGTATTTGAATGGTATAACAATATCCAAACAATGATTATTCAGGCAATTTTTAACATTAATCTAGAATTTATTTTTAAAAACTCATTCCATTGAATTCCTAAATTATTTTGAGCTTATCAAACCTTATCATAGTTTGAAGGATTTTTAGATGAAATTGATCTTCCAAATGCTAATTGTCTTTCTGTTTTCAACTAAGACTTTTTTTTTTTTACCTAAATCACCTTTTTAGGTTTTCAATTTGAGTTTTCTTTTTCTTTCATTTTTTTTTTCATTTTTCACAACTTTTTCATTTTTTTTTCATTTTTTCTTCTTTTTATTTCTTTTTCTATTGATCCATTATTGATATCTTTCATCAAATTTTATAACAACCCTAAAACATTGAAACAAATCATGATCTCATTTTCCTGTCACAAGTCAACCTTAATTTAATGTATAATTCTTTAATTCAAGTATTTATATTTTTTAGCATGAAGGTTTTAGAAGCTAAAATGTTTTTTTTTCAAAAAAAAAAAAGATTTTCGAAACGCTACCTAGATGTTAGAGGGAATTTAAAATCAAAT
>NW_019167849.1:6881264-6927618 GCF_002303985.1 Durio zibethinus | reverse complement strand
ATTTCAAGATATGTAAGACCTCTAGTTATGATCTCTTGTTTTATTTCCAAAAGTTATTGAGTTTTTGTTTAAATTTGTTTTCAAATGGTCAAGTTTATTAATTTACAAAAAAAAAACAAAAAAAAAAAGGAAAAGTAGGGGAACAAAGGTTTTTCTCTTGCTCGAAAATATCATCCAGATAAATTTGTCGTTTATGTCTTTGCATTATTTTTTATTCTAAAAATATGCAAAGAAAGGTAGCTGTAGACACATAATTTTATCCAAAACATTTTTCAACATGATTAACCCAGGGCTTATTTGTGAACATGGGTCAAGACCATTTAGGAGGACCATTTGCAACATATAAAGAGCCTACAAATTAGCTCATTTAGAAACCTAAAGTCAACTCGGGTCAAATTCGATCAAACTAAGTCAAAATAGTATAAAGCTTGGTCAAAATGGATAGAACCCAAGACAATTCTAAAAATTCACAACCTAATTAGAATCAATGTGGCTTAAAATTAAATTTGAGGATTTTTAAAATACTAAACTTATTGCACCTCAAGTAGTGTGAAATTATCAAAATAACCTTATAAGAGTATTTTTGTAATTTGGCCTTCTCAAGCTCAAAATTTCATGAAACTTTTCAGATCTTGATTTCATAATATTTCATGATTTTTGATGCATTTGAAATCACAGCAGTACCTTGAAAAGTGTAAAATTACCAAAATACCTTTATAGGGGTATTTTCATAATTTGGCCTTGCTGAGCTTGAATTTTCATTAAACTTGTTAGATCTCAATTTTATAATATTTCATGATTTTTGGTGCTTTAAAATCTCAAAAATGATGATGGAAACATTGATTTCTAAGAAAATGACCTAAATACCAAAAACTTTACAGTAGAGGTAAAATGGTCTTTTCATGGGTTTAGAGGGAATAAAAATCCAACATTTGTAGTGAATAATGTGAACTATTAGATCTCTTTTAATTTTAATCCATTGGTTAAAGCTTGTTCCTTGGAAAAAAATAAAGGAAGAAACTTTGGCCCTTGGATGCTACTCGATCCAAGGGCCTATATTCACCAATAAAGAAGTCAATTTTTTTTACAAAGAGATGGTTCTATCAAAGAGAAGGGAAATCACTCTGGGAAAAAAAAAAAAAGAAAAAGCTTCTAGTGGAGTAAGAAAAAAAAGTAGTTTTAGGAGCTAAGAAAAAAGAGAAAAAAGAGCAAGAGAAAGGATAAAAAGGAAAAGCTTAAAAAAAAGTTATAAAAAGCAAAAAAAAAAAGTTTTGAATAGGAAGCCTTAAACAGTTAAGGGGTGTCAAAAAACCAAAAGACAAAAAAAGAAGGGTTTTTAAGAGGAACCATAAACTAAAAAAAGGAAAAGTTGCTACCTTTGAAGTGTAAACGTAAAAAAGGTAACATTTACTTAAGCATTTTGGTTGTTTTCTTGCATGTGATGCATATCATGTCTTCCTTACAAGCTTCAAAAGAAAAGTTCACTTTATTGTTTTCAAATGTGCTGTCTATGTTAAGAAAAACAACAGAATAGGAAGTTATTGAGCTGAAATGGGACAAACCCCTTTAAAAGATTTAAGATGGCTTATTAAGTAACCTTTTTCAGTTAGATTGAAGGCATCATGTTCAATCCTAGGGTAAAAGTTGCTGGCTTGTCTTTAAAAACATGGTTTTTCTTTCTTAAAATTGATGAGCCTTTTTGATAAACTTGAACCCTTTCTTAAAGATTTAAAGAGGTAGTCTAGCACTTGTATGGGCACGATAATGCCCTTTAAACAATGAAAGGAAGTTCTTTTTTTCTCTTCCTAAGCCATAACTCCTATAGGGGGTTTTCTTAAAGCTGGTCTCATTGATTTGTGGAAGTCTAAGGCTTCCTAGGTTCAGCTGGTATTTGTTGAAACTATCTTTGTTTATGTTTATCCAAGAATATCCTTAACTTGGATAACAATCCATGCCTTTGTTTTTTTTTTATAAAAAAAGAAAGAAAAAGAAACTGGTTTGAAAAGGGAAAAAGGCCATACGAGAGTGATGAGTAGTTGGTGGGAGGGGGAAAAAAGGTTTAAAGTTTGAGTTTTTCTCTTCTAGCTCTTTGTTTCATGTAAGAGGTCTTGTAAAAGCCATAAAGCTTTAATCTTTCCATGTCTTTGGTCTTTCTTTTGCATGTGGTCCTTATTGTGCTGATGCATCCTTCATAGGCCCCATACTACTTGAATCTATCATTTGCCATTTTTTATTTCTTTCTTGCATAATGTGGGACCATTAGTCTAAGATTATTACAAGACAACATATAGGTACTTAAAGCCTTAGCGTGAGAGAGTAATAGCTTTAAAAAAAAAAAAAAAAAAAGGGAAAGAATATACATGAAAACCTTTTATGAAGTAATCTATTTCTGAATGCTGCCTAGATGTTAGGGTATTTAGGAAATTTTATTTCATTAAGAATTTTCATACATTTTCACAACACAAAATCAATTCATTTTTGTTAAAACAACAATTATAAAAACAATAAATAATAGTAATAATAGGATGAGATTTTAAATATAAAACAATCATGCCTAACCTTTGCTTAGATGTTGGAGAGTCCAAGTGGTCTTTTTATATTTGAAAGTTTGATTCTTAAATTCGCATTTGATCATCATTTGCATATATTTCATTTTTAGATTAATGTCCTCGTTTATAATGCATATATATATATATATATATGTTTGCTCTAGTTATGGATGTTTAATATTAATTATATTATAATCCATTTTTTTACTACATCAAAAGTTTTCTTAAAATTTTTAGTTTTGAATAAATAAAATTAAACTAGCATTCTGTGAAATATAATTGATTGATACTTTGCCTAGATGTTAGGAAGTCATCAATAATTATTATTTACAAAGATGTTATTTTATTATTTTTAGAAAGAATGTTGATAAATCTTAAATGGAAAGATTATCTTAATCTGCCTTTATGTCAGAGACTTTGAAAGTATTTTTTTAATTTGAAGATTTTCTTGATGTTCCTAAATAAAAGATTTTTTTAAACTAAGCTTATTTTTCCCAAAATGAAGGGGATTATAATTAAATTTCATATAAAATCTATTTTTATCTAGAATTACAAATAGTGCATAATTAATTGGTATCAATTTGTTAGTATTGTGAGAATGTTAATCCTTCCCCATACGTAACCGACTCATTATCTTGATGTTGTTTTTGTAAACCAAAATTATCTTTTTAATAAAGCTTTAAACCCATTTTATAGTTTTATTAAAAAGATAAAATTTTGGGTGGCCAATCACACCCCTAAAAAGATTGGTGATGACTTTTTATATTTTTCATAATTTATTTAAATTTTTACATCTAGCGATTGAGTCTTTAGACTGATACGTTACGACACATGAAACTGAAATTTCCAATCTTATGTATAAAATTTCCTTTTGGTATAAATAACACACTGGAAGTAGGTGGGTAAGATTGAGGTTTGGGATGAGCTTATCTTATGAATTGGCAAAAAAAGTCAAGTTTCCCTTTTGAATTTCCTTTTAGTCTAAATAACATGTTGGAGGTAAGTGGGTAAGATTGAGGATTAGGATAGGCTTATTTTAAGAATCGACAAAAAAGTCAACTTCCTCTTTTGAGAAAGAAAAAAAGTCAATTTTTTATTTGAATAGGTTAAATTCATAATTATGTATGTTAAGGAATCTTGCAACATAGTATTGTTGTTAAGTAGGTAGACGTTGTGTTTTGTCGACTAAATTTCATATTCTCTAATTTATAATCACTACAAAAAATTTTTCATATACTGACACTTGGTTATATTGATGGTTAAATTATGTCAGTAAAAAAGACTTTTACTAATGAACTTTTAATACCGTCAAAATATACCATACCTTTACCAACACTTTATACAATCGTCGGTATATACAAACTTTTTTTGATGGTATATAATTATCATTAGTATAAGCATGTTATATACTGATATTTATCTATACTGACGATCAAGTTATGTAAGTAAAAAGTATCTATACTAATAAATTTTTGTTATTGTCAGTATAGATAGTGCCTATACCAATACTTTGTAAAGTCATCGGTATAGGCAAACTTTTTCTGACGGCATATAAATATTCATCAGTATAAATATTTTATATATGGACGATTATAATAACCGTCAATATAAGCTAAAAAAATATTTATTCCTAATTTCTTTTTTAAAAATATTAATTCATAATATTTCCCTCTAATAAAAATTTTCAAAAACTATAATTTGATAAAAGCTATAATTATTAATAAATAAAATTTGTAACTTAATTATTATAAATGATAATAAGTTTTAAATAAAATTTGTAAGTATTATATTAATTAATAAATTTATAATTAAATATTAGACTAAAAATTTTTTAAATTTCAATATTACATTAATTTGGTTTTAATTAATATTTCAGTTTTAATATGGTTTCATAAAATTTTAAAATCATTCTAGATCAAAAGTCAAATTATAAATAATTTACATATATAGTAGTTTTATATTTTATAAATATTTTTATATGTTTTTTGTAAAAAATTTTTTTACAAAATAATATTTTTCATTCACTGTATTAACAATTTTAGATTCCAAAGTTTAAGAAAAGGGAATGAATTTTAAAAATTATCACAAGGCATTTGACAAAAAAAAAACACCTTCATTCTTTTGTAAAGGAATATTCAAGGCATTTTCTAGACAAAAATGCCTTGAATATTTCCAAAAAAAAAATGTTGGGATTATTGAAGGTGTTTTTGACAAAAAAATACCCTTAATAATCCCCTCTAAATGAACAATTCTTGGATTATTGAAAGCAGCATTAGCAAAAAATGCCTTGAATAATCTATGAATTATTCAAAGTGTTTTTAACTATAAACACCTTTAATAAGCCCATCATAAAAAATGAAGGAGATTATTCAATGCATTTTTTGTCATAAACACCTTAACTAACCCCATTTAATTTTTTCTAAGGGATTATGCAAGGCATTTTTTAGCTAAAAACACTTTCAATAATCCAATCATAAAAATTGAAGGGGATTATTGGAGGCATTTTTTGCCATAAACGCCTTGACTAACCCATTCAATTTTTTCTAAGCGATTAGTCAAGGTGTTTTCTTACAAAAATGCCTTGAATAATCCCCAAAAAATTGGGAAGAGATTATTGAAGGCTTTTTTGGCCAAAAACACGTTTAATAATCCCATCTAAAAAATTATAAGGGATTATTCAAGTTGTTTTTGGTCAACAACACCTTCAATAATCCACTCATAAAAATTTAAAAGGATTATTCAACCAGAAATGCCTTCAATTTAAGCCATTTGACCTGACTACAAAATGGGGAAATAGCCATTACCATTTTGAAAAGCATATCTGGAATTGAATGCAAGTCAGTTGTAGAAAACATTTGATTTATATATGTGATACTACGAATTACATTTTGAAATTTACATTACAAACACTGTAATATTTCAATAAATTGACCACACATCCGAATTTATAATTGATAGCGTTGCCATATAAATATACTTTTTTCAAATAATCGTACTCAATATATGTGTATTCATATAAGCTGCCAATTAATATAAAATAAATATATACCAATAACATTAAACCAATATCTTAAGCTAGAAACATAAATTATCCATTAACATGGCATGTTAAAAACATTATAAAAAATGAAATGCCTATATTGACACCCAACCAACAATCTCCAACCTCAAGGTGTAGCAAATGATAATACATACTCAACCCTTTTTTTAAAGACTTCATCAAGTTCATTTATTGTGAATCTTTCTTTACTCTTTCACTATAAAAAATCAAAAGTAAATGTTAATAAACAAGAACATAATTTAGCTTTCTTTTTTGAAGATATTATGATCATATGAAATTAATACTAACCTTGAATGGTGTGATCATAAAATCATATAAAACTATCTCCCTCATAAAATGAAGGACATAATATCCACATTCAATATATCATGGTTGATGAGGTACCTTAAAATAAATTTAGTGGGTTTAGGAAACATTTATTTAAACAAACTCAACATAAAAGAATAAATTTCACATTTATCGGTAATGACACCAAATTTATCTTTAGTTTATTCTCAATTGCATACATTCCCCTAAATTGAACAGAAAAAAGTACTTAATACAAAAATAAAAGTAATTATGAATAAACACAAGATAATATAATACCTCTTTATAAAATTCTAAATATCAAGGTTAGGCTTCATCGTTGGTTGAGTGGAATTAAATAAGTATGGTGTTAAGGAATTGGTATCAGTCATAATAAGTTGCCAATGATGACTGCAAAATACTACAAATGATATTCTCAGAGTAGACATTATCTCAGATTCAGGTAAGGTTGGAATAATTATTTGTATGAATATAACTTAGTAGCATTCTATGGGACAAAAAAATAATTAGTCTGTTTTTGCAAGCATTGACCCACATGACAACTACAAAAAATGACATTGCCATTCTACTCACTAATGAAATTCGAGTAAATGAATTTGAATCTATGGGTCATTTATCTCGCCTTGATCTCTCTATATAGGAAGCTTCACAATAACAATAAACAACTCTAGTTAGTAACACACCATAATATAGATTAAAACATATTGACTTTACATATTTAAATTTATAAGCTAACCTTATATAGACAACAATATCAACGGCTGATATTTCAACTGGGGTACAAAATTCCTTAATATTAGGCTCCCCAAGATAAGTAACTAATGGATGATTAAATAACCCATCCTCGAACTTAATGGTAATGAAGTTTCCTTCAGATAAATGATCAAGTACATTATTAGATAACACATCAATGGTAGCCTGAGCAAGGGTCATCCTCTGAGTCTCAACATCCTGCTACAATATATAATGAAATATAAGTATTAAAACCAAATCAATAAATATAATAAATAAATAAATATTAAGTGAATAAATAAAATCATACATTATGGCTAGTATCGGAGGTTGGGTTTCCTGCCTGACTTGCAATGGAAGCTCGTTCTAGCTAGATGATGCTATTCGACTGGCCTATAGGCATGCTAGTCTACATTGCTGCCAACATCAGCTCCAAAGTTATGAGCTTTTTTTGTTGATCATTCAGGCATTACTCTTGGTCATCAAGTCTTTATTGTTGTTGCTCAATGATTGCTTCATATTGTTCATTCATCATTTGAGGAGTTTTGGATTAACTACTGAAAAACTTTAATGGTAACACAAATCTACCAACCTCACGAACTCGACCATGTCTTTCTTTCGCTCTTAATGATAAAGATAAAGGATCTTCACTATAGTGGGTTGCCAATTCACCGAATTTAATTTTAGTAGCAAAATCATCCTGAAAGACAATAATAAGATAGGCTGTAACAACAAATCTATACAAGTATAGAGTCATGCATACAAGCACAAAGCCAATCATACGTGATATAATAAGCAGTTATACATACAATCTTTTTAGCCATTTCTTTGGTTGCTTTCGTATATGTCCTTATTTCTACACATCCCATCTAAAAACTTCGGTGCCAGAGCTAGATGATTCCTAATAAATTAACGATATATAAGAATTACAATCTAATAAACAAATGTTCAAAAATATTTATTTATAAGTGTATGAAT
This sequence comes from Durio zibethinus, assembly GCF_002303985.1. The sequence goes on along the minus strand of NW_019167849.1, from coordinate 6,919,992 downwards.
ACTTACAAGCTCATACTTGACATTTGCATACTTTGTGTCCAATGGTGATAAACTTGTCTAGCCCAAATGTTCTTCTATTATTCTTTGATTTTCTAGAAAAGAAAGAAATTACATTAATCACATATTAAGATATCAAATATATTACATAAAATCTTATAAGCAATTTTTTATAATGTGTATGCATACCAAGAATTCTTCTGATAGCCAATCTTGAACAAAATTTGTCCAATCTTGATAACTTATAACATTTGCATATGACGTAGGTGGAACATCCAAGAATGCCTTGAATGATGCCAAAAAAAGGTATTTAGCGAACAGTAAAATATATTGGGTTGCAAATAAGCTTTTAAAGTCTCTAAATACTTTCATAGCCGATTGCAACACAAGCTTTTTTCACTCAATTAGGATGTTGAACCATTCCTAATAAATTTAATACAATCAGTATGAACACATTGAATTTTAATTAAATGATCATTTAACAAATTTTATGAAATAGTTTAATAAATATAGCATAACTGACTCCTATATACGATCCTTTAGATCATCAAAGACTTATTACCAATTATGGTACTAATAGAAATGTTACTACGGATGACTGTTCCAATATAACTAACCAACTTGGTAGCTCCATCAGACATAGGTTGCCCACTTTGATTGAAGTCAACGTGAATTTTCATGTCAGTCACTTCAATTTATTTATTTTGTCCCCTTGCTTTTCTTTTTTTCACTATAGGTGTGTCTTTTTCATGTTTAATAGCAAGAGAAGTATGTTGTTCGGATTCCATAACATCTATGATTTTGATCATAATTATATGAAATCAACCAAACTATCTCTCTAAATTTCACATAGTATGTAATAATCATACTACAGTTACTACAGCAATATACGTAAAACATCCTCAAACCAATAATAATTTATAAGTACAAGCCATATTGTGATTCCCACCTTAAATAAGAGTTCCATGTAAAACATATGATGAGTAAAAATACACATAATTTCTACAATACCATTAAGCAAACCATAATATTTAAACCAAACTATAAAAAAACACCATACATGCAATGAAGGGAGCTTGGATGACTGAGGTGATGGTGGAATGAATAAAAAATATATAGTAAAGAAAGAAAAAGAAACCTATATCGAAGAATATAAATAATACAAAAAACAAATAAAATAGAGACATATCAGTAAAAAAAGAGGTACGATGGCATTTAGTTGTTAAAGGTCAATGATGACGAGAGAGATGAAAAAACTAAAAGGCTAACTAAATTGGTTTAGGGGTTTTAGTTGGTTGCAATACAACTTTTAATCATTCTTTGTAATAGCAGTTTGTGATTCCAAAGTTCAAAAGACAGGAATGAATTTTAAAAATGATCAATAAAGATATTTTACTAAACAAAATGCCTTTTATTATTTGTAAGGGAATATTCAAGGCATTTTTTGGACAAAATTGCCTTGAATAATCCAAAAACAATCACGAAATATTGAAGGCTTTTTTGGCAGAAAACACATTGATTAAACCCCTCTAAAAATTTAAAGGGGATTGTTGAAAGCGTTTTTAGTCAAAAATGCCTTCAATAATCTAGGAATTATTCAAGGCATTTTTGGCTAGAAATGCCTTCAATAACCCCATTAAATATTTTGTTAAGGATTATTCAAGGCTTTTTTTGGGTAAAAACACCTTCAATAATCTCCTTATAAATGCTTGAAAGGAATTATTCTTATTCAAGGCATTTTATCACAAAAATGCCTTGAATGATCCCAAAAAAATAAGAAGCGATTATTGAAGATGTTTTTGGTAGAACACGCCTCAAATATTTTCCTCTAAAAAATTGAAAAGGATTATTAAAGGCATTTTTAGCCAAAAATGCCTTCAATAATCCAGGATTTGTTCAAGGTATTTTTGCCTATAAATGCCTTCAATAACCTCATTGAATATTTTGTTAAGAATAGTTCAAAGCATTTTTTGTGCAAAAATACCTTCATTAATCTCATCTTAAATGCTTGAAAGGGATTATTCAAGGTGTTTAATCATAAAAATGCCTTGAATGATCCCAAAAAAGGGGTGGGGATTATTTAAGGCTTTTTTTTACAACAAATGCCTCGAATAATCTCTTCCAAAAAGTAATCCCCTCCAAAAAATTGGAAGAGATTATTAAAGGTGTTTTTAGCCAAAAATGCCTTCAATAATCCAAGATTTATTCAAGGCATTTTTGGCCAAAAACGCCTTCAATAACTCCATTGAATATTTTGTTAAGGATGATTCAAGGTATTTTCTAGGCAAAAACACTTTCACTAATCTCGTCTTAAATGCCTAGAGGGTATTATTCAAGGCGTTTAATCATAAAAATGCCTTGAATGATCCAAAAAAATGGGTGGGGATTATTGAAGGCATTTTTGGCCAAAAATGCCTTTAATAACCCCATTCAATATTTTGTTAAGGATGATTTAAGGCATTTTTTGAAAAAAATTGCATTTATTAATCTTGTCTTTAAATGCTTGAAGGGGATTAGTCAAGGTGTTTAATCACAAAAACACCTTGAATGATCCTAAAAAAATGATGGGGATTATTGAAGGCATTTATGACAAAAAATGTCTTAAATAATCCCCTCCAAAAAATTAGAGGGGATTATTGAAGGTGTTTTTGGATTAAAATGCCTTCAACAATCCAAAATTTATTCAATGCATTTTTGGCCAGAAACACTTTCAATAACCCTACTCAATATTTTGTTAGGGATAATTCAAAACATTTTCTAAGCACAAGCATCTTCAACAATCTTATCATAAGCACCTGAAGGGGATAATTCAAGGTGTTTAATCACAAAAATGCCTTGAATGCTTCCAAAAAAAGGAGGAGATTATTGAAGGCATTTTTGGCATAAAGCGCCTCAAATAATCCCCACTAAAAAATTGGAAGGAATTATTGAAGGTATTTTTAGCCAAAAACGCCTTCAGTAATATAAGATTTATTCAAATATTTTTGGCTAGAAACAACTTCAATAACCCCATTCAATATTTTGTTAGGGATTATTCAAGGTGTTTCATGGGCAAAAATGTCTTTAATAATCTCTCACCTAATAACTAGATGCCAAGATTTTTTATAGATTATTCAAGGCATTTTTTGGCAAAAATGCCTTCAATAATCCACTGTCCTTAGCTTATGCTCCCACATCTCAGGAATGAAACTTTTTTAAAAAAAATCAAAACTTATTAAAATAAAAGTAGTGAAAATTTTGTTCCCACCACCATTACCGTGCCTTTCATTCCTTACCTCATCTGAAGCTTATCTTGTCTCACTTTTCTTCGCCTTTGATCTTTTTAATTTTGCAGCTAAAATCTTCATTTAAATTTCCAAAACTTTGTTTTCCTTGCAAACATCCCTTATTTATACATAGTCTTTACAAGCTGCTCAGATTTTGTCCTTTTGTAATTGTGAGTTATTTCAAATATCATTGTTTTTGTTTTGAGCTACTTTCCTTCTATCCTCTATCTCTCTTTTGCTTATTAAATAGAAACTGATCTTGGTTTTGCTTCATAACTTTAATTATAAAGGTACATTTGAAATATTATTCTTAATAAAAACGTGACATTATGCTTACATAGTCAGCTTTTATTTACTACTTAAGTTAAATGCTATTGTTTTAATTTAAGTTTTTAAATTAAATATAATTTTATTACTAGGACAAATCATCTTACATTCTATGGATAAGGCATGGATAAATCTCACGTCAAGAGCCAATGAAGAATACATAAAAAGAGTCACTAGTTTTTTAGACTTTGCCTTTATAATATTATCTGAAGATGAAAAAATTTGGTGTTCTTGTGTTAAATGTGTCAACACATTTAGAGTTTGTAAAAGAGATGCTTTTGATCACATAATATGTAATGGTTTTTTCAAAGGATATGTTCGATAGGTGTTTCATGAAGAGGTCTTGGATACATGTTTACCTACTGGAATAACTGATAATGAATAAAAAGGGCTAGGTCTTGACATTAATGATTTATTACATGATATGATGGTTAAAAGAGCTATGAATATTGCTATGGGTAACATAAAAGCTAGAGATACTAGTGGAGAGCAATACCATGGTCATAGAATTGATAGTGACAAGTTTTATGGTTTACTTAAAGATGCAGAGGAGAAACTATATCCAAATTGCAAAAACTTCACAAAGTTTTCCTTTACAATCTATTTGTTCCACATTAAGTGTTTTACTGGTTGGACAAATAAATCTTTCAATACATTGTTAGAAGTTTTGAAACTTGCTCTGCCATAACGTAATACATTGCCAAGTCTTATCAACATTTGAAAAAGATGATTTCTACCTTAAGTTTAGGATATGAAAAAATCCATGCTTGTTCTAATGATTGCATGTTGTTTTTGAAAGATAAGGCAAATGAAGAAATATGTTCAAAATGTGGCACTTTTAGGTGGAAAGAGAGCTTAAATGATGTAGAAAGTGATCCTGAAGATATAGTGTCAAAAACAAAGAAAAAAGCTGTTAAGATTTTATGTTGGTTTTCTTTAATTCTAAGACTACAAAGGTTATTCATGTCTTAAAAAACTACTCCATTGATGACTTCGCATGAACATGACCGTACTAAATATTAGCTTTTTAAGTGAGATGGTGATCCAAGAGGGGGGTGAATTAGATTTCTCCAAATTCTTCCCAAATAATGATTTCAATACAGTTGAATGGAAATTAAAACAATAAGCACTTTTGATGAAAATATAATGCAAACAATAACAATTAATGAACCTAAAATCAAATATAAACAATAATAAATTGTAAGAAGATAAGGATAGAGAAATCAAATAAAATGGTTTATAGAAGTTTGGTCCTTCTCAATAAGGCACCTACATCCTCTTTTTTTGGTTGTCCACACTAAGGCTTCAATCCACTATTCTTGAATTGAAAATACAACCTATCTTTTTCTTTCTAAAGCTTAAGATAGAAACTTCTAGCCTTTGTAGTATTTTACCCAATCTCACTATAAAGCTCTCAAAATGATACATCACCTTTTGTTCTCTTCTTTCCTTGTATATCAAAGATAATTTTGTAAACAATAGAACAACCTCTCAAGGCTAAGTGTTTGCTAAGTTTAAGTACAACAAAATGATGAATGAACAACAAATATAATTTGGATACAATAAATACAAAGATATGGACTTTGAAGCTCTAAAAACTCTTTATTCTTTGAGAGAATGAAAATATGGCTCATTGGCTCTTGCTCTCTTGATTCACCAATCCTCTTGGTGTGTTAGAGTGCCCAATTTATGGAGAAATTAAAGAAGTAGCCATTGGGGAAGCTTGGAAAGTGAAAGTAGCCATTGAATGCAAGAAAAAAATTGCCATTGGTGTGATTCCGCCTAGACCCAATCGATCCATTCCTTGATGGGATTGATTGGTTCAAGTTTTATGTCATTTCATGCTTAAAAAACATGACCCGATTGATCCCTTCCATGAGGGGATCGATCATGTCAATGGCTAGGTGGTTGTCTCCTATTTCGCACTCTACTCACTAATTTGATCATATCTTGAGTTATTTAGATCCAAATCACAAACCGTTTGAAGATTTGGAAACTAGACTTAAAGGGATTTCTATCCATATAAAATTAATCACCTAATTCATTGAGTATGAATTATAGTAAATTTTCAAATTTACTCCTTGTGCAGTTTTTTGACAACTGCATAATGTCTAGTAAAAATTCAAAATCTTTCTTAGAAAATTTGAATTTTGATTTTGTTTGATCCATTAGAAAGTAGACTCAAAGAGCTTCCAACCATATAAAATTCAACTATTAAAACTTTGTGAATTAATACAAAAAAATAAATAATTTCAATGTTGGAAAACTTTGTTCTTGTAAAATAGCTTTCTTAAGTTAATCTTTTTCTCAAAACCAATATTATCAAAATTGTATTAAGTCCAAAATAAATAAATTCACTTAAAAAAAAAACAATTAGACTTTCATTTAAGCTCAAATAAATAATCTTTAAAGATAGATTTGGTTTGAGAAATATGAAACCAGGAAAGGTGTGTTTAAACTTTGAAAATCATATTATTTATTTAGTACCAAAATATAAAACTTAAGAACATGTACTAAATAAATCTTTTTCAAAATTTTGATCAAGTTTATTTATCTTTAATGTTTTTTCATTTCAAAATAAGGATCAATTCAAGGCTAACACTAAGGATGGACGTGTAAGACATTCTATAGATTCTCTAGCTTGGAAATAACTAGATTCTCGATATCTTGAGTTTTCCTTAACCCTCATAATATTCGCTTGGGATTAACTTCTGATGGCTTTAACCCTTTCAAAACTATAAGTGTGACACATAGCACTTAGCTTGATATATTGATACCTTATAACTTGTGTCTATGGATGTGCATTAAATAGCCAAACTTTATTATTTCCCTATTTATTCCTAGTCCAAAAAGTTTTGGAAACAATATAGATATATACCTACAACCTTTGATAGAAGAGTTGCAGGAACTTTGGAAAGTTGGTGTTTAGACTTTTAATGCCTCAAAAATCAAAACTTTCAACTACGCGCAGTATTAATTTAGACCATTAACGACTTTCCTACATATGCCAATTTGTCTAGGTGGGGTACCAAGGGAGAATATGCATGTCCTTACTGTGGATTTGATATTACATCTAAGTGGTTACAACATGGTAGAAAGTATTGTTACATATGCCATTGTAGGTGGTTGTAACCTAATCATAGATTTTGAAATGAGATAAAACTCATTTGATAGGAACCTAAGAATTTTAGAAATACTCATTCACCACAATCTGGGAGCGAGATATTGAGACAGGTTGAAACAATGAAATCGGTAATAAAGAATGGGCCATAGAAGAAAAAGGTATTTTGTCACATACTTTCTGGGAACATCTTATATTGCATCACAATCTTAATGTGATGCATATAGAAAAAAATATTTGTGATAACATTCTTGGTACATTGATTGGACAAGAAAGAAGTCAAAGGTAACTAAAGTGTGACTTGACCTGTTGAACTGGTATAAGGAGTGGTTTTTTTATCTAAAGACTCGTCTGGCCACTAACACCCAATACTTACCTCAAGTTTCGATATCAATAAGGCTTAATTAAATTTTTTTTTTTTAAGATTCTCCAAGAAATGAAAACTCCAAATGAATACTCTTCAAAAATCTCATGTTGAGTACAAATTAAACAATAAAAGCTCATAAGGCTTAAAAGTTATGATTATCATTTCTTAATGTAAGAGTTCCTTTTTATAGTAATACGATGGTCTTTACCTGATAATATGTGCTTGGTTTTTATTAATTTGTGTACCTTTTTTAAAAAACTTTATTTTAAAGTTTTCAAAGAACATAAGCTTAAATTACTTAAGTGTCAAGCTGCATTAATTTTATGTGAAATGGAGAAGATTTTTCCTCCATCTTTTTTCACAATATTGTTACATTTAGTTATCCATTTGACAAATGAAGAAAAAATTATTTGTCTAGTCATTTATCAATGGATACATCCTATTGAGAGGTATATCTTAAAGTGTTATAGATTTTTTTACTTAAAATTCAACTAGGATGTTTGCTAATGATCTTTTCTATTGAACTTCCATTTATATAGGTTCTTCTTGCTCTTAAATCATATGTGCACAATAGAGCTCGTCCTAAAGGTTCAATTGTAGAAGGGCACTTAGCAAATGAATGCATAACTTTTTGTTCAAGATACTTTGATGGGATGGAAATTATTTTTAATTGAGCCATCTGAAATGAAAACAAGAATCCCTTTGTAAAGAAAGACATATCCATTCTTTCTACTATAGGAAGATCATTGAGAACATTAAAATATAAAGGTTTTAATGTTAACAAGCATAAAAAGGTCTCACGAATTATACTTAATGCTATAACTTTGGTTCAAGCACATCAATATGTGCTATTTAATTCTACTGAAGTTACTCTTTTTATAAAGTAAGATCACTTATCTACATGTATATTATACTTGATAATTTTTTTTTGTAGTATATTGTATAATCTTTTAAGAATTTTTTTCATATAGAAAAAATAAGCAATTTCTTAAGAAGCGTAATTGGTCTCCTCAGCTCATGCCATATGAGATACAAAAGTTACAAAGTGAAACTTTTCATGATTGGTTTCATGATCATGTAAGTCGCAAATCATGGTTTGGAATATGTAATTAAAATTTTTATAGTTAGATTATTATTTTAAACAAATATGACATTGGATAAGTTACCAATTTAGATCAACAAGGAGATGCGAACATCATATATCAACTTAGATGACTTGATCGTGGTCTAACTAATATTGTTAGGAAATACACAGATTATATCGTTAATTATTTTAGATTTCATACCAAGGCACGTAAAAGATAATTGAAAATGTAAAATAGTGGGGTTGTTATGATAACCAAAATGATGAATTATACAAGTACAAGAGATCACAACCTATTAAGGGAGAAGTTAACTATTATGGGGTTTTAAAGGACATCATTCAGTTGAATTATAACAGTAGAATGAAAGTTGATTGAATTGATATAAATAGAGGTTACAAAAAGGATAAATTTGGTTTCACTTTTGTAATTTTTCACATCTAGCTCATAGTGAACTAATTTGGTTCATGATCCTTTTATCTTGTCATCACAAGCTAAGAAAGTTTTTTATGTGAAGGATGAAAGACATAATGGTTGTATTCTTGTCAAGCATGCAAAACTTAGAGATGTATTTGGTATGAGTGATGAATTATCCTTATATAGAGAGTAAAAAAATGGAAAAATCCACGTTAAATTTAATGATACACATGGTACTTCAAATTGGGTAAGAAGTGAAGTTGATAATGAAGGAATAAAGGTCACACCAGAGATGAAAAATGAGCATGTAGAAAAAGATCCCATAGATGAACATAATTAAAGGTACAATTTTTAATTCTATGCGATAGTTTAAAGTGTTGTTAAGGTTTTGCAATGTAAGACATAGTTCATTATTATTTTATTTTTGTGTTACTAGCTTGAATTACTTAATTTTGTGTGATCATGTAATATATTAAATTGTACTATGTGCTTTATATGGTTTGCCACTATCAAGTTCTCTGCTATATTATACTTAGTATATTTTATGTATCACTAGGATGATTGAATATCACTAGGACCAATCATGCCTTTAGTTCTCAACTGCAAACTCAATATGAAGAACAACATGTGCCTGTACATCCAAAAGCTTCACAACATGAGCCTTTGCAAGAATATCAAGAACTAATTTCTCAATCTACAAATAATAAAGATCAAGATGAACAAGTTGAACATAATTTAAGTATAAAAACACTATTTTATGTTAGTACAATTCTTTATGTGTTATAATGTTGTACTTGTTTAAATTTTTAATGAATTTAATTGCTTTCTTTACATGTAATTTTTCTATGTAGGAAATGTTCAATGTAAAACTCGAGGTCCTACATGTATGACTGATATTTAGGATTTGGAAAAAGGGGAGCATATTGTTGTTAAAGTCAATGATGATGTTATACCATCGGTGATGAATCTTACTCTTTAACTCGATTCATTGGTAACATGGTGAGAATGCCTAGCTTTGCACCAATTAATTATACAAATTGGCATGAAATGTCAGATGCTAAGAAAAAAGAATTGTGAAAAATATTAGAGGTATCAATATGATAATATTTTAGTTGCTAGCTAGTGCCATTATTATAATCTTTTAGTTTTTAGTTAATAGTAGCAATTCATATAACATATATTGACATTTTTTTTGTAATTACCTATTGCAAATTGTAGTCAAAGTTTGAATTTCACAAATCTGATTTTGATGAGCTTGTTAATGAAGAAATATTTCAAAAAATTAAGTCTTGGGCATTAAGAAACATGGGTACTAAATGGAGGCAATGGAAGAATGAATTGAAGTCTAAATTTTATGATGAACACAAGAAACCAGAGGAAATGGCTACAAAGGTTAATGATTTTTGAGTAGACAAAAGTCAATTCATGTTTCTTGCTGCACATTGGTTGACTAATAATGCGAAGATAAATGTTTACACAACATACTATTGACTTTGTTTGAATAGTATGATAATAATTATAAAGTTATTATAATATATCTTTTCTTATTCATTTGTTTAAAGGAACAAAGTGAGACAAACAAAACAAACCATTCAAAATTAAATGAGCTTCATTGCATATGAACAAAATCATTGTCAAGGATCATTCAAAGCTTGGTATATATATCAATTTTTCTTGCCGTACTCAATTAAATGAATATAAAGTTTACTTTTTATGTGTTCAATTTTGTCATTACAATAATTAATGTTCTACCTTTGTAGAAATAAGAAGCTAATGAAATTTCACCATTACGTGCTAAAGTGTATATTCTTTCTCGTACACATAAAGATGAAAGTGTTGTGAATGACAAGGTAGCTAAAATTGTGGTATTTAATTTAGTTATTGCTTGCTTTTACTTATGTTTAGTTTCTTTATACTAAAATGTTTGTTTACAATTTTATAACTCATAAAACAAGGTTTGAGCGAAACTAGTACTCAGAATTCTGAAGGGGATTCATGGAAAGATGATGTTTATTCAAAAGTTAAAAGATGTGAGAGAAAAGGGCATGTTCGTTGCATGGGTTAGTATTTACTTCATCTAAACAATATGGTCATTCATCTTTTAAATTGGTTTAGCATAAAGAAGAGGTACAAGAGTTGAAGGTTAAAATTAAAGACTTGAAAGAAACTTTAAGTACTGTCTTATTGGTACTTAAAAGATAATTTTCTAATGAGAATATGGATATCTTGAATACTGTTACTCACATGGTGAATAAAGAGGTATATATAACATTTATTTTAGTTTATATATATGTAAATTATCATCTTGCTCATGAATCTTAAACCTTATTAAAATTTCTTTTGAATTAATTTTAGGTTCTTGATGCTAGTACTGCTCCAGAAATCTCACATGAAAACTATCGTTCTTCAAATTCAAGTCATCAGCCTAATGAAATTAAAAATGGTAAACTTCTTATCACATGATATACATGTGAAAATGCTTTGCTTGGTACTTATTTCTTAGATAAAATGCCATAATCAATTTTGAATCTAGGTTTTCAATCATCTAATTATGATCTTAAAACATTACCCATCGTCTTTGCCATAATCATTAAATTACGCTATGATTTAAAGCCTGCTCTTTTTTCCTTGAGAAGGCTTTTTTGCCTTTTTTTTTCCTTTGAAAAGGCTTCCTTATGATGTAAGCATGCTTTGTAATTGTAGACTTAAATGTTATAGTGAAAATATTTGTTTAATGATAGTTTTGTTGACTAAAATAATCTTAGGTTGGTTTCATTAAGTTATTATTTGGAAATAAACTAAAAGAATAAGGAGATAACACATGCAAATTAGGTTATTTCTTGTTCATTCATGCATTACACTAATGAATAAGATATTTATAAAAAATTTTTTGTTGGTATATAAATGGATGATTACCTTCTGTACATATGAATGAATAAGATGTTTATAAAATTATTTCTACTAATATATGAATGGATAATTACCTTTTTACCTTCTGTATATATAAGATAATTTACAAGAATTTTGATTGAATTTTTTTATGCTATATAGATGCTTCTTTGTAGAAATCTATTATGGGATCATTTATTTTAAGAAATTATTTATTTATTAGGAGCATTATGTTTATAAGGGAATTTGGTTTTGTTTTGGATGCTATGCACTTTGTTAAAATAAGGCTGTTATGTTTTATGATGCTTTATTGGTATATTGAATACTATTAGTGAGTTGGGTTTATTAAGCTTGTTAGTTATATGATGTAGCTACACTTGTTGACTTTTTCAAGACTTGTGATATTTTGTATAATTAAAATATTTGGTTTTGGAAAGGGCTTGTAATAGGTGGATGTATGTTTTTTGTTGTTAAAGTGGTTTGCAATTGTTTGTTCATTTATAGATTTTTTAAGATTATCTTGTTCAGAGTTCTATTAAAGTTTTAGGTGATCAAAAGGTCTTAGGTGTCTGATGGTGCAAACTTAAGATTGTGTTTTTTAGGGTGAGGTGATGTTAACTCTTTATCTAAGTTTGTTTTATCGATATTTGTTTTATTAGATTTGTTACAATGACTTTAGTTTTTCACTTATACTAAGTTTATGGGATTATAAATAATTTAATATAGTTTTAATGTTATTAAATATCTTCTACTTTATTGTGTTTTTTTTTATATATGAAAACATATTATATTTGATTATAAATAAATTAATATTAATAATTACAAATAGAATTTTTTTAAAAATTTACCAACGTCTTAATATTTATACTGATGTAGTTTATCATTAGAATATTTCAGATGATACTAACAGTCACCAAAATGTAATAAAAAAAATTAAAATATATAAGTCTATATTGACAATCTCTAACCGTCGATAAATGTAAGAAAATTAAAGTATACAATTCTATACTAACAGTCTCTAAACAACGGTATAGGTAAGCAAATTAAAAAAATATAAGTCTATACTGACGGATGCTAAATGTTGGTATAGGAAAGATAAATTACAAGTTTATATTGACATACATTAACCGTTGGTATAGGTTAGAAAAATTAAAACATATAAGTCTATACTGATGGGCGCTAGCCGTCGGTATAGGTAAGAAAATTAAAACATATAAATCTATACTGACGAGCTTTAAGCATTAGTATAGGTAAAGTCTATACTGACGATCATTAACCATCGGTATAGGCAAGAAAAATTACAACCTACAAGTCTATGCTAATGAGTGTTAACCGTCACTAAAAGGTATAACGGTAGAATACACAGTAGATGCTATACCAACAGATATATATTTATTGACTACTTGAATCATTGGTATATCTCTGTAAGCTATTTTGATGGCTTAAAAATCGTTAGTATATGTCTATACTAACAAGAGATATACTGATGGATAAAAATTCATTGGAATACATATTTTGACCATCGATATAGGGTTTATGATGCTATACTAACGGATTTTAGGATTTTAGCGATGCTTTTTTTAGCGTCACTATATGTCAAATTTCTTGTAGTGAATTAAGAGATAATGGTCCGCTGTGAACTAATTCTGCTTCCTACAAAAGATTCGACAACACCTTACATTCTTGATCTCATGCCATATTATGATAGTGCATAATGGTCATTCCATTCAAATTTATAATAATTTGGCACAAACCAAACTAATATCTATATTTCTTTAATCTCATATCTCCATTACTAAATACATGGGCGGAGCACGATAAATATGTATATTTGTATTAAATAAATTTAAATTGGAACTTTTTTTAATTTAGATTTTTTAAATTGAAAAGATAAAATTGTATTTAGATCTATCTATTTATTTTAATTAATAATCATAATTGACAAACACTTAAATTTGATTGATTTGTGACAAATATTAAGTCATAAATCATGTGAATTTAAAAAAAATTCCAATTTAACTTTATAAATTCTAACTTATACTGAGTAAGATAAATTAAATTTGAAATTTCAATTAAAACATTTTGAGTGTGACATGCATAATAAAGTGAAACGTCAAAATTTATCTTTTTTATCATACTTATGCCTTATTTTGATAGAAATTGAAAAATAAAAAATAATTTATCTCATTACTATATTGATCAAATTTAGTTTAATTCTTTTTGGTATCTAAATAATTAGTCGATTAAATGAACATTTATAGCTATAAAAATCATCAAAATAAAACTATAAAATAAGATGGAATATAAATTTTTATGGATAATTTGGTTGTCAACATAAAAAGAATTATGCACATTCAATTGTTTAAGTTTTTTTTTAAAAGAACATTGCTCACAATTTTAAATAAAATTATTTATTTGCTATATATTTTTATACTTTTATTTTGAATTAATAAAATTTAAGATTTTATAAATTTGTTATTTTTTTAATATATTATTACATATATATTTTATGTTTATAAAATATATAGTAGTATAACTCAAATGAAAAATATATATAATTTTTAATTTTAATTGATCCCCCTCAAAATCAGCGCCAATATCCTCCACGAATCACTAATTAAATAAATATCAATGCAACATATGCATATCACATGCATATACCAAAATTCCTATGAATTAACAGAACTCCTTTTCTTGAGTGCAATCAACTTGTTTTCCACTTTGAAGATTAGAAGAGAAAATTGGGGAAAGCGTCCCCATTCCACACCTTATCCAGACTCGACCTTAAAAATGCAACCACTAACCGAGTGTTATAAATTACTGAGAAAAAAAAAAAGAAAAACAATGACCTGGGGAGTGCAACATCCAACCAACATCAGCTTCATTACCCTCATTACACATCAAAGCATGTGTTCTTGTTGTTGGACCAGGCTTCAGAACATGAGTGGTCATTTATGAATTTATGTATATTATTTGTTGTTTTTATTAGTATTTTTTTTATAATTTTCATAAGAAAAAAATAAAAATAAATAGTTGAAGAATTGCAGAATATATTATATGATTTTATCTACAATATAGAGGAATATTTTATCTACAATTTTCTTTATTATAATCTAAAATTTTTTATAAAATTCATACAATATTGAATTATAATTAATTAATTATAATACAATCATAATTGTAGGTGATATTCTTCCATAATAATATAGAGGTTAAGTCAGCTGTAGGCTTCCACGATGGATAAAGAAGAAAGGAATTTTATGATTTTGCAGTGAGAAAAACCTCCTCCTTCCCGGTTGGAGTCATTACCAATAGCTTTAGGTCAAACCCCTGGGTTGTGCATCGAAAACGCTATCACCTTCAAGATAAAGAATTGAATCTTCAATTATCATCTTCCCAGGTCAGCAACCATGGTACCAAAAGGTTGTTGGGCTAAAAGCCTCCAATCTAATCACACCAACGGAAGCGAAATCAAATAATAAATTAAACACACAAGAGACAATAATTTAACATGGTTCGGTCCAATCAACCTACGTCCACAGATGAGAAACAAGATCCACTAGTTATAGAAAATTACAAACATACATCAAATCATCAACCTCACTCAACAATTAATACTCATAAGACACTTTCAATCTCCTCTAGTCTTATGGAGTATTCTCAACCCAAACAAACACAAACCCAAACCCTTGTGCACCCTTTCAACATAACCAAACACATACCTATATACTCCCACCCATCATACCTATGTGGACCCTCTCAGTCTCTTCTAGTCCACTCACAAACAAACATACACACCTATAAGACGTAGAGCCCTAATACTCCTATGAGGTGTCTATCCCACAAAACCCTACAACTCTCTTACATCTTTTTCTCATACCAAACCTTGTAGAGACTTCACCTATTTATAACCATACAAACTTGCCCATTAAGAATCCCTCTCCTCTTAGAATTCTTCTCCTGTAAGTCAAACTTGCCTATTAAGAATCCCTTTCCTTTTAGAATTTTTCTCTTGTAAGTCAAACTTACTTATTAAGAATCCTCTTTATCTTAGAATCTTTTTTTTACAAGTCTTCTTGTCTATCAAGCAATATCTGGCAAATCTCAAACAAATCTCTAACAAATCTCAAACAAATCTCTTATAGACTTTGAGTCAATATTTCTAATAATGGCAACAAGTTGCCTACCCCCATTATAACAAGCCAAATTTGCAGTTTGTTTTTCAGATGCAGCAATTTTGGTGCTGCAATTTTGTAAAAGCATTGAATTCCTACGTCTGATCTATAAAATTCACAAATAAAAGCTAGAAAATGGGGCACTCGGCTAGAAGGAACAATACACGGCAAAAATTCTTTAAAAAGAATTTTTAAGTGAGAGATCTAAAAATCGTCTACATCAAAGCCTTCACTTCCAATCACTGCCCATTCGAGAACCCCTAAGCCACGATCCATCCCTCCACAATCGAAGTATACCACAATCAAAATCCAGAACCAGTCCTGAAACAGCCACTACACATTCAGCTTCCTCCCTTCGCCAACCGCTATCTCCACCTCCTTCAGAAATCGAACACTACATTATAGCCTACACAAGCCAACATCAAGACCTATATCAACAAGCCTTCTATTTCAAAATGGTTAACCACCATTACAACTACCACATAAACCAACCCCAAACACTATCACAAATACCCAACAAGCCCCAGCCACTTGGTCGAACCACCCAGCAAAAACCACCAAACCTAAAACCAAATCCTAACCAAACCTACAGCTTCTTCACCATCAGTTCTACTAGTCGAACCACCCATTAAGAACCTACTAGCATTGTCACCACCAAACACAAAAAAAAAAAAAAACAAAACATAAAAAACAAAAACCACATCCCTTAGAGGGAAGAAGCATCACTAAGCAACATCTTACAAAACAAAAACAAAAAAAGAAGTCAAAACCTGAAAAAAAAAAAAAGATACCGGCCCAACCCGTGTCTATATCCAACTCATGCCCAGGCCCAATCTGCATCTTTTTGACCAGAAGCTTCCTTTGTTTGGGCCAATTGATTTTTTTGGACTTTAATTTAAAGTGCAATTAAGTTATTTTTATTATTATTATTATTTTTTATGTAGCTGTGATATATGTTATCAATTGTTCCATGTATTTTTATTTTCTTTTTAAGATATTGATGAGTATAGAAGTCATTTTAATTTTTTGGAAATAAAAAATAAAATAATATTTTAAAGTAAAAATATGATTTTGGACCATACCTAGATATTGGAGGGGATTTAAAAAATTATTTTTGTAAAAATATATTATATTAGTTTATTTTAAATATAAAAATGTGGATTTCTTCAATAAAAAATTATTTTTAAATTTCACTTAGATATTAAAAAATTTAAAATATAAAAATAACAATAAATATTTTAAAATATAAAAAATGCCATTACCATGAATAAAATCTATTTAGAAAAATATAATTACATGCGTCATTTAATTTATGTGGTCATGTACGTATTTCATGCGTTGATAATAAATGTGAAATAGTAATGTAACAATTTCAAAAAATTTCTTTTGGAAAAAATGAAATAATATAAAAAATAATTTTGGAAACTTTGCCTAGATATTGGAGGATATTCAAATCACATTTTAAAAGGTTAATTTTCTCAAAATTTCACTTAGATATTTGGGAATTAAAGAAAGTTTTCCTTCACACCAAAAAATAACTAAAAATTTCTTTCACCCTTGATTTTTTATTGGTCATTTTAAGCCCTTTAATTTATATTTGCATTATTTATTTGTCTCTTATTAATTTATGCCAAAAAAAAGTGAATTTGTAAATGATGATTTTAAAAGGTAGTATTTTTTCAAATAATGGTTACTAATCCTACGTAAAAATAATCATTGAGACCCTACCTAAATATTGAAGGACTTTTTAATAATTACTTTTTTTTGGAGGAATATTATGCTAAATTTTAAGGAATATCATAAAAATTCTAAGTAGAGAAAAACTTTTTTTAAATTGCACCTACATATTGAAGAACTAGGAAGTATTTGGAAACTAAGGATTCCCATTTTATTCCTAAATAAAATGAATTAAATTTAAATATGTGTTAGATAAATTTAATCAATTTTTACATTTTAATTTGTATTCGCATAATACATCTATTCCATATGATATGTGCTTGCATTTCATTACTTTTAAAAAATTAATAAATGGTGGTTTTTGGAAAACTATTTTAAATAATAAAAAATAATATTTCTAAGTAAAAATAATTCTAAACATTATTACACAACTCTTTTTGTTTTTGAAACTTTTCAAAATTTTTGTTTAGCGGTCTCCAAAACTATTAGGCACAACTCACAAGTTTTATTAACTAATCCATCACGATTTTCATCACTTGATCACCACATCTTGCAAAACATTTCTTAAGCTTATTTCACCTTCTCATTTCATTTTTTTCTTGCCTCTATCATCTTAGATTTTTTAAATGAATGCAAGAATCTTTTATGAACATTTTCATTCATTTATTTATCATCATTTCAATTTATAACAAATATAATACAATCATATATTTCTTCAATCCATTTTGAGGATGCAAAAATGATAAAGAACAAGATAAATTAAAAGAAAAAGATAATAAATACAAGAACAAGTCTAGTAAGAACAAATAAACAAATGAACAATTTCAAAGCATACCATTAGAACAAGTATTTGAATGGTATAGCAATATCCAAACAATGATTATTCAGGCAATTTTTAACATTAATCTAGAATTTATTTTTAAAACTCATTCCATTGAATTCCTAAATTATTTTGAGCTCATCAAACCTAATCATAGTTTGAAAGATTTTTAGATGAAATTGATCTTCCAAATGCCTAATTGTCTTTTTGTTTTCAACTAAGACTTTTTTTTTTTTTTACCTAAATCACCTTTTAGGTTTTCAATTTGAGTTTTCTTTTTCTTTCATTTTTTTTTCATTTTTCACAACTTTTTCATTTTTTTTCATTTTTTCTTCTTTTTATTTCTTTTTCTATTGATCCATTATTGATATCTTTCATCAAATTTTATAACAACCCTAAAACATTGAAACAAATCATGATCTCATTTTCCTATCACAAGTCAACCTTAATTTAATGTATAATTCTTTAATTCAAGTATTTATATTTTTTAGCATGAAGGTTTTAGAAGCTAAAATGTTTTTTTTCAAAAAAAAAAAGATTTTCGAAACGCTACCTAGATGTTAGAGGGAATTTAAAATCAAATTTTATAAATTCAATTTCGCCTAAATATTGAGGAATTAAAAATAAAAAAAATTAATTAAAAATAAAAATAGAAAAATTTTCCTTCATAAACAAAAAAATTATAAATAAAATTTCTTACATTTTTTAACTTTTGTTTTAAAAAGGAAATGATAAAAAAATAAGTAAATAAGGAAAATATGCATAAAATTAATTAAATTGATTGTTCTAATGTTTAGCTTTCATTCACCCAATTTATTTGCTTCATTTTGCACTAGTATAAAATTGTTAAAGAAAAAGGAGAATTACAGAAACCGAACTTGTTTCGAAATTCCACCTAAGTGTTTGTGATAATTGAGGAAGTTTGAATTATCGACAATTCCTATTTTTCTCATAGGAAAAATTCTTAAACCCTAAATTTAACCCAAACCATAAATTCAACTCGCAACCTTATATTATCCCCTGAAAATCATTCAAACCCTAAAAACCTCGACCTAAGTCCTACCCAAAACTATCACAAAATTCTAAAGATTCGTATAAAAATTTCATATGAAGTAGTCTATTCTCGAATATCGCCTAGAGGATGGGATATTTAGAAAATTTTATTTCATTAAGTTTTTCATTTGTTTCCTTAACTAGAAATAATAGTAAGATTAAACAAAGAGTAAAAAAAATCACAAAAATGGATCTTAAATATAAACTCTGCTTAGAGGTTGAAGAGTTCAAGTGGTCTTTTTTTATTTAAAGACCCAACCTCAAAAGTGTATTTCGTCATGTATAGTATCCACTGGCATACATGTATTTGTTTATTATTGTGTGAACTTGTTTCACATACTTAGGCCATTTAATTATTGTTCACTAGCTAATTGTACCATCATTAGCTTTCTCACATAAAATATTTTAAAAATGTGCTATTTAAAAGAAGGATTTTGAAATAAAACTAAAATAGCACTCCAAAGGAAATAATTTTTGGTACTTTGCCTAGATATTGGGGAGAAACCAATAGTTATCATCAATAAAAAATGTTATTTTCATTTTCAAGGAATATTATGGTAAATCTTAGGTAAAAAGAGTTATATTTAAAATTGTGCCTAGATGTTGGAGAATTTTAAGGTAAATATTTAATTTTAAGATTTTCACAATATTCCTAAACAAATACTTCTAATAAAATTGATTTTTCGTTTAAAATAAAATTATTATTAAATTTCAAATCGAAACTATTTTATTCAAACCTAAAGATAAGGTATGATTAATCGGTACCAATTTTTATAGGCATTGTAAGAGAGGGTAATATTCCCTATGCGTAGTCAACTTTCAAACCCAATTTTATTTTCCTAGACCAAAATTGTTTTTTAATAAACTTTAAATTCGTTTTACTGCTTTATTAAAAAGATAAACTTTTGGGTAACTAGTTACATTCTAAAAAAGATTGGTAGTGACTCTCACCTTTTTTTTCGATATTTTAAAGTTTTACGTCTAACGGTCCCATACCTATTATCACATTATCTTCTCCTCAAATTTGAAGTCCTCTAAAGCCTCAATTTACTTCACCTTCAACTTATCTTTCTCTTTCTCCTTCTCTTTTGGGTTATCTAAATTAGGGACTTACACTAGTTGAGCTACCTTTTTTATAAAGACAGGATTAATAAAGCTTTGAAACAACCTTGAGTTGATGTAGAAAGCATCCTAAGATAGGTTTATCTTATAAGAAATGTAAATTATTATAGAAAAATCCTTTGAAAGGATTGAGTTTGGTATAGGCCATACTATGAAAGTAAAAAAGGTCGATTAAATCCTGTGATAGATGGTCTTGTGGAGTGAAATTTTTTTCCATAACCTTCCCTTTATTCTACTTATTCAAGGCTTTTAATATTTTGTTTAGTTTTCCTGTAAGCTCATTTTGGGCCTTTTCCTTTTTCTCAAGACAACTAGCATTCTCTTACTCCATGCATTTGGCTTGGGCTCGAGTGTTGTACTGATAATGAATGGGTTGAATTGGAGTATTTGATGGTTGAAGTATCTTTGAACCTCATGTACCACAATTAGCATGCTTATGCTAGTAGGTGTTTATGTAAAGAAGTTTTCAAAATTATCCTAACTTGCTAAAAAATTCTATATGCATGAATGAATGCATGCATTGAATGCTTGACAGATAATAAATTATGATGCATGATCAAATGAATATATATATATATATATATATAACACAATGTATGAAGGAATAAATGAATGCATGCACTTATGTTTACCACATTGTGATGCATGGATGAATGCATATGTTAACAATGCATGCATTAAAATCTGACATATAACCACTTAACAATAAATAAGAAATTGAATAACCACAAAATTTTCCAACCTTTAATAGGGTTAATACAAAGAAAACTCAAAAGGATGACTCATATGTCCTAATTAAGGTTACCTTCTAACAATAGGTAGATATAGCTCTAACCTAATGTTGACTTCTTATATTTTACTACTTGTGTTTTGGATTCACAATCTAAAGATTTTCAAATTGTTCCTCAAATACTTGTCTAAGACAGATTAGTAAGGCAACTCAATCCCACTCATTATATGCTACAAATGAAAAATGTTCAATTTGAGTAGAAGTATTTTACTAGTCCATGCAAAGATATGGAATCTCACAAAAATATAGATACTTTACTCCATTCTGAGAGACGAATCCAGGGTATAGATCTCATATCATGAAATACAAATGAATGATAAAATATTACTTGATTGAAAATAAATAAAATATAAGAAAAAAATCTTTAAAGAAAATTCTTAAACTTATTAAGTTAGGCTTGGATAACAAAAATTCATTTACTAGCTTGACTTTCAATTTTCTCTAATAGAGTCACCAAACTATTATAATATATAAGTCTAAAAACTTAACATTGGATACAATTTTAAGAGTTGCTACCAATATTTTTTCTTTAGATATAATTGACCACCTAATTGAATTTGTCCTATTTTAAAAGGAGATCTCAAACTTGATTTTGGTTTCTTAAAAAAGTAAATTATAGTTTACGAAATTAAAATTAGTTCGAGAGTACAGATACATGCTGGGAAGATTATAACACCTCTATAACCCCTATTTAAAGAATTGTATTAATTTGATTTCTTGTTATCCAAAAGCGTAAAAACTTTACCAAATATTTTAATATTAAAAATTATCCTTAAATTACTCCAATATATTAGTAATAATTTTAGGACATTCTCTTACTTTAGAAGTATGCAATGAGATTATTTGTTATGCTTGAAGAAGTTTCATCGTTGGATTCATTTAATTTTTATATAAAAATCTTTATTCATAACAAGTGAAAACTTTTGCGAAAACCTTAATATTAAAATTTTTTAAAAATTCTCTTATATGTTGGTAAATTTTGGAAAGAATTTCTCACCTAATAATTAATATAAAAATTGCTATTTACAATGTTTTTAGTAATTTCATCATCGAAAATTCAAAATCAAATTTTATTTTTAAAAAATATCTTACAATATATTTGTAAAATTTTTTATCCTAAAAAAAATTCTCCAATATGTTAATAGGATCTCAAAAAATTATTTTTTTTCCAAAACCAATTATTTTTTAAAATTAATAAGACTTTTTAATATGTTAGTAAAATATTATTTTTATACTTTTAAAATCATAAGACACTTGGTTATATTTTTATCTATTTTTAAAATTTTAAATCTTCTAGTATATTAATAAGATTTTATTTTTTGCTATTTCAAAAAATTTTTCAAAATTTAAAATCTGTCAATATGTTAAGGTTTTCATAAAATTAAAATTTTAATATTTTTATTTGAAAACATACCTTTTATTTTAAATAATTATATATAATATATGAAAATATCAAAAATATCAAAAAATTATTTGAGCTCGACTCAAGAAGCAGTTCGACTTAGCTCAAGACTAGATCAACTCACAACTCGGCTCGATTTGCAATTTCGACTCAATTTAGAAACTGTTAGATCAAACAGATCGTATGGCAACTGGACACAAGTAAAAAATCTCCTGTATGAAACGTAGGGTTTTGGCCTAGCTTAAAAGCCAAAAAAATTATTTGAGTCTAGTTTTGCCCTTTTCACTCCCTCTGCAGGATTGATTTCTCTCTCTCCTCTCTAAATTTCATATGAACATGGTCGGAAGCTTAAAGCTTCCCAGAATCCGACATCATCGCACCACTGCTGTCGCTGCACACTGTCGTTCTCCGTCACCGAAATTGCTCCAAAAAATCACTCCATACTCTTCTCGGCGTCCCCGTCTCAGATCTAAACTTGGATTTTTGTAAAATCGTTCTTTAATGGCCTAGATCTAAAGTCGAAGTCGCTTCCTTCCACCACTATTTCAGCTTCTTTCATCATCCGATCAGGCTGATCTTTGGTTATGTTATGCACCTTCCTTTGCTCTGCGCTTCTATCGTTCCAGATCTCCAAAAGCTCATGTCATTGTTGCCGACGTTATTGTTGCTGGTGTTGGTGTTGACCGACCATCTGACTTTTTTGCTTCTTTACCTTCTTCCTATCCTTACTGTCTCAACCTCCTTAAAAGAAAACCCCAACAATCTTGCCAAAATCTCCAAACTGAAGCCTCCAACTAAAACTGACAAACTGAAAAATATAAAAAAAAAAAAATGGCCAAATGCTTCCTTTTGCTATTTATTATTTTTGTCAAAAGTCATTGATTCTGGGATTGTGGTTGGATTGTGGTCCCCGACGTTGGTTTTTATGGGCTGTTAAATTGGGTTTATTATGGATTTGGAATATTGGTGGGTTATAGTTTCCTTGATTGCTTGATGGTTGGCTACTGGGTTCATGCGTGTCTGGGTTTGTTAGTTGACGTTGGTGGGGTGATGATGGCAGTGCTGGTAATGGTAAATTGGTGTTAATGTGGAGATGGCATTGGTGGAGTTATGGTTGTTAATGACTAGACTCGGTTGGAATTTGTGTTTATTAAGAACTACTATGAACTGCTGTGATTGACTTCTATGATATTGGTTGTTTTCTAGTAGTGGTTCGAAGATGGTGGTGGAGATAACTGGCAGTGGTGTAAGGATGGCAGTCTCGTCTCTGTGTTTTCTGTGTTATTGACTCGGGCCGTTTTGAGGCTAATTGTCAACTCCTTGCCGCCACCCCTAATACGTATTACGGGTTTGCTCAAATAAGGAATAAATCCAATCCGATAAGGGTCCTGGGTCAAACAAAGATTTCATGATTTTAAGTTATCTGCTATGAACCTTATGGATTTAATCGTAAGAACGATTCCATCACCATATCACTAAATGAACTCAATCTAAATCTCTTAGGATTATCTCAGGATTTTTCCCCTTTTCTATTTTTTTGAATTAGATGAGAAGTAAAAAAAAATGAAAATAAAAGTAAAAATAAAAAATTTAAATTCATGTTTAAACTTGATAGTGAAACTGATTTTAAGACTAAAAATAACTTAAAAACGAAAACTCGAAATAATCCCAAATAGCAACTCAACTAAAGTTAAAAGTTGGATTTCATGAATGAATCGAAAAGAATCCTTCAAAGTTTGAGAATAGTTTAGACTTAATCTCGGATATAATAAAATGTCTATGTATAATAAGAATAAGAATATTGGCATGGAATTTGCAACAAGAGAAGAAATATGCAAATAAAAAAAAATTGTCATTGTAGCAAGTAAAATTTTCTAGAATTAAAACACAAATTATTACCAATCTGAATGATTAAAACTGTGCTTAGAAATAAGGAATTCAGGATAAAGAGAGGGCTTTGGAATTACTGTGATGTTTATAGTAGATGAAATTGTGGAGAGATTCCTATCTAATTAACACGTCTTTATTACAGTAGAGTATATACTGTTTAGATAATAAATGGGAATTCCCATTTCACTAAAAATAAACAAACCTATAATAATCTCATGGTGCACCACATCACAACTGCAATTTTATTCAAAACAAACCACATGATCCACAAAAAAAAAAAAAAAAAGCAATAATAAAGAATGCAGAGGGAAATGGTTGGGTGCTTCTAATATATGCTGTCACTATCCCTTCGTCATCGCCCATTAACTGCATATTAATATTCTGACGTATTGGTTAAATGTCAAATGCCTAATCTGTATGTAGGGACTCCATGATCAATTAATTGGTAACTGTGGAAAGATTGTAGTATTTTTTTTTATAAAAAGATTATCTAATAAGCAGCATAAAGTATACTGCTTAGTTATGCATGATAAACGTGTTTGGGAAGTAGCAGTTGAGAAAAATGGAAAACAAAATGCTCTCCTTTTATTCAAATCTCAAGTGTAATAGCTCCATCTTCTCTCTTTCATCAGTTTCGTGGTGCCCTGTATTCATTGGATCTTTAATTAAGAGAAATTATTTCATGTAAAGTTTTTAGATTTTACAAATGAGATTAATTAAATGATGTATATCTTTTAAGGTATATTTAAAAAAAAAATTTAAATTTTTAATTAAAAATAAAACATATATCAATCTCTTAAAACAGTTCATGAAATTAAAAATTATATTATCACATAGTAAATCCTTTAATTAATAACTTAAACTTCAAAATCAACTTGGGAAAAGGCAGGAGAGAGGTTATTCTGTTTTTGAAATATTGGTACTTTTTTTTTTTTTAAACTGGAGAGCATGTCTTTTCATCAAAATATATTCTGTTTCTTTGACTTTAGCACCCAATTCGCTGAGAACAAATGAAAAAATAGACGTTTTTCTTTTTATCCTCTCCTTCATGCCACAATCACCGGAAAGATGTTACAAACATTACGTTTTCCTTTGCTGATTGCTGTCATCCCTTTCCCTAGTTAGTCAAAATGTCATGAAAGTTGTGCCCTTGATAACTTTTTTCCTTTTATGATGATTGTTTAACCATATGCTAATTCCAGGCTTGAAATGGGCTAATTCCCTGTGCATGCTTGGTGTTGGATCCATTCGTATGGCTGGATCCATTCGTATGGCTAACCAGAAGGAGGATTTTGGAGTTTGGACCCAATCTAAGAAAATTTTAAATGAAATTTTTTTAAGATTATTTCGTAAAGTTTTTAACATAAATAATTTAATTAAAACTTAAATCAAAATGTAGAGTTTAATGAAAAAATTAATAATATATAAAAAATTTAAAATTTTTATTTATATTTTAAATTTGATAGATATTTATTTAACAATAAAAATTATATCATAATTTTTATTAAAAATAATTATTTAAAAAGTATATTAAATTTTTTTTTAACATTTACATAATTTATATAACAAAATTTTTTAATTTATCAATTTTAATTTTTTATTTTAATTTTTATTTAATTATCCTTAATTACGAATTTCAACTTAAAAATTTTCATATCTGATTTCTCATCTTATTGAGATGTTGAAAGGTGACTGAGCAGTGAGCACCCATAAAACAACTTCACAAATTCATACAAGTTTCTGGTTCTCATGTTCTGCCTGTTTAGTGTTACCACCTTAAAGCTAAGTGCTTAATATATACATGTTTAAAAATTTTTGAAGTTAAAACTTTGGAAGCAACGAACAACTTTTGATGATCAAAACAGAAAAAAGGGTTAACTGAAATCTACTTTGTTCCTCGTCAAATTACCTGATGCGGCTTAAGCATTTTTCTTCTTCAATGCCGAGATTTTAATAATGATATCGATAAACTGATAATCCAAAAGATAGTTGACATATAGTTCCTAACAACATATATAGTAATTTATAACAATCATAAGAAAGACTTACCATTAAATCGGAACTTTCCCTTCCTATGATTCATGTCGTAACAGTTGCTGCGATCATTTAATAAAAATTTTTAAAATCTCAAAATAAGAAAAGTCATTTTTTTTATTAGGTGTAATTTATTACCTAAAAAATTTATCTTTTTAACAAAATCTTAAAGTTAATTAAACTTATTAAAAAATAATTTTTGATCTACAAAAAATAAAACCAAATCCCAAGTACGATTACACGTAAAAAAATATTAGTATCCCGACAACTCCTACTTTAAAAACAATATTTATTAATCATGTATTATTCTTTAACCATGACAAAATTAGTTTTATTCTTGATATTTAAAAATAATTTTCTTAATTTCTTATTGCGAAAAAAAGAATTTTTTTATCTTTTTTTAATCTTTTCCTTGAAAAATAAATAAGAACATTTTGTATTGAAAATTTTCAAAAAAATATTTTAATACTTTAGTAATATTTAGAGGTACTTTCTCAATTAAGTATCTTTTAAGAATCACTACTCAAATTTTTCAATAATTTCATCCTTGGTGGCTCATTTTTATCTTTAAAATCAATATGTATAAGATATATAACAAAATGATATTTATAATCTATCTCAACTAATATTTTCTTTTTATAAAAACTTATTTCTTATTTTTTTTCTTAAGTTTCTTTCTTTTATTAAAAAGAAAAAAAAATTTATCAAAAATTATTTTAAATGCTCCAATATTTCGGTGGTATTTTAAAAAAATCTTTTTACCTAGAAATTTCTAAATATTCACTACTCAAACTTCTTTAGTATCTTATCCTTGAAGATTTTCATTTTTGCTTTTTTTATTTATTTTAAATACTAATTACTACCAATAATATTCATGCATTATTATATATAATTCTATTACTATTAAAAACGATTCAACTTTTTTTTCTTTCATTATTCTTTATTTATCTTTCTATTATTTTATTTTTATTTATTTTATTTATAAAAAATTTTTTTATTAAATATTTTTTTAAATACTTCATTATTTTAGCAGTGTTTCAGAAAAATAACATTACCTAGAAATTTTAAGGACTCGCTACTCGAACTTCTTTAATATTTTATCCTCAAAGATTTTCAATCTTATTATTACTTATTTTGTAGTTTTATATGGTGAAATAAATATAATTATACAAGGTAAAATAAAAAATATAATCTTAACCAGACAACATTTAAAAAAAATTTTTAAATATATTTTTTACTATCATAAATAAATATATAATAAATGAACCAATAAAACAAAATAAATAAATGAAATTGAAATGTACCTATAAGATTAGGCTAAACCCAATTTAAAGAAAGACCATTGGGCTGACTAGGTTGAAGTTGGGACGAGTCTAAAGCATGGAATAAAGGCAAGTTGATTCGACAGGTCATAGGTTCAATCAGCTAATTTCTTACACATGGGCCGAGTTGGCTAAGTTTGACTCACTCAACTCGTTTTTTGTTTAACCATAAAAACTAAACCTTTTTTTTTTTATTTCATTTCTTTCTTTCATTCCACAAAATAAAATTTAAAAAATTCCTTTTACTTTCAAATAAGTAACCGACCTTTTTTCAAACCAATTTTTGGCCAAAAACTGTCCCTGCACCTTGCTACCTACCATTGCCCATTGGTATCGTTTGTCCTCCAAAAAACATCGAAAGTTTTTTTTTTAGTCCTTTTCATAGATCCAACCCTTGCTTTTCACAAATCTCCTCAAATTAGCTTAGATCTACCCTTAAAGCTTTGGCATAAACACTCAAAAATCTTATTTTACCACTATTTGGTCTTCTTACCCTTTAAGTATGTTGTTACCTTGCCTTTCTCCTCTCCTTTCACCATTTGGATCCTTGAAAATCTCTTTTGAAACTGTGAATCGCCACTATCAACACCGTTCATGTTATCGTTTAGGCCGCCATGGCCTACCTTATTTCCTTACCCTTCACCAAGGCCTAAAGCCTACCCAAATCCCCCAACCAAAACCTCTAAAGAATCTTTATTCGGGTTTTTTTTATTTAACTTTTTTTTCTACTTTACTTGCTTTTGGTTTGACTAAGATTCATCCCCTCTAGAAGACTATGTTTTTATTTTTTGGTATTTTTGTATCTTGTTTTAGGTGATATGAAAAAGAAGTAAGGTTTTTTTTTTTAAGGTTTTCAATTTTAAAAGAACAAAAGTTTTTTTTTTTTTTAAGGTTTGGGTGGTTAGGGGTGAACTAGTTTGGTTGTTGTGTGGGGATTAGGCTCGGCTAGATGATAAGGATTTGGATTGGTGTTTCATGGGTGACTATAAGGAGGTCGAATGGGCAGTGACAATTTTAGGGCTGTAAAGGTTTTAGTTACTGACTATGGGCTGTAATGAGTTGGTGTTTTTCCGAATTGATAGGGTTTAATTTGGTAGTGTGAGATAGAACATGAATGAAGGGTGATGAAAAGGAGTTTTTCAATTTAGAGGTTTTAGGATATTGGTTTGCCTTCTCTTTTTCATTATGAATTGCCCCCCTCTTATGCTGTGTATTGTTTTGATGAAAATTCAAAATCTTAACTTGATATGGCCAGTAGTGGAGCTTCTTGCTCTTGAAAATTTTAGCTTGTTATGGCAAGCTACCCTTTGGTATAATGGTTACCGGCCATACCACTATATCTTTTTACTCTTTTTTTTGTTTTGCTTTTTTGCTTTTTGATTTTTTAATTTTGAATTAAAAAATAAAATGAAATTAGGTTTAAAATTAAAATTTGGTTTCCATTGATTTTTGGGCCTTTAAGATGGATTATGAGCTTTGATTATTAGATTTGGACTTCTTAAATTAGGCTTTCCAACCATAGTTTAAAATTGACCCAATAAAGAAATGGAATTAAGTTCGAGTCCATGTAAAAATAATCCAAAAAAATTTAATCCGAAACAAAGCCTAATTGTCGTGTAGGCCTAAAGAACTCAACTGTTGAACTTGGTGAATGAAAAATGAGCGAGGGGCTAAAAAGCATTTTCAATAAAACCAAAAATGAGAAGTCACTTCCAATCTTTTTAGAAAGCATTTAAAACAGGTTTAAAGTTTTATAAAATAACATTTTTATAGACTATAAAAATAAAGTTGGGTCCGAAAGTCAATTATGCGTGGGGAAGAATTAATATCCTTACAACGCCTGTAAAAAATGGTATCAATTAATTACATGTTATTTTTAGATTTTGATAAAATTTGTCATATTTTTAATGTTTAAAAATTAATTCATTTGTTTATTGCAAAACTAGACTTGTATTTTTTAAAGCAAATCAATTTTTGTTTGGAAACAAAGTATTTTATTTTTGGATCAAAATGAAAACATCTTAAGTATTGAGACACCTCTTTCACTCTCATATATTTAGGTAAAGCTTTAAAAACATCTATAACTTAAGGGATTTTCAAATTGCCTCACAAAACCGAGATGGCACATTGCATAAATAATAATTATTAAGAGTTCTTATATTTAGGCTAGCTCTCAAATACTATATTTATTTATTTATGATGTTATCTTATTTTTTAAAATGTTATTCTTATGAAAGCTTATTTTTGAAAACTATATGCATGATATCCATGAACATAATAACAATTGTTGGCCTTGAATTGATTAAAAGTTTTGATTTGACAAAACAAAAATTTGCCTAACTTGAATCAATCTCTCATAGTATTAAATTAAACATTTTTTGAACCTTCTATTTTGCCAAAATCCATTTAGGAACTTAAACAAGATAATTTATTGGATTAAAGCATGCTTTGATAAAAGGATCGATCCCCTAAAAGAATGGATTGATCCCCTCCATTACCAGATCGATCCCTTAGCAAAGGGATCGATCCATTTTTCATCTAGAAGCAAATTTCGTGAAGTTTTGGCAAGAATCAATCAATCCCCTGCCTATAGAGATCAATTGGTTGAGGTTTCAAGCTTACCCAATCAATCTCTTCCTTAAAGGGATTGATCACTTTTTATACAGAATGCTTTTCTCGCTCAAAATTCTAAAAAAAAGATCGATCCCCCCACATAAGGGATCAATCACCTAGGCATGGGATCGATCTCTTTCTTAAAGGGATTGATCAGTTGCTCAAACAGAATGCTCTATCGTTTGAAAATCCAAAAAAGAGATCGATCCCCCTACATAAGGGATCGATCATGTAATGGATGGATCGATCAAGTGCATTACCTGATCAATCAGGTAGAGCATTTAACGTACAATTTTGGGCCTTCTCTTAACTAACACAATCAATCCCCTAAAGGAGGGGATCGATCCCTTGATACCCAGAAAGCCCCAACAGCTATATTTTATCTGATATTTTTATAAGTTTGAAGCATTAAATACAAGGTAACGGCTCTTAACTTTTTTTTACCTATAAATGAAGCCTTTCACTACAGAACAAGAGTAAGAATAGCTAAAAAAACTTATTGCAGTTAAGAATAGCTAAAAAAACTTATTACTTTTTACCTATCATCTTGTTCAAGCATTTAAAGCTGTTTAAAAAGAGAAAAGTGTAAAAAATCCCACTTATATCAATTTTTCTCTAAATTTTCTTGTCAATACCATTGTGTACTTCAAGTTATCAAATACCTAACCTTAGAAAGGTTCTTTAAGTTTGCAACATATTTCAAAAATTTTGTATTATGAGTTTATGAGCTTAAGAGGGAGAATAACCCTTAAGAGTTTGTGGTGTTGATTGTGTAAAGCTTTGAGAAGTTAGGTTGTATCTTTCAACACATAGTGAATTGAACTTATTGGCAAGAAAGACTAAGAAAGAGGACGTAGGTGCTTAAAAAAAAGGTCGAACCTTTATAAATCTTAGTGTCCAATTCTCTATCTCTATCTCTTGTTTACTCTCATTTATTGTGTTTATTTCCTTGGATAAATTGTTTTGCTGAATTTGTGATTTTTAAGTAATTATTTTAAAAATTTTATTATAACCAATTCACCCCCTCTCTTGGTTTATTTCAAGTCTTTGAGCTAACAACAATGGTGAATGCAAGGTGGTTAAACATGAATGACAAGATATGAATGTATAGTAATTTAAAAATGTATGTAACAATAAAGTAAAATGAGATGCAAAAGCATGAATAAGGTCAAAGTTTAGTTTCAAGGTTTGGGAAATAAGATAGTTTTTGTGTTTAGTTTAGGGTTTCAGGTTTGGTTTAGGGTTTGGGTTGGTTTAGGCTCTAAGTTAAGGTTTGAGGTTTGGCTTAGTTTTATGATTTAGTTTAGAGTTTAGGGTTAGTTTAGAGTTTAGGGTTAATTTAGGGTATAGGTTAGGGTTTGGGATTTAGTCTAGGCTTTAGGGCTTGGAGTTTACAATTTAGGGGGTTTAGAGTTTGGTTTTGGGGTTTAATTTTAATTTTGGGGTTTAGGATTTTATGGGAAATGCATGTGATAGAAATAAATAACAAGAATGCCATTCGTAAAAATGTAAAAATCGATGCATAGGTGCAGTGTGACAAAAATTACTAAAATGCTATTAATGAAAATACAAACTTTAATGCATTTATTAAAACAAACATATTACAAAATAAGGCATATTTATAAATATATTACAAACTTAGCATACATGTAACAATATGGTAAAAATGGATCAAAAACCAAAGGTTTTAAAAATTTAAAGACATGTTCCATCATTTTTTCTTTTATTTTGAAATTCATACAAACAAACTAAAATCACCAAAAAGTCTATGAATCTAACATTTTATTTCTTGGAAAATTGATCAAACACATGGAAAACTTGAAGAATAAAGCAAAAGCACAAGCAAACCAAGATGAATCAACATTTAGCTAACCAAGCAAGCTAGGAGGTTCGGCCAAGCATGGGAATGGCTTGGCCGAATGCCTCCATCGTAAATCCCCAATCGTACATACTTTAATTTGATCAAAACATGCATCAATCATTTATAAAATCATCATATGAAGGCAATTTTGTCATGAGAGAAATTTTATCAAACATATGAATTAAATAGTAAGGAAACCATGGAACCAAACATATATAGCTGAACAACACATACAAACCACTAAACTAACCAACATTCATGCATCAAACATATGAAATAACATTCAAATCATTCACAAATATTATTACAAACAAGAAAGACAATCAAGAAGGACCAAAAAGAGATTTAGCCAAGGAGGATGAGAGCTTGATCGAACCATCCCAATGACTTTTAATGGTGGATTTATTTTTTGTTGCTTGATTTTTTTGGTTTAATCCAAACTATTGTTTAGTTAGATGAAATCTTAATTCAAGTTTGGATTTAAAAAGATGAAAAACTTTGGATTTTCTTAAGAAAAAAAAGGCTAAATGATATGAAAAATATGGACAATGTCATGGAATGCTATGAAAAAGAAAATGAAAGAAAGTAGTAGAGATTATACCTCCTTCAATCTTCTCCAAAAATTTTTCTATTTTTTTTCTTTTTCCCTACTATTTTCACCAATTTCCTACAACTTCTCCCCCATTTCCAACTCTAAATGGTGAAAAAAAATCCCATGCAAGTGAATAATAGCCTTTGGATTGATTTTTCATCTAATGGCCATCCGTTTTCCCTTATTTTCTCATGCAAAAGGCAACCTTTCACCATTAGATTTAGCCTCTCAACATCATCCTACAGTTTAGCATGCTTATGGCCAAATGTTGTGTTTTTAATGTTATTGGAACCTAATAAAAAGACCATTTTATCCTATATTAGAAAGTTATATGTTTTTATGCATTTTTCTTAGAGAAATATGATCCCTTCTTCATTTTTATGATTTTTAAAGCACCAAAAATTCTCAAATAGTATGGAAGTATGATTTGAAGTTTTTGCAAAAAAGACCTCGAGAATGTCAAATTATGAAATTACCTTTTAAGAGTATTTTAATAATTTCACACCTTTTGAGGTGCGATCAAAGTTTTTAATATATAAAAAATCATCAAATAATATGAAAACATGATCTAGATCATTTCACAAAAAACCAACTTCGAAAAGGTCAAATTAAAAAAATATCCCTAAGGATTTTTTAATAATTTCGCACATCCCGATAGGTGACCAAGGTTTTTAATGCACTAAAAATCACAAAATAATATAAAACTATGATCTAGTGCATTTTGAACAAAACTAACCTTGAGAAGGTTAAATTATGAAAGTACCCCTAAAAGTATTTTGTTGATTTCATGCCTCCTGAAATACGATCAAGGTTTATAGTGCACCAAAAATTATAAAATACTATTTTAGTGTGATGAAAGTTTTCATGAAAATTCAACTCCACGAAGTTTAAATTAAAAAAGACCCCTAAACGGCTTTTTAGTAATTTTACCCTTCCCAAAGTGCAATCAAAGTTTTTAGTGCTTTAAAATCATTTTCAAGCCCTATTAGTCCCATTTGATTCCAAATTTTGAAAAATTGACCCAAATTCAATCTAATTTGACTAATTTTGATCAAATTTGACTTTATTTAATCAGGTTTGACCCAAAGGCATTGCACCAAAAATTATAAAATACTATTTTAGTGTGATGAAAGTTTTCATGAAAATCCAACTTCGAGAAGTTCAAATTAAAAAAGACCCCTAAACGGTCTTCTAGTAATTTTATCTTTCCCAAAGTGCAATCAAAGTTTTTAGTGCTTTAACTCATTTTCAAGCCTTATTAGTCCCATTTGGTTCCAAAATTTGAAAAATTGACCCAAATTCAATCTAATTTGACTAATTTTGATCAAATTTGACTTTATTTAATCAGGATTAACCTAAGGGCATTTTGGGTCAAATTGATCCTAATCGATTTTAAGAACTTGCCAAAATTCAAGAAATATTAGATTTAAACTGGGTCGAGTTTAAAAGCTTCATAATTGATTAAAATCTACCCAAACAAAATTAGGCGTCTACACTAATCGACTTCAATCCAATTAGAATGCATAATTTGGCACGAATCAAAACGTAAAAATCAAACATACTTGAATTAACGCAGACAAAATTAGATGTCTACAACTATCCATCTTTGCACATTATTGAGAATTAAAAATATGGCAAAGATATAAACAACAATTTTGTCTGAAATTAGTGATTAAAAGGTTTTTCAAAAAAAAATTTTGGAACTTTTTGATTGATTTTTTTTTATTTTTAAATTTCTTGAACACTAATTGATGTTTTTCATCTTTTTTTTTTATTACATATTCTAGATTTTCTTTTTGGAATTTTTTTCTTTCTTTTTCTTTCTTTTTGTTGCTATTTTTTAGTCTCTTTTTTTTTTTTTTTGGTTTTTTTAGATGCCTCACAAATTTTGAAAGCTTTACAAACTTTTGAAAATAAATTTAAAAACTCCTTTAGGTAAAGGTTCAATGACTTTTGAAAATAAATTTAAAAGATCTTTTATGTAAAGGTTTAACAACTTTGGAAAATAACTTTAAAAGCTCCTTTAGGTAAATGCTCAACAACTTTTAAAAATAAATTTAAATGAAAACTTGGATGCTACCATCAAAAAATGAAATGATTTTGGCTGTCACTACCGAAGAAAACTCAATTTATCATCACAAAATGAATGCAAACAACTTGGATACTCAAATATCACTACCGAATAAGTGCAAATTTCTTTGGATATCACCATCAAAGAGATCTTAGATATCATCACCGAAAAATATATAAAAAATTTAGACTTTGATATTGGGATATCACTATCAAATGAATGCAAATATCTTCAGATATCACCATTGAAAAGATCTCGGATATCACCACTGAGAAAATATGTAAATTTATACTTAGATACTCAAATATCACCACCGAGTGAATGCAAATGTCTTCAAATATCACCATTGAAAAAAATATACAAATTCAAACATGGATACTCGGATATCACCACCAAGTGATTTAGATGAAATTCAAATTTGGGTACTAGGTTGTCACCATCGAGTGAAACCTTTTTCTTAATTAGAGCCAAGTTTATTAGGCTTAATGATCTCATCTTGTTGTCAATTAAACTGAGCTTAAATCTCATCGGTGCTAGCTAGACTAGGCTTAAATCTTATCTGAGTGCTAGTTAAATTAGGCTTTAATCTCATCTAGGTGCTAGCTAAACTAAGCTTAAATTGTGAATAAGTTTGAAATGGGAAAGAAACAATAACATTATGGACATGAAAGGTGTTGATCATTGTTGATCTTCGATCTCTCTATTGTTGTACATAATTTTGTTTTTGAAATCTTTGAAAGTGGACTATGGTTTCCTTAAAAAGGGATGATTTTTAATTTTTGGACTATGTAAATGATAACATATTGATTGGTCATATTGTATTTGTAAATATTATTCTTTTTATATATTTTCTAACTCTTGTATGAACAAATTCAAAAAAAATGAAAATAAAAATTGATTTGCAATTATTTTGAGAATAAAGTCCTATATCAACAGTTTTCAAGATCATAACGAAAAATCAAGATAAAAGAAAGCAAAAATTTTGGAAAAATTGGCCTTTTCAAAAAGAAATTCATGTTTTTATATAAAAAGTAATGAGAATCTCAAAGAAATTGGCAACTACTATTAGAAATAAACTCTCCAAATACTTTCTTACCTTTTTCAAATACTCTTATATCCCAAATCATTCGAGTACTTTCACTCGTCAGCCATAACCCTTTAAAAGGCATGAACTTGAATTCGTGAGCCTTGTCTTCACTTGATCATACTATGATATATAAGGGTAATAATCTTTTCCTAGGCAACAAACAATGAGACAATAAATTTGAAAAAAAAAAACAAAAAGACTTTTTTAAAATTTTTAAAAGATCAAGCAAAAAAAAAGTTTTTTTTTTTAAATTCAAATGTGGGTAATTTAATGTGTCAAGACCATGCCATAATATTAAATATGTTAAATAAAAAATCACCTAAATTTTATCAAATGACCTTAAGCACATAAAGGCCTCAATTCTCACCCTACCTTGTTCCATGTGTTAAGACACATAGACCCAAAGAGTAAGTTAACTTATTGCCTTTACTTGATTGATTTATGCCATAACCTTTCATTTTGATTGAATGACATGAACAATTTGAGACCCCAATTTAGTTCATCAATGTGATTGTCATTATCATACAAGTTTTCATGTGAAATGGCACGTTAAAAAGGGACATCTTCCATGCATTGTGTTTTTGGTGGAGTGGATTAATGTTTTGGTTATGAAGTATGTATAAAAAAAAAGAAAAAGAAAAGGAAAAAAGAGAAAACAAAAAATAAAAAATAATAAATGATTATGACATCATACACTTGAAAAATTCAAATAAATCCAAGCAAAGACTTAAAAAACCTAAAAAAAAATAACAAAATTCTTTGAAACAAACCAAAAATAAAAAAAAAGCATAAAATGAAAAGA
This sequence comes from Durio zibethinus, assembly GCF_002303985.1. Next base: position 6,883,215 of record NW_019167849.1, on the reverse strand, counting down.
AAAAATTAAAAAAAATTAAAAAGCCTTTCTTGTAAACTTATTTTCCTAAAAAAATTGCTCTTTGATTTAAGTGATTATGTTTAAGATTAAATATGGCCATCTTCTATCGTCCTTTCACAAATATGAAAGCTATCTACTTGCTTATTCTTTGAAATTGATGAATTCTTTCCAAATGAACCCTAATTAAATATCACCTTATACATTGGGGGCAAAGAAGGGACATATTCAAGAATCACTTATGGTGAGATCCTATTCCAGGTATAAGGAAATAACCTTACATGTCAATGGGCAAATGTCCAATAAAATAAGTTCCAAAAAAATTTTAAACTCATAAAATCAAAAGTGGATATGTGCAAAGAAAAAGAAAAAAAAGGTAAGAAAAAAACAAAGCAAAAATAAATAAAAGAAAAAACAAAAAGGTGATAGAAAATGAATGGCAAGAAGTCCCAAAGAGAATCATGTATATAATGTGAAATGATCATTGTTTTGATCACCCTTAAACACATTTTTGGCCTATTTATCCTTTTCCTCTAAAATTTGAACCTGGCTTATGTTACATGTTCTGAAATTTTTAATCAAGCATGGATGCTTAAATTGAATAACTTTCCTTCATAGAATAACCATTTAACCTATAAGCCATTTTTCTTCTTTTATTATCCAACTACCTGTTTGAATCAATAACCCATTTTGGATGAAACTCAGATTATTAAGTGCATGAAGAAATAATCAAGAAAAAACCAAAGAAAACAATGAAAGAAGAATATGACTCTAGGGTGAAAACTCTATAAAGGGCAGTATAAGACAAATTTGGAAATCATGAAACCAATCTTGAGCATAAGAAGTAAGAAAAGCTAGTATGAAGCCACCTAAAATTTTTAAAGATCCAAAAATGTTGATGCCCTTAAAGTATGAAATCCATAAAAAGGGATTAATCTTGAAATTTTGAGGATTTTTTCCTCATCCCTAAATGACTTTTCAATTTTTAAGCCCGTTACAGCTTACCTTGACATATATCAAAATGCCACATTTCGATACTAAACAAAGTGATAAGCAAGTTTGGTTTTCAAGGATTCATGCTTTTTAAAAAAAAAACTTATGTTTCATTTATGAGCTTGCATAGAAAATTATACACCTCTTATCCCCTTTAAGTAGTGAAGCTCTTTTGATTTAACTAAAAACATTGATATGCTGAACCATTCATTCATTTGAAAATAAAATAGTTATCTTATTAATTTCTAATAAGTGAACACCAATTCTTGAGAAACTTGAAGTTCACTTTTTGAAATATTTCATTTCCTTAGATCATAATATTTAGCTGTAAAGGGGCAATGTTTTTTAAAAATTTTGAATGATCAATCCCACATTTTTGTGTAAATAAAAGAAAACATGTTTGGTATAAAAAAAAATAATTAAATTGTTGAAAACTTTAAAACTGGTTTAAATTTAAGAAAAAAAATTACTTTTCAGTAAAGAAATAAGAAAAACGAAAAAGATTTTTAGGAGAAATATAATAATTTGTGTTCTTAATTTTGCAATGAGTCCAAAATGCATGTGTACGTCGTATGTTGAAAATAGAAACAAAAAGAAAAGCATGTTGAAAATAAAAGGAAATAGAAATATGAAGTAGAAAATGCATCAGGAAAATAACATGCTTTTATATGGAGTAGAAAATTTGCATTTCCATAATCATTTCAACAATCCTTTACGTCATGGTTATATTTATCAAATTTTGGTGATAAAACAAAGAAAAGGAAATTTGAAATTTAAAATAGTAAAGAAATGGTATGGAGCACTTCTAGAAGGGAAAAGGGGTTGTAACAAAAATAAAATGTTGAGCGTTTTCAAATTTAAAGGATAAAATGCCTTGAATAAATAATGAAAAACTTTTGAGACGAAAGGTGAAAATTGAGAAATGAAAAATTTTCAAACTCAAGGGAGATGGTGATTAGAA